>JAOXJJ010000725.1:11344548-11381291 GCA_025769935.1 Phoenix roebelenii | reverse complement strand
TTTATGTGTGTGTGTATATATATATATATATATATATATATATATATGGAAACATGTACGCATATATATTTCATATACATGTGTGTATGTGGTATGTATTCAGGTGAGAATATCAGGTACATGCAAGGCATATGGGTTCGGTAAGGGTGGAGATTCAGAGAATGGGCCTCCAGATGCTATTAAAAAACACCACGTGGGCCCTCTTTGTAAAAGAAAAACTCTCTCTATTAAATGCCATGTTTAAAGTCTTCACTTTCAGGAGTCCGGCACATCACTTGGCAAAAGATAATTGCACACATGTCAGATTTCTGTTAACTTGAAAAGCTCTCTGCTGTTTGTCTCCATACAGTCTGGAAATCCCACCCTCCTCTCCCCTTCAAAATCCTAATGCCCACCATTACCCGCTTTCCTATCCGCTACAGGTAGGAACGGCCGTACAAGCAGCCGATGAATTCCCGTGTATCCGACGCAAAGGGCAATTCGCGTAATTTCCGACGGAAGAGGTGGCATTAACGAAACCCGTCCATATCGCAACGACGTGAAAAAATGCCACACGTGCTCCATGCCTCTACCACTCCCATCCCAACCTCTCACCAAACCCTGATTGCATTTCTGTTCTCTAACGAAGCCCCCCCTCCAAACCCTAACCCTAACCATAACCCTAATATTCTCTAACTTCCATTCAGAATTCTCATCCGAGATGGCAGGCGAGCAGTGAACTCCTCCGAGTCCCCGCCCCACTGCGGGCTCCTGCTGTTGGAACGATGTCCCTGGACGGCGCCGTTGAGAGGAGGGAGGACCCACCGGCGGGGAACGGGAATGGGAACGGGGCGGTGGCTGTGGCGGTGGCGCCGCGGACGGGCCGGCCGACTTACGGCGACCGCCGTCTCCGACTGAACCCGAACACAGAGCACAAGCCGGAGCGGTACGACGACCTGGAGACGGAGTTCGATCCGTCCATCTTCAGCTCGCTGGAGCGGCACCTCCCCCCGACGATGCTCGAGGTGCCGCGCGACGCCAAGATCCAGTTCATGAAGGAGATCCTCGCTAGGTACTTGCCCGAGGGGGAGCGAACCAGGGTGAGCCTTTTATCTCGTCTCTTCCCTTTCTCTCCTCTTGCTTCCCGGATTAGGGTTTCTGAAGTTAGGGTTCCGTTGCTAGTTTTGCGCGGATCTCTGTGCTTATTTTTTTTATTTTGAATTACTTTCAATGGTGAATGACGGAAATGCCCTTGTAGACTTGGTTTGTCCTGATTACTAGCAAAAAGAATTCGCCAGCCTGTTTGATAGCCGGCAGGACAACTTGCTGGGAATTCTCGGCCATCGAGCAGCAATCCATGTGCCAGACTGGAGATCTGGACCATCTAACCGTTTGATCTCAGTATATTGTAGAATGGATTTGGGAGCAGTATTAGACATTGGAAGATATCTGATTTAAAAGGAAATTAGAGACTCGAGAGTGTTTTGATCGGTGAAAAAATTGCAGCGCCTTTGGTTGATTTACATTCAAATCTATGGATAGGAATTGTGTTTATCTATAGTTTATAAATGGGTTTTGGTGAATTGAAGGATCAATTGATTTAATCCTCTCCAATGGAGCATATGGGATTGTCTCCTAGTTAGGATGTTGCTGGGATCTCAGCATATTCACAAATGTATTTTATCTCTTGATTTTTTGCACATGTTTGATGTAGTATAATAAACAATGGTTAGTTACTTAGATATAGAACTTAGATGTCCAGGAAATTTAAACCCAAAGTTGCTGTGGTGATTCAAACAAAGATTTTAGCTCAAGGTTCAATGAATTATATTGCCATTCAGCGAATTGTATTGCCATATTTTGTCAGTGTTGCGGTTTGCCATACTTATACTAATTAGTAGGAATTAATTTCTAGAGAGGGAAGGAAAGAAGTGCAAATGGTAAGAGTTTGGAGTCCACCCATAATTATTCAGAAGTAGTTCTACGTTCTTCATTTCACAATGTTATAATATTTCTAATGGCTTATGATGATAGATGCTTTACACACCGGGATCGAAAAGTTTCTCCAGATCAACTTATAACTTTAACACATTCAGAAATAGAAGATGTTCTTTGAAACAGAATTTTGGATCATTTTAGGCCACAAGCATGGGTACTTTTTGCTTTTTGAAACACTCAAGCTTCACCATATATTGAATCTAAGACATGTAAAATAATTATAAAATGATGACTAATGCATTTTTTTGTTAAATGCTTTCTACTGTGTGGATTTTGGCCTCAAGCTTCTTTTGGATGGATAACAGAACATGTTTATCCGAAATTAGAAAAATATAAGTTGCTTTAATGGAATGATAAGAATCATCTTCGAAAAAAAATTATATGAATTCATATGTACTAGTTAGAAGAGAATATTCTCATAGTTGTTGATGTGATTTGGATAGGCTTAAGCGACTCCATGGTGCATGAATCAATGTTTATTTGGACACTTACATCCAGCTCCAAAAATTCATGTCAGATATGTATTCGAGTTGGATATGTATTGGATACGTGGATACTTATGAAGTTTTTGGTAGCTACTTTTGAAAATTGGAAGAGAGTTGAACTCTTCCAACAATGAGTGAGTTGAACTCGTCCAACAATGAGCTTGATCCTTTGATTTGATATAAGGACCCCCAAAAGTCTTCCAACAATGGTTGATACTTTTAAAAATCTTATATCAAGCGTCAAACTAATGACACTTGAAGGTCTTTCAGTCAAAGCTAGACCATTTCAGCAATCTATACCATTTGAGCTAAATCAACTGATATTTTAATTTTCATTTTTAAATATGTTTTACATATTCCGATATATCTTAGGTATTTTTAATTTTTAATGAGTGATTGTGCAATGTATCATCTCCCATGCTTTGAGGCAAGTAATATGCTACTTTTGAAGGGTCTAAAGATATAAGAAGTGATTGAATGAATGATAATTTTTTAATAAGAAGCTTGGTCTATCATCTTAGTGCCTAGTGACCACCTGGCACCTAGGCAATATGATAGTCTTGCCTAGAGCTGGCTGGCTATTCGACAACTATGATATTATGACTAATTAAGGGATGGGAAGTCAGGTGATATATGCAAGAATATCTGTTGTAGAAAATTATTCCATATGCGCCACTCTACTGTGAAATAATTTGAAACATAATTCTTAACTAAAATCAAGGACTCTTAATGGATTGTGAGGATAGTAAGATATTATATTTGTAAATAAGGGATCAAATAATCAGTTTCATAAAATAGATTTAACAGTTTTTTTAAAAAATAAGAGGCAAGGAGTCTGATGTGATTGTAAAGAGTTTGAGATAACTTATTTACAACTGAATAACTAAATAGCAGCTGAATGGTTCAACGAGAAAATTAGGATGACTACATTTTTTGGTGAATTTTAGGTTGGAAATATCTTTTTTCCCATGGTTGTTAGTGCATTTAGGCATGGCTTTGGGAACTTGGGGGGCCTATGCGATATTTTTTTGTGTTATGCTTCTGACATTTTCTTGATATGAATTTGCTACTTTGTACAATCCTATTGTCTAAGTAGTTCGCGTCTAGATATTTTGTGAGAGGTAAGGTTTATTTCCTCTCCCACCTACTTCGCTGCATTTGATTTTAGTTATAGATTGTTTTGGTGGTACTATTTTATCAGAATGAAAATAGAAATGCTGAAATTATATTATGTCAAATTTACTTTTCTGGGGGTTACTTTCATTTATCATACAAATTAAAAAAGAACCAAAAAGTCAAAAACTCATCATTGATCTACTTATGTGTAATTCTATGCTAGCAAATACACATACAACTATGAGAAATGATGTGCATAGTACACATGAAAACTCATCGTGGGAATGCTAAGATGATATTTCCCATGTAGGATAAAGTGGGAGGTTAAAGAGATATACACCAGGTTTTAAATCTCGGATTCGGTTTTGGTCCCTGTGGTAGAGTTTTGGTTTCCACAGTTTTGGTGGTTTTATCAGTTTCGCTATAAGTTTTAGTGTTTTGGTCAAAAGAATCAAAATAAACTTGAATATGAAAAAAAAACAAACCAAGACAAGTTTCTACAACATCTTATTTTATTTTACATCATCTAGAGTCATAATTTGTGTTATATGGACTGAAATTAAATTTTGTTGAAGCTTAACACATTACTCATATCACATGAATGCACTAATGTATTGACTAAAATACCAAATGTCACTCAATCATGCATAAACAAAAAAGGCAAGTATACAAGAGCATAAAATTGATAACATATGTCACTTTCCAAATTAACATCAAAGCTCCTAGACATGCATAAACATCATTACTGCTACACATTGCAATATTTCTATAACTTAAAAACACACATCAAGATTGCATCTTACCCACTTCACTAATAAAGTTTAAATAAAAATAACATGGATTAGATCATTAGAGCCTTAAAAAAAGGTGTGGCACTATTTACTTGTGAAACAAAAAATAAAAAGTTTCAGTCAGTTTCAAGCTCATCCGAATTCATTGGATCTGTTTCGGCCAATAATTCAAACCTTGGTCTGTACCTTCATGAGTATGATTTGGGTAAAAACACATATGTCCATCAGACATGGCATGGATTTTAAATACTAGAACTCTGGGTTGGTGCTTTCCAAGCTGGCCGAAGCAACAAGCTAAGGAGTTACTTTTGATATCATGGTGTATGGATACAACAGTGAGGAATAAAAATTGAAATATATCATTTTTTTATGGTTGGCTTGCAGCCCGGTGGCTTTGGTTCCTTAACATGTTAGATGCATCAATGATCTCACTAAAATGCAAAGTTCTGAGTCAGCGGTACTTTAATTAAAATACTTGAAATACAAATTTGCCCATGTCCTCATATTGATTGAGATGAAGGATTTTATGTGTCAACCGTCTCTGTGTTTTAAAATGCTAGGCTTGTTAGTTCACTTCTATCCTCTTAGATTCTTGACTTCTATTTTCAATTTCTGATCATACTTTTTAGCTAAGGTAAATAATTTTCCAGCTTAACAGATAATAATAAACTTCTTACTGTATCAGGTTCAGAGACACAAAGAATACAGGCAGAAGATAATGTCAGCATATCAGGTTCATCCTCTGAATGTCTTTTGTGCTTAATTTTTTTATGCTTTTTGATCTTCAGGGATAGTTTCTCTTAATATTATTGTCGGACATGTTTGATCAACTTTGCAGGTAGGTTTTTGCTTCCTTTTGTCCAAAGAAATCTTTTCAGCTTGACGTTGTTCTGGAAATCTAGTTACTTGAATCAGAAGATCTATATAGACTTTTCAGTATTTCTTTTGCATCTGTTCCTGAACCAAGTTCATAGCAACCAAGAATTTGCTCATTGTAATATGTAATATATTATGATATATTACTTTCTGGCCAGTTTCCGTGGATACAGACAGCTTCATTAGTTTCTTGTTTAATGCTACATATCTTGGTGCTCTTGTTCTTTTGTGAATGACAAATAGGAGCTTGTGTTTTTGTTCAATTATTTTTCTTTTGTATGTTGAGTGATTATGAAGTGAATTGGATCCAAATCAATCTACACGTTCAACTTCTAATTTCTTAAAGGGCTGGAAAATATGATGGTTCTTGAACTTTGGCAATTAAAACTCCTCACAGTAAACTCATACTAAAGTAGGGTGATTTCCCCTCCTCTTTTGGCATGCTATACTATCAAAATGACCATGGATGACCTATAGGTGAGGGTCATGTTCTTTTGGCACGAAACTTTGGGTTTTTTTGTTGAAGATCACAGTTATAAATTGGTTGTTTTCTTGAATTATTGGTTCATATCGATGTAGTTTCCAATTGTTCTTACAATACATTCATATAATGGCAATCTTCCATGCTTGCTGCATTTTCTGACTTGAACTGCAGTGAACATGCATATTTAGTTAATTAGATTGAGTCTTGCAACATTCATATGGCTCAAGGATGTCAAACTTATTCTTTAGCACTGTAATGATTGACATTTTAGTAATACTAGTAATTAAATAGGTGGAATTTAGAGAAAAATGATAAAAATATGAGTACGAATTTAAATATTAGTCAGCTATCAACTAAAACAAAAAATTGAATATAAAACAAAGAAAATAAAAATGACTGATTTTTGAGATCTAATTAGAAAATGCAATACAAAGTGACAAGTATCCACTTTCAATTTAGGAGGGATGGTATTGGTATGGATTAAGAGGAGATGGGATGATGTATTGATTAGAGAGATATTAAATAAGTTTAATCCTTTAATTTAGAAAAGTTCAAGGGGGAGAGTGGTGGGAATTATAGAGAGGAAGATAGGGAAATTATATGTATATTATGGAGTTAATTTAGGAAAGGTCAAGGGGGTGAATAGTGTGAATTATGGAGGATGAGAGGGGAGTTATATGTAGAGTGGTGGGAATTATAGAGAGGAAGATAGGGAATTAAGAGGGATTCACGTCAAAACATAAGCTAGAATTTGGTAGAGTTTGGAAACTGGATGAATTAAAAGCGAAATTATTGCCAAAATCACAATCTAAGTGGTGCTCTTGCATTATTAGGTTTAGTAATGATTTGGACTAAAAATTAAAGAGAACATAATAAATTTAAAAAGAAATAGTCACTCTAGTTGATTTTTGTAGTTGCCAAAGAGATTGGCTGTTTTGGGACGAAAAGTAGAGGCGGGCTCTCAAGACATGAGAAAATGGACGAGAAAAAAGGCATATCTTTCATATTTGCTACATATATGCATGCCATTAGAAATTGTAACTTTCTAATTTTTTGAATAAAAAAATAAAGTCAAATTGGGAATAAAAGCTGACAGATGGAATCTTTGTGTGATATTCTACAATTTTATATTATGGTTATAGATTATGTTACTCTATTAAACCATAATCGTCAAACTTTGCACAATGCTTTGGGTTTTTTTGTTTTTGTAAAGCCTTCTGTGCCAAGTATTTATCGTAAAGCTACAACCGTTTTCACTTTAGGCTTTTTCAGAGTTCATGGCAATCTCCATCGACATTATCATAGGCCTTGTTTGAGTTTGTAAATCCTTCTGTGCCAAGTATTTATCGTAAAGCTACAACCTTTTTCACTCTAGGCTTTTTCAGAGTTCATGGCAATCTCCATTGACATTATCATAGGCCTTGTTTTTGTAGTTTGGGTCTTTGTCGTAAGGTGCTACGCAAACTTTGGAGTCTTGTTCAATGGCCTTGTTTGAGTAGGCACTACACAAGCTTTGGATTTTTGGTTTCACTCCTACTAACTCTTCCATAAGCTTCAATCCTCATTTCAGTTAAGCATTTTTTCTTGCTACTTGTATCAAGATTAAACTTAGTTCAATAATATATCATTTATTTTATCTTTTTTTTTTTTGATTCTCGACTACATATACTTTGTTATTTTGTGAAATGGAAGGACCAAATGTAAAGCTATATTATTGAAAATAAATGGAAAATGCTTTCTAGGTACTCCCGAGTTCTCGTTTTTATATAGCTTTGCTTTCTTATGCTTGAAGTTACTCTTTATTCAGCGATGTTCCTCTTTCTTTCCTAACCATTTATGACGGACTCAAGTTGGTCTCCTTACTAGGGCCTCCTTAAATATGAGGTTCATGGATTAAAAATTGCCGGAACAGGATTATACGACCTGTAGTATCGTTCCGACATGAAACAGGCAGGCATCGTATGGGTGTTAGGACACCGAAACCCTGTGCACTGGTATGTATTGTTGTATTGTTCCATACTGGTGCATATTGATGGTGGGCCATACCTGTGTGTGCAGATAGTTTTTCTTTTTTCTTTTTTTAAGCTACTGTTCTGAAAACACTAGGGGCTTGGTATTGGTATTCAAAACCTTGATTCCTGTACCTAATGATTCTTTACCAACCATTTTGCAATTGCTATAAATCTAACCCGCCACAATTCTTTGGAGAGTTCAAGCTTGATTACATTTTTCTAGTCTTTCTATGCATTGATCACAGTGAATCATTCAACAATACGTTCTAGGCTTTACTATGACCTTAGCAGAAATTTTCTTGTGATAAAAGCATCACATCAGCATGCCACATCATTTACCAGGCTATAATCCATTGGATGTCCCTGTCCATCTTTCAATGTTTAGCATATCCAATATAACAAATGAAATCATATTTTGAAATGGGGATACAGTTGGGGCCTTTTTCGTTCCTATTATTACTAGAAGTGCATATTATTTAGTTTGTTCGAGTTTTACTAAATTTTAAGCCCTTAATCACCCAGGCTTGTCTCTCTAGTTCTTGATTTAGCATTCCATTCTATCATTATCTCAGCAACTAGCAGCACATTTTAAATAATTATTGCTGCACGGTCGCTTCTCGAAAATCCTTTTTCTATTCATTTTAAGGGATGGCCTAATGTTAACTGCAAGTGTCATTGCATGTCCTCAACAATTTATGGGTGCCTACTTAAGTGCCCTTGCTTCCATAATGCCCACCAAAGTACGTCGTTTGGCAATTTCTTAAGTGTTATCTCCAAATTGATATGGATAATGTTAGAAAATATCTTCTTGCAAAATCTACCCAACATTTTCCTAAGTGATGTGGTATTGGCTTTATGACTATGTATTGCCATTTCTTTTACTATGCCATAAATCATAATGCTATTTGTTGATATTCTTGATAGCAGCCTAAACTGGGTTTCATCTGCTGGTCATTTTTACCATATGTGGTACACTAAAAATATGTGGGCAGGATGAAGATTGAAAAGTTTATGAAATTCATAAATTATATGGGTGTTGAATATATATGAGGAAATTTTGGTGAATTCAGCAGAGTTGTCATTTTTGTAGTACTTGTAGTAGTTTTCCTTGCAGTTTATAAAACATAAAGAAGAAAAACTTGGAGAATATAGCAATGATAATGAATTATTGAACTTTTAGTAATAAAGGTTCAACTTTGACAGTTGTATGTATGATAGGTGATGACTGATTTCCTGGTTAACCACATTATGCTTCCATTGGAATGTGATGGATGCTGTTAAGATACAACTTCTTACTCACTTTGATGATGATATATAATTGCATTAACTATGAGTTAAAGTGATGTTGGCTTGCTGTAAAGTATTTTCATATCATGTCTGAAAAATTTATGGTGTTCTCTTGCTTCTTTTACATGAACAGCCTCTACATAGTGAGTTATACAACATAGAACCCACAACTTTTTTCGTGCCATCATTTATTAAAGCAATCAGCGACAACACAGAAGAGAGTTTCAGAAACATAATGTCAGAACCCTCCCCTGGAGTTTATACATTTGCTATGCTTCAGCCGAACTTCTGTGAGTTCTTATTAGATGAGGTACTCCCCATTTTTGCTGCAGCACCATGACATGAGGAAATGCTTTTCTATTGAACACTCTCTACAACACTTGTATACTTGACCTTTTTATGCATATCATATCGATTTATTAGGTGGAAAATTTTGAAAAGTGGGTCAATGCTGTCAAGTTCAAGATAATGAGACCAAATACAATGAACAAGTATGGTGCTGTTCTTGATGATTTTGGTCTGGAACCTATGCTTAACAAGCTTATGGAAGAATTCATTTGTCCCATATCTAAAGGTGATGGATATGTCAGCTTTTTACATTTATTTTATGACAAAAACTAGTGATCAACATGTCACATAACCTTCATTTTTTAAAGAAGAAAACCTTTTGTTTCTTGGGTTGGCAGTATTTTTCCCTGAAGTTGGTGGATCAACACTAGACTCACATCATGGTTTTGTGGTTGAGTATGGAAAAGACAAGGATGTTGAGTTAGGTAAGTGAACATGAACACGTTTATTGAGTATAATTTCTCTTTCTGGTGCATATTCTATTCTGCAAGTTGAACGACCTAGTTAGGTAAATGAAGGCTGTACAGTTTCAATATTTTTTGATCCAACAGATATGGCTTGCACAGGGTGATAGTTTTCTTATTCTTATATTCTTGTAGTAAGGAATAACACGTACATTTGCCTTTTTTTTTGCTTATCCACAACAGTCTTCCAAGGATTAGGTAGGGCCTGTTTGGTGTCATTGTTGTTTTTGTGTTTCTGTTTCTCTACAAATTAGTGAAATATCACATGGCGATCGATGTCGACAATAGCATGTGCAAAAAAAAAAAACCTTCTGCTATTCCTTGCTTTTACTTTTACTTTTTCTGAAAGCAATAGATCTCTGCTACCAAAAGTTCTAAAGATTTTATAGACAATTTGAAAAAACAAAAAGGTTTCATTGTACATGTATCTCTGCTACTTCACTTTTCTTCTTATGACTTTGAAAACAAAAATAGTAAAACAGAAGCAATACCAAATAGGTCCTTAGTTGTGTTCATATGTTAGATATTGGGAATCACCCAGGATATACTGCATCTCAGACCATCCTTTCTGAATTTAGAAAGAAGCAGGGCTATTTGTTTTTTTCTCACACTCCATTCATCATGTTTGGTCTTTTTCTTCTTGAATGTTTTAGATGTTAGAAATGCTTGATTGTCAGTGCATACATGCACTGTTTATTGGTATTGATTCTGTGCTTTGAATTTGTTAAACTACTACTTGCTTGTAATAAGAGTTGGAAATTAAACATGTCCTAAGAATTATGTAAATGAGAAATTCCAGAATATTGGGAAAGTAAATGCTAGTTGATGTATTGATTTGCATTGATGCAGAGGCCACCGATAATTGGAGTGACAAGAGCATGATAGAGAAGGTCAAGAAAATGCCCATTGTTCTTGAAGGATTCATAACAAATCTGGACACAACAGATAATGATTTGTGATCTAGGGAGTACTTACTTGAGACTGCTAAGAAAGGACAGAGAGGAAGCTGAATGAAGAAAATGCTACAAATCTTTGTATTTGGAAGTTAACCATAACAAAGGGTCGTGAGTCATGCTAATTGGTTAGAGGTTCAGTGATTTTGTTGGGAAAGGATTGTTTTCAACTAAAGAGACTGTATTAAAGGGTGAGGGTGGGATGTGAGGTTTCTGTCGAATACTGTTTCTTAGTTGCTATATGCTTGTTAAGTATACGAAGTGTTCTCTGACATATTTGCCAAGGAAATTTTAATCTTTTGTAGTTTGCTTCCAATGGACGAATATAAAACAATGAATGACTGGACAAAAAGGTGAAGAGCTGATAGAATTCAAATTTGGTGTCACATGAAATTGTAACAGGTTCTTTTTTTTTAACATGGTTTGATTAAATTTATCTGTTGATTTATTTTCTTGTTATATCAACTCACGGATTTGAAATGCGAAAACAGCCTCTATGTATGCTGGGGTAAGGTTGCGTACATCTAACCCTTTCTAGACCTTGCAATGTTATCATGCATTGGCTGTCATTTTTTTGTCAAGTCAATATTAGAAGAATTTTTTTTTTAGCTTCCTTCTGAGAACAATTTGATACCTTAATGGTTTTCTTGGGATTTGTGGTTTAAATACGGTCATTTGCATATTTTATACATGAAGGAAGCTGATTATGGAAAGAAACAACATCTCTGTTTAGTGCCTAACGTGGAAAAGCATTGAAAGGATTTACTTTGTGAGGGGCAGAAGTTACTTAGCTGTACGAAAACCAGGAGTTTCTTAGTAGTTTTTATTAGTTTGTGAGTGATGACGGGCAGATTTGGGTTGTTCAGACACTATAAGGCATAGGGCTTGACAAGTTGACATGGTGAAGTCCCTTTATTCTAATTTGATAGTGTGGAACAGGCATGTATCATCTCCTACTTCTATTTTAAGGAGGTAATTGATTGCTGAAGAGATACAGTCTGACTATCAGAAAGTTCTAATTAGGGTCATTTATCATGATATTGTTTGCAGTAAGAAGTGGCCTGCTTGACATGTTAGAGGTTCTTTTATTTGGTCCATTAAAAAAGCAATCCAGGGATAGCTGTAAGCTAGCTATTTGATCTAGGGATGCAAATGGGCTCAGCTTTGGGTTATCTGGGCTCAGCTTGGCTATAACAAGGATAATTATGTTTGTTTTGCTTGTTCAGGCTCGAGTTGATTTCGGTTATATTTGTTCAGGCATGGCTATAGCATTGCTTAAATGAGCTGATTCTCAAGCCAAGCTCCAACCTGTAATTACTTTTGCAAGCTGATAATGAGCTTGATTCTGACCAAATGAGCTTTGAAAAGCCAATAAGCAAGCTGTGCTTTAGTTCTTCAAGAATAGCTTGGCTGATTTCCAGCCTTAGTTTGGTCATCATGGTTCTCCCGTATGCAATGTGTTGGATTTCGTGGAAGGAATGATCTGCACATTTGAAGTTAGTCATGATTCTTAGTTAACAAACAAGTCATTCAGTTTTTGGTGTAGAACTTGAAAGAAGTGACTAATCTGGTGGAATTTTTATATTGGTTGGGTTTTTATTGTCTGTTGGACATCACGTGCATCTCTCCTTAACTGTGTTTTTTCCTTGTTTCCTAAGTATTTGTGTCTATTTTTCTTGGCATTGTGATCTTCTGATTGGTGTGCACTCTTCTGACTTAAGGTTTGCTTTAGTTCAGGTTTCTCTGTTTTTGTTCATATGCCACTTATTATTTTTTTGATATAGAACTACATGTGGTTAACTGCCAAAAGAATTATAAGTTTCAACAGGATTTTGTGTATGGTTATGATTTTTTCTCCCTTGTATTGCTGCAATGCTCATCATCCTCAACTTTTGATCCTTAAAATGTTCAATTCTGCAGAATATTAGAGACACCTGGATTCGAGAAATCAAAATTTACAGATTAGTGTGTTTTTTTTAACTATTGTCACATGAACATGAATATCATAACCTTTTTTTTTTGATTATCGTGTACTGTCGGCTTGTTTCAGTTTCTTTTTTAATATCTTCCCCCCTTTTCCCTCTCTTGATTGTCTGTGAGTTTGTGGAGAGTGAGATATGTAATTAGTATAATACCTTTAGACTCTTCTTTTTTTAAATTGTTTCATCTTGAATTGTAGGTTTCCATGTGGATGACTCAGAAATCACACTAAATGTATGCTTGGGCAAGCAATTTTCTGGTGGTGAATTATTTTTTCGAGGCGTTCGATGTGACAAACATGTAAACTCAGACACCCAACCTGAGGTATGTTAATGTATCATAGCAAATATTTTCTGAGAGATAATATGGAATATGAGTTGGCTCGGCAATGATAAGTGGGTGAACACTCGGCCCAGTGGGCGAACATGCCGGGCTCTGGCTCTGCGCACCTGCTGACACCTTTCGAAGTGATACTCTGATTAGTCTTCTGCAATATTTCTATGTATATCCAGAATCTGGGGCAATTGTAAATAAGTAATTTTGTATGGTCAAAAAAATCTGATGGGAACTGATCTAGTGCCAAAACTTAAGAAAGTATACAGTTTAAGAAAACATGATCTATTGATAGATATTTAATGAGAAAGGTCTTGACTGAATTTACAGATCATGCCTGCGTTTGCACAATATGTGTAGCATCGTGCTGTGCTTTGCCCAGTTCATATGTCCCAGCTGACACTATATGACATATATATAATTTTTTCATAAGATACAAAGGTCATGGTAACGAAAGCTAAGTTTTTTAATGTAAATCAGTTTAGAGAGTTTTGTAAGAATGAATAGTCATGTTCTGAACATTTAATTTGAATGTCTTATTGTTGAATTTGGGTAGCTTAATATTAGATTCAACTAACATTAAGTGTGCTTGCAGAAATAATTCAAAGACACAAAATAAACAGTTTACTTTCAGCCTGAAATTACCCAGACAACACAAGTTGCAATCGTAGATAACTCAAAACACAAAAATATGATGTAAAATAACTTTTCTTAATCTTTTTATTAATTTTTTTAGTTTTTCATTTTTCTAATTATTTTTACTGAAGTTCTAAACTTTGGAGTTAATGTATGCCATATTGTACCGAACTGAGCGGTACGGAGTGTACCGAATGATACCATACAGGTATGGTACCGGTATATGGTACGGAGAGCGTAGCGACACCCGGTACGTTGAACCGGCTCTCATACCGGGCGTACCGACACAGTAATAGGTGGCACTAGTATGGGTTTTGGTACCGAGACGGCGTACTTTGTTTGGAGTTGTCGAATCCATTGGAACTATTGAAATCAAAACTCTATTTAGAGGACTGAAACTGAAATAGATACCAAGTTTTATAACCTTCTATCTGATGTAACTTGTTATAAACTTTCTCGGCAACAAATTCATGGCTTAAGAGTAGTGTATCTTGCATTTTTAGCAGATAGATGATGGCTATTGTATGTTCTTGCAGCACAGTAATATAAACTGAAAACATAAGTAATATGTTGCATTAACGTGCTTGTCTGCGATTTGATGCAGCATGTTATGTTGTATTAACATCAGACCCTTCCTCGTAATGATATCTTGTTTTCTTTTTATTTAAATTATTGCTTATGCATTTTTAGTTTTGGTTATCTTAATTTTATCATATTGTTGTCGTAAATAACTTAGAATGTAATTTTCATTGGCAGTCGTCATGTTAAATTCTATCTTCCACTGAAGATGAAGCTACCTAACCTTTATTTCTATATCGCTTTGTGATAGTGATCTTGCTTCATTCTCAGGAAATCTTAGACTATTCCCATGTCCCTGGTCAAGCTATACTTCATCGTGGTCGTCATCGGCATGGTGCCCGTGCCACAACATCTGGACATAGGATCAATTTGCTTTTGTGGTGCAGAAGGTACCCTCGCCCTCTCTTGCATTTTCACTCTTGTTATGTTAGGCTTATTTCCAGTAAGATATCTACTGATTTGCACAATCAGTTTTGGACATTGTTCGGTGGAGTCTCAAATAAATAACTGTTTTCTTTGGCCTGTCATGTTTTTTTGATCCTTTCAAAAACCTTGTTTAGCTGGAATGTTATGCAAGATCTACAAAAACTGATAAAGAAAAGATAAAAGGATATTCTGGAAAGAGGAGAGAAAAATGGCATAGTACAATATATTGGTATGTTTGGTCCTGATAGATGGGCCACCTATAGCCATTCCCGTTTACAACCAGGGATGATGTTATGAAGGTTTGTGCATTAATAACACAAAATATGATGAAGCCACGATGCTTCAATTCTGGCTAATAAATCAGTTAGAGATCATTGTTTTCTGTTGAGAGGGAAACTTGTAATTGTTGTTTATTATCAAGCTCTCAACTAAACTATGTTTTTTAATGCTAAGACTAGTCTTATGCTAATTCTGGATTCTTCAATGATCTGCAGTAGTTTCTCATATTTATGTGTCTTTGTAGTTCACTTTGTTGTGTCTATGAAGTAATATGCAACATGTTATATTTCTCCATCTGCTCAAAATCTTCGCAGGATCTTTAACATTTTATTTTTGAGTCTTTTACTTTAGAAATAAGATAAGTCATATATAATATTATTTGTTCTCTGGAGTTGTTGAACATGGATCTGGAGCTTCTGTTGCAGAAAGATAATTAACAAATCCCTGAAACATGCTCTTTGCTTGCAACGTTTCTACTCTTAATAAGTTGAAGTAATTTAAAGAGAGTAATACTTTTATTACACCTGAATTTGTGTTCACATTGCTAGCGATTTGAATTGGAATGTTAACTTTGAAGGGAAGATGGTACAATTATATGTTTGAGAGCTATTTGGATGAAATCATGTGGGCAAATCTGTTCTTTTAAGCATCAAGCAAATGGAGGCATCTGCTATATGCTATTGCAAAGTAATGAGTTGGATGATCTATATAGCAGGTTGTAAGGACTGTTTACATATCTGTGGATTTTTGTTTGGTTCAAGGCTTCAAGCTGTATCTAAAGTTGATTTGAGCTATAAGTAGATAAAGCTTGTAATATTTGCTAACCTTGCAAGCTATCATTAGAATAGGGTCATGATTTAAAGATGTCTAATGGATATGCAACTCTTTTTTTTTTTTTCAAGATAAACTTTTTATGATAAATTAAATCAGTTGTCTTAGTAGTTTATTTTATGTGGATAAACATTTCACATCTACACGTTGTATGTATGACTTTACATACTTTACCATATTGGTCCATGTACGGCATACCATACTGGATTTGTAGGGTACTTTTAAGTGCCGTAATGGTGTGCCCCTTGTTTCAGCACTAGGTTCTGGATTGGAGTCTTGTGTCGACACTTGGTACGCTCATAACAGTTGGGTGCCACTACAGTAGACATGTGCATCCATTGTATTGAACTGGGTTCAAGTCAGGCCAAGCCGCAAATCAAGAGCAACAGAACTGGCTTAAGCCTCGCTTTGTTTTGGGCATAATTTTTGGAGCCCAAGTCTGGCATGACAATAGAAGGTCAAGGCATGCACTGGGCCTGGCCCAACCCGAAAATGCACAAGCTGCCAACCATTGTGGTCCATTCCCCTACGCTAGACACCAACATGAGAGAGGGAGAGAGGTAGCACGAAAGAGGATGAAAGTGAGAAAAAAAGGGGAGGCGGGGGGGATAGAGATGGAGATTATGGGAGGAGGAGTGAGAAAGATGCGGAAGAAATGAGAAAAATGCTGACAGGGATACAGTGTGTAGGATAGGATAAGAGTTGAAAATTGGGATTAGAGTCTTAACTTTTTAAATATTAAATATATATTTTTGAATGATAGTTGGGCCAGGCAGGGTTGGGTCTTTGTAGTTTTGACTCAACTTGAGCTTGGCCTGGCCCAACGTGCCAAAATGCATGCCCAGGCCTGCCTAGAATTTGGGCTGGTGGACCAGGTCAGGCAGGCTGGGCTGGCTTTGATCATGTCTACAGTGTGGGTATTGATATTGGTAGTTGAGACCTTGTTGCATACTAATAAATATAGAAGTAATGGTACCTAATTGAGAGATTTCCACATTTATTTGAAGACTTAGGTTGTTTAAAGAAGTGTCTGTAAGCTGAAGATTTTCTCTATCTGTCAATATATGTGCATGTGTGTGTGTTTGATGGAATTTTAGTCTCAATCCCACTAATGCAGATAAATGATGGAACATCTGTATTGAAACTCAACACTCTTACATATATTCTGCAGTGTCTTAAATGATTAGACACAGAAATCATTTGTTTTGTAGGTTTGTACTTATGCATTAGGTGATCTTGAAACACACTGTTTTCTTAATAAAATTAATTCGTGGTTTAGAAACTTCTAAATCTGTTAAATCTTAGTTTTATTATGCTTTTAAGATGTATATATTAATTTATGGTGATCAACAGTTTGGGTTTTCATTTTATGTTACCAGTAATATATTCAACATGCAAGTTGTTTTGGCTTGTGTTGAGTCCTTTGGATGCATATGTAAGAATTCTCCAAAACATGTAGCTTTGGTTATAAGTATTTCAAAAATGTAGCTGATGATCGATGGCATGGATCCTCAATATTCTGATTATTGATTTTGTATTGCTAAGGTTGAAGCTTCAACCATACTGATGCAAATTTGACAATAAAATGTCTAAGTTGAAAAGCTGCACCATTAAACATGATATACAGCATCTAAATGTCTAGAAAACAAAAATCGAAAGTTTTGGAAAATTCCCATATATGCATCAAGTTGTTTCAAAAGGGACAATCAGTGGCATGATAATTTTTTGGATTTGACATATGATTTACAACTTAGAAGCATCTAGTAGTTGGATTATTATTTATGAGCTCTAATCTTTCTGGATCAAGATCGATGATTTGGATTTCTAGTTTATAGACTTTACAATATTTTTTGAGAGAGAAAGGAAGCCCCACCCAAAATTTATTACCCAGGTCAAAATACTTGGGATGCACCACTGAAGACTTGAACCCAGAATTTCCCCAACGAGAGGAGGGGTGTCGTCTCTAGGCCACTAATACGTTAATTTTATTGATATTCTCCATTTTTGTCTCCACTTGATTCATAGACAATAGACTGTCAAAGCATGGAAGCTTTTTGTTTTGTTTTGTTTTTGTTTTTGAGCACTTTAAATATTGTATTTCATGTTCAAACTTTTGAATCCTTAATTTATCAGGCCCACTTAATTTATCATGATACACGTGCATCCATGTGTATCATTTGTTTGTGCATGCGTTTGCCTGGGCACGTGTAATTTTCTCAAATACCTTGCTGACCTTGTCTTATGAGGGTTAACCTTACCAGGGAGGTTAAATGAGCATGATTGCCTCTTATTTCACTATTATAAGGTTAACATGATCTGTTGGTTCATAATTGTTACATTAACGAGTGAGATTTTTACTGCATATTAATGATGAGCCCCACATGAAGGTTTCTGCTTATTATTATTTGTTTTTGTTTTCCAGTCAGTGTTTATATTGATGTGCTTATATGTTTTTTTGGTCTGTCCTTTTGAAGGAGAATTGGGATGTGCTGCAGTTGATTGTCTCATAACTATCCTGAATAATTTTAAGTCCCAATTACCCCTCTCAGTTGATCTGAATTTCAGTTCTTGTGGCTAACATTCAGTTCATGACCATCTAGTTACATATTCTTCAGTATAGCATTTGGTACCATTTAGGAGCAATAGTATGCTGAAGCAGCTGACAGATAGCTAAGAGCCATTGTGTTCTGGGATTGTATTTCTTTTCCACGGCAGTGTGCTGTGTAGATTTTCTTAAACTTTCTAGTTACATTGATTTCTTTCCCCATTCCAGACATGGCCTTAATGGTAATTCTTTAGTTAGGTTAGTGATGATACCAGTCTTCTTCTGGGGCATATCTTCGCAACGAGATGCAAGGAGCCACTGGATGTGTGCATGTGTGTGTGTGTGTGAGAGAGAGAATATGTACTCAGCTCTTAACTTTTGAGGAAATATTCTTGGCATCTGCTCAGAAATCATGATGCGTGCATGCTAATTAAAATCAGCGATCTTCTTGCTTCTTTTATGTTTATCATATATTGTCTTTGTTATGTTATGTTTCCTTTAACTTCCACTAATCTTTTATGAAATGCAATTTACAGATGTGGTCTACTAACTAAATTCATTGTGTTTACAGTTCAGTTTTTAGGGAGATGAAAAAATATCAGAAGGATTTTTCTAGCTGGTGTGGTGAGTGTCAGCGTGAAAAGAATGAAAGGCAGCGTCACTCAGTTGCTGCTACCAAGCTGGTTACATTCTCACCTTGTTTCTTCTATTTCTTATTCTTGGCCGTATTTTGCTTCATCTTTTTATGGTTCATTCTCACATTGGTTCGCTGCCATGCGTTCTGAGCATATCGTAAAATTAACAAGAAGTTACAGCGCTTGGGTATTAAAATAATGTCCTTTGTGTATCTTCAACAGGCATTCCTTCGGAGTGGAGGATCCATCATCTAAGCGATTTTTTTTGTCATTTAGATTGGGTGGTTGTAAAATAGCATCCTTGCTTTCTCAGATCTTAAGGAGTTGCTGTTGTAATTTTCTGTAGTTCTACTAGCCTTGCCCCCTTTTGAGATGGTTGTAGTTTGAAGGATATTTGTAAATGCTAGATTATTTATTTATGAGTTATTAATGTCAAAATCCAGTCCTAATATTTTAAGTAGGGATCCTTAAATAGCAGCACCACTTTTATGATCGGATGGCCGTGGCTATGTGCAACTTAATGGATTTGCAAATGCATCTATAAGGATGCAGAATTATTTTAGGAATATCATTATTGTGCTGAATAAGCAATATGTTGGTGGAGAACTGAAATTTCCAAGTAATAAGTCAGGAAACATTTTGCAGGGATAAAGCCACTTTTGGTAGAATGCTTTGAAATCTTCTGCTTTTGATGGAAACAGTTTAACATGTGGATCAATTGCAGGCTAGTCCTTGTAAAGGATCAGTTGAGTATTTTTCTCTGGGATCGAATGCATTTTTAATTGGTTGTTTAAAACTTGGGGTTGTGTATACGCGCATGCCGAGATATTTGGAAGACCATTGTTACTGGTCAACTTGGGGGTCCTAATATTCTTTGCTGACGTTTGTTTTCCTTAGTCGGGGTGCGCTTGGGTCTCGGTTAACGTGAGGTTGGATTCATGTTTTAGATAGGATTGGGCCAGCTTCGGATCTGATTTTTCGAGACCCCATTGGATTACGTTCAGGACTAGGTTAAGGGGCCGGGTAATTGGACCTGATCCAACTCAATCTGTATATGCATGTACCATTTCTTGGATTGGAGCTTGTAGTGTTAGAGATATTCTGTTGTTACTATTAGCTTTTATTTTCCCTTTTATTTTGAGTGGATAGTTTGATTGGATGTTTACTTGTATTTAAAAGTTTGAATAATCCTAGTCTCATTGATAATTCTCGTCCTCCTATCTATCTCATTTTTTTTTTATTGACTTGATAATTCTCTTCCTCCTATCTGTCTCATTTTCTCTATTGACTTGTTAATATGTATAACATAACTTCGAGGTTAAGTTGATGGATATGGAAGTTTCCACCTTTGAAAAATTATAAAAAACGATGGACATGGAGTTTGCCTTCATTTATTAGTTTGTAATGTGAAGTATGGTAAACATCTTCTGGTAAATTACTATGTTGTATATGGAAGCTTACCTCCAGCATGATTGTTGCAATAATTGTCTACGCAAATACCAATGCCATCTTTTTTTTAGAGCTGACCGGTAGGTCACATGAAAGATATGACTTATTTAAGAACAGTCGTGACTCATTTAGAAGAGCCGTCGTCCATATTAACAAGCATGTGCATATCTACGGGCCAGTACGATCTATAGAATTTACAATCCTATTATGGACCAGCTATTTATATTCACAATATCATTTGTATTAGAAAAGTCATTTATAACTTTAACTCTATTATGTAACTGTTCAAAGATTTACCATACTGGTACAGGCAGGGTTTATGGTGCATAGCAGATTGGTGCAGGAGGAAGGGTTGGGGAAAGGGGCAAAGAAATTATTGAGATTCAGCATCGAAGTTGTTGAGATTTATAGGCCTTGTTGTGGTTCAAATCTAGCTTGAGGGTGACCACGCCGGTGGAGACAAGGGAGCTGCCGGTGCTGGGAGGGGGAAGACGAGAGCCATCTCCTGCGCGACGGCTGCGGACTTGCACAAAGCCTCATCGGTTTTTCCGGTGAGGGCCCTCCGACGATCAAGTTGGAGTGGGTAAATTTGGTCCAGCCAAAAAGATCCCTTAGAAATTATCTGATCGAGCTATTTATAGCCTCGATGGAGTGGTTCAGGTAACGGAGGTACTGTCAGTCCCCATTATGAGGGGGCATGGCTCTGAGCCGGATGGCGTGCAGCTTAGGTAGGCTGGTGACGTGCGGTATAGCCCATTCTTAAGAACGATAGGGCGTTGACAGTCATAGCAGGGTATGGTCAGAGTAGTCAAGGTGCCGTCTGGCTGCTATTGGCCGGTTATGGAGACATGATACGGTAGTGTGGTGGAGTACGACCACATAGGTGGGCGTAGGCCCGCACATGGATGTGGTCGTTGACGAGGCCGAGCTCATTAAGTAGTCGCATCATGCATTTGACGAGGTCGGCTTGGCGAAGACTGGGAGGGGCTTGGTTTTCTGAGTTTCGAGGTGTACTCAAGGGAGCGCTCCGAGCTCGAGGGTCGGAGCGTATGCTGTGTATCGCTGGGGTTGGCGTTTGTCTGGAGTTGGTGGAGCTTTCGGCAGAGTTCCAAGGACGAACTGGCTCTAGGCCGAGGTGAAGATTCATCCGATCGTCGTTAATGTTTACTGGGCTGAAACTGGGCGGCTTTTTAGTTGTGGCTGGATGGTCCATTTCCCCCCTATCATTTGCCCTCCACTTCCGAGGTCGGGCTGCCTTGCTGCTCGGACGATGGAAGTAGTTAGACTCCTGGTCATCCAGTACTTTAGTTACATAAACAAATAGAGGCGTGCATTGAACTGGGTATGCCTCGGCACACTTCTTAGCCGAGAGCTCAATGTCGGACTTGGGGGCGTCCGAGCCGTTAGATTTTCTAGGGTGGAATTTGCCACAAAAATTTTTCAAGATTATATATGGGTGTTTCTTCCTGGAGAGTGGTTTTATTGAGACGATGAGGGTTTTGATCATTAATTCCCCATCCCCCGAAGCATTCCATCTGGCGGAGCATGAAAAGTCAGTCATTAATGCTCCCTTCTTCGAAGCGTCTCATCCGGCGAAAGGCGGGAGGTCAATCATCAATATTTCAAGCTCCGGAGCGCCCTCCATAATGATCCGCATTTAGTGAGGCGATTCAGAGAGATTTGTTGAGGTCGTTTTAGGGCTCACCACATGGCGAATTTCGGACCGTATTATTATTTGGGTTGCCCGATCGGAGCCGCTGCGGTGGCCTATATAAGGCCTAAAGAAGGGGTCGTAGGGTTGTTGCTTGGCCCTCCCCTTGTCCCTGATCTAGCCGCCATCGCCGAAGTGTTGGAATTTTCTTTCGGATTTTTGCGCCACCCGTTGTCTTCCTCTTTCGGGGGCCATTTTCCTTTTTCGCTCATCCATCTTTTTCCGGCGAGCTTTCGGGTAGGCATTTTATCATTTCTTTCGGTCGCTTGGAGAGTTTTTCGTCTTCCCCCTTCTTTTTCCTTCAGTCTTAAAACCTGGGCAATGGACTCTCCGACTAGGGCATTAATGTTCGAGGTAGGTCCATCGCGAACTCCGGCTTCTTCTGAGGTGGAAGAGGTCGAATTTGAGATGGGCCCGAGCCCGTATGGACCCGGCTCGCTCATGACCGATGAGGATCTAGGCTCGGTTTGAGCTCGATTTGTTATTCCTCTCGAGTTCGTCCTTGAACTCCCGGATCTCGGGGGCCGAGTTACCAACCCCACTAACGGTTGGGTTGGAGTGTACGTAGATACACTCCACGCAGGGCTGAGGTTTCCTCTTCATGGGTTTGTGGGCGAGCTTCGGACGGCATATGGCCTGGTGCTTGCGCAGCTTGCCCTGAACTCATGGAGGCTGATCATCGGTTTTCTCACCCTTTGCCTAGCACATGGCTTGCCCCCTGGTGAATATTTACAGGTTTTGCTTCATATTGAAAGGCAACCCTGTAGATAAAGGGTGGTGGTACTTCTTTCCTCGAGGAGGCCGCAAGCTATTTGGGGGCCTGCCCACTTCCATCCATGGATGGAAGGATAATTTTTTTTGCATCTTCTCCGAGCGGTCGTGAGGATTTAATCCGACCTGGAGCTTTCCGCTGGCCTCGGTGAATAATAGGTTCCCGCAGTTGTCGCAGTTTGAGCAGAAAACCTTAGATAGTTTGCTCGGACTGAAAGAAACCCCTCGACTCACCGACCTGCTCACGAGGTGGCCTTGGTGAATCTTGGCTTGAGCCCGGCTCGTCCCGAGGGTAAGAGCAATTTGACTTTTTCTTCTTTTTTTTCTTACGTCGGGGATGCTGACAAAACTTTTTGTCTTCAGATATCGCAGGGATGATTTTCAATACCAAGACACTAGTGGCCATGTGTAAGAGGAAGAGGGCCACCCCCGAAGGGGTCCGTCTTGAGGGGAGACCGAAGAAGGCAAGAATCGCTTCCGACCTTGAGGTCGAGCAGGGAGAGTCCGATGTTGTTGCTCCCGCTTTGGCCGGGCCTAGTCGGGGGCCTGTAGGAGAGGCCGAGGTGCCCCAGTCGACGACTGGGGGAGATCTTCCTCTCCAGGCGGCGGTCGCACCTGCCGACCAAGTACCGGAGGTTGCCGCGATAATCCAGCCACCCGGGCCGAATTCCGAACCAAGGTGTGGCCCGGGACCTTTGTCCCCTCCAGGGTCTCGTTATGCTTCGGGGCCGCGACCTTCTTCGAAGCACCGGCCTTGGTAAGGATTGAGCCGATGCTCCCCAAGTTTGGCGGGCAACCATCACGGTGCGGACCTAAAGGCGATTCGGCCCTCAGGTCCGAAGAGGTTCCTCGCAGGCTCGTATGTAGCATCATGCTTCCACACGACCGCACCTTAATGGAGGACGATCTTGGCGACCTCGTCCATCATGTCTATTCGGCGAGCATACGGGTAAGTGATGTCGTCCTTCTGCTCTTTATTTGTTTCTTTCGTGGACGTTTAACTTTTGCTGACACTTCTCTTTCTGTGCCAGTCTCTTCATGTGGTCGACGTGTTGATGTCCAACATGCTTGCCGACCAGGAGGAGCTAACGACGCTTCGGATGAGGACGGAACATGCCGAGCTCCGAGGACAAAAGGCTGAAGGTCGAACGGCGTCCGTTGCACAACGTCAGCAGGAAGACGAGAATCGGGCGGCAGCCATCGAGCAACAGCGGCATGAAGCTGAGGAGAAAGCTGCTGCCGCTGTACAACGGCTTTGGAAGACTAAGAACAAGGTACGTGCCTCCGAGGCCGTAATAAAGGATAAGCTAGCTCAGACCAAGTCATGGAGGCTGAGCACTCCCGAGCCCGCTCCTCCTCAACGAGCCACATTGCTGAGCTCGAAGCCGCTCTAGTCCGCCTTTGGGGCGAGGCGGAAGAGCGGGAGCTGAAGATCAGCCAGCTCGAGGGCATGGTAGAATCGTCTGCCCACGAGGCCGTCGAGAAATTTCGTCAGTTGGGGGAATATATCGCCGAACTGGTGGAAGGGGCTGCTGCCGTCATGGTCCAAGGTTTCGACAATTGTCGTTTCGAAGTTCAGCTGCTCTCCTCTGGAGTTGACCTCAGCGGCCTTGAACCGAACATGGATGGGACTGCTGAGGAGGAAGACGACGCTGCCGAAGTCGCTGGCGAGGCCGGGCCGGAGATTACATCCAAAGGTGCCAACAGGATGGAATCATCAATCATTCCCAATGTCGGCGCTGGAGCTGAAGCCACCGCAACAGGCGAAGATGGTGCTCCCGAGGTTGCAACTGAGCCAGAGGCCTGGCCGATAGTAATGTGGAGGTCGTCCATGTCGATTGATTTTTATTCTTATTTTTGTAAGGCTGGCCGTTTAGGCCTTTTGTAATTCTTCCGACCATGAGGTCGGGTGCTCTTGTACCTGGCCTTCGGCCTTTTCTGTCAATAAAGTCTCTTTTTCTTTCTGCAAGTGTTTTGAGTTTGCTCTGCCTTGCGCTTAGATATTAAGATTTGAATTATGTGACCCAAACCCGGGCCCATTTTACATAGCAGGAGCTGCACTTAGTACTTAGAGGAATTCCGAGTTCGGTACAGCCCTAGAATAAACCTCATGTGAGACGAGCTTGTAGCTCTTCATTTTATAGCGCAGTCAGCTTTAAGCCTTTCCCGAGAGAGCGAAAGAAACGATCGTAAATTATTTTAAGGATAGAAGCCCGTCCGGGGGCTTTTGTTAACTCAGGGGCGTGGGTGAGTTCGGGGATAGTAAGTTCGGGGATAAGCATCTATCCGTACTTAGAAATCCATTCGAAGGGCCGAAGCCACCTCGAAACTTAGAAATCCACCTGATGGGTCGAAGCCACCTCGGAAGCAATAAGTACGGGGATAAGCATCTATCCGAATGTAGAAATTCATTTGAGGGGCCAAAGCCACCTCGAAACTTAGAAATCCACCCGAGGGGCGAAGCCACCTCGGGAGCAATAAGTTTGGGGATAAACATCTACCCGAACGTAGAAACCTACTTGAGGGGCCGAAGCCGCCTCGGAACTTAGAAATCCGTCCGAGGGGCCGAAACTACCTCGGGAGCAATAAGTTTGGGGATAAGCATCTACTCGAACGTAGAAATTCATTCAAGGGGTCGAAGCCATCTTGAAACTTAGAAATCCTCCTGAGGGGCCGAAGCCACCTCGGGGGCAATAAATTCGGGGATAAACATCTACCCGAACGTAGAAGCTCGCTCGAGGGGCCGAAGCCACCTCGAGACTTAGAAATTCACCCTAGGGGCCGAAGCCACCTCGGAAATATTAAGTTCAGGGATGAACATCTACCCGAACGTAGAAGCCCGCTCGAGGGGTCGAAGCCACCTCGAGACTTAGAAATCCACCCGAGGGGCCGAAGCCACCTCGAGACTTAGAAATCCACCCGAGGGGCCGAAGCCACCTCGGGAATAACAAGTTCGGGGATAAAATTTTCCGAAATGTAGAAGCCCACTCGAGGGGCCGAAGCCACCTCGAGACTTAGAAATCCACTTGAGGGGCTGAAGCCACCTCGTGAATAATAAGTTCGGGGATAAACATCTACCCAAACGTAGAAGCCCGTTCGAGGGGCCGAAGCCACCTTGTGACTTAAAAATCCATCCGAGGGGCCGAAGCTACCTCGGAAGAAATAAGTTCGGGGATAAGCATCTACCCGAACGTAGAAACCTGCTCGAGGGGCCGAAGCCGCCTCGAGACTTAGAAATTCATCCAAGGGGCCGAAGCCATCTCGGGAATAATAAGTTCGGAGATAAACATCTATCCGAACGTAAAAGCCCGCTCGAGGGGCCGAAGCTACCTCGAGACTTAGGAATCCACCTGAGGGGTCGAAGCCACCTCGGGAATAATGAGTTCGAGGGTAAATATCTACCCGAACGTAAAAGCCCGCTCGAGGTGGTTTTCCTTGGAAATAATGAGTTCGGGGATAAATATCTATCCGAACATAGAAGCCCGCTCGAGGGGCCGAAACCATCTTGAGACTTAATGATGAGAGCACAAAAGTGCGATCTACGTACCACTTAAATTAGTATCATTGCTAACAAGATAATGATAATCTCACTGAATTAATACTATAATTTTGTTGAGTGTAGGTGATCGTAAATCGAGGCCAAAATGCGCATTCAGTGTAGATTGGGCTTAGGCAGATGCATAACTCAGACCACGTATGCCCAACCTCGTCATGGTCTGATCGAATTCCCCATTCATCGAGTATATTTGCACCCGAGCGACATATGGCAGCCATATGTTTCTAGCCTTCCGATCTACATTCCATGCACCCGGTCTTTCCATGCAGAGGACCAGCAAGGAGATCCCGATCCCTCTTAATCAAGCCACATAATCAGCAATTCCTCCATTTCTGTTCTTCAACGTGCGACCAACCTTAATATCCCACACATCCGCTCGCCTCCTCCACAGCGTCCGCGATCTCATCCCCCTGCGAGCCTCCCGTGAAGCGTCGCAATGTCCGTGAGAAATCTTCCATGATCCGCCCAACCCCCAGCTGTCCGTGATGATTTTGTGCATCCTCTTCTTCCGTAAGCCAACCTCACGTGCCACCCAGCGTCCGCCCGAGCCCATGATTTCATGCTTCCGGACTCGCATCAGATGCCCCATTCATCGCGATCCGGCTGTTCTCATTTTCGGCATCCATCTTCTCCGCATCCGTCTTCCCCGTGTACATCTTCTCCCGTGATCTGGCTGCGATCACCTCCCAGCCATCTCAGCCTTCCTCCCAGCCGAGATCAGCGTCCAACGTGTCCGCCCGCCTCCCAGCTTCTTCCCGACCGTCCGCTCCTCCCGCAGGTCCCAAGATCAGCATCCACCTCCTCCTCCATTCCAACGTTCGTGAACATCTCCACACCATCCGTATCCCGGATTTCCAGCCTTCCAACGAAATCCTATCCGAATCACAACAAATTTGATTCGGATTTTCGTTTGATTTGTTTGGCTTTCCAAGAATAAACAGAGGGGGGGGAGAGTTGAGTATAAAGGGGCTTGGGGGATTCATGACCAGCGGGGGGAGCTCCGATTCCGAAAAGAAAGAAGAACAGGGGACCGGTGCTGCCATAAAAAAAAAGAAACAAGGAAACAGGGGATGCCATGTTTTCGAAAAGAAAAAAAGAAAAAAAAAGAGTGAGAAAGAGAGAGGGATATGATCGGCTAAAGTCCTAGGTGATGGGTGAAGGAAGTTTCTCTGGTGTACGGAGTTCATGATATAAATTCTAATCCTTTGCTTTATACGATTTATCTTTTGATTATGTTATGATTCTTGTATGTTGAAAATTCTTTTATGATTTATGCTTATTGATACACGTCTTCCTCGATTATTTGATTCATCGTTGACCTTCTAGGGCACGTTGAATGCTCAAAAAGAGAATTCATGTTATCAAGAACATACTCCATAATTAATTTTATCTGCTTATAATTCTTAAAGAAAACCAAAGAATCATAGAATTTATCGCATGAATTTGATATTATCAAAGGAAATTCTGGATCCCTACACCATCTTAATCTATCCATACTTCGATTCTCCATTTAATGATTTATTTTCTATTTGCAAAACATTATCTTAATCCACAAATTTATTGAATTAATTAATCTGAAATTAAACTGATAATTCATAGACTGCTCCCTGAGGAATCGACCTCGGACTTCCGAGTTTTACTGCTTGTGCGATTCTCCTGCACTTGGAAGATTAGTTTCGCGAAAGCATTTTTGCGAACACATCACTTAGGAATCCACTCGAGGGGCCGAAGCCATCTCGAGAGCAATAAGTTTGGGGATAAACATCTACTCGAACGTAAAAGCCTGCTCGAGGGGCCGAAGCCACCTCAAAAATAATGAGTTCGGGGATAAACATCTACCCGAACGTAGAAGTCCGCTCGAGGGGCCGAAACCACCTCGAGACTTAGAAATCCACCCGAGATGCCAAAGTCACCTCGGGAGCAATAAGTTCGGGGATAAGCATCTACCCGAACGTAGAAACCCGCTCGAGGGGCCAAAGCCGCCTCGAGACTTAAAAATCCACCCGAGGGGTCGAAGCCACCTCGAAAATAATAAGTTTCGGGATAAACATCTACCCGAATGTAGAAGCCTGCTCGAGGGGCCGAAGCCGCCTCGAGTCTTAGAAATCCACCCAAGGGGCCGAAGCCACATCAGAAATAATGAGTTCGGGGATAAACATTTAGCTGAACGTAGAAGCCCGCTCGAGAGACCGAAGCCACCTCAAGACTTAGAAATCCACTCGAGGGGCCGAAGCCATCTCGAAAATAATGAGTTCGGGGATAAACATCTATCCAAACGTAGAAGCCCGCTCAAGGGGCCGAAGCCACCTCGAGACTTAAAAATCCATCCGAGGGGCCGAAGCTACCTCGAAAATAATGAGTTTGGGGATAAACATCTACCCGAACTTAGAAGCCCGCTCGAGGGGCCAAAGCCACCTTGAGACTTAGAAATCCACTCGAGGGGCCGAAGCCTCCTCGGGAGCAATGAGTTCGGGGATAAGCATCTACCCGAACGTATAAACTGCTCGAGGGGTTGAAGCCGCCTCGAAACTTAGAAATCCATCCGAGGGGCCGGAGCCACCTCTGGAATAATGAGTTTGGGGATAAACATCTATCCGAACGTAAAAGCCCGTTCGAGGGGCCGAAGCCACCTCGAGACTTAAATCCATCCGAGGGGCCGAAGCCACATCGAAAGCAATAAGTTCGAGGATAAGTATCTATCCGAATGTAGAAATCTGCTCGAGGGGCCGAAGCCACCGCGAGACTTAGAAATCCACCCGAGGGGCCGAAGCCACCTCGAAAATAATAAGTTCGGAAATAGACATCTACTCGAACGTAGAAGCTTGCTCAAGAGGCCGAAGCCACCTCGAGACTTAGAAATCCACCCGAGGGGCTGAAGCCATCTCGAAAATAACGAGTTCGGGGATAAACATTTATCCGAACGTAAAAGTTCGCTCGAAGGGCCGAAGCCACCTCAAGACTTAGAAATCCATCCGAGGGGCCAAAGCCACCTCGAAAACTCGGAAATAATAAGTTCGGGGATAAACATCTATCCGAACGTAGAAGGCCGTTCGAGGGGCCGAAGCCACCTCGAGACTTAGAAATCCATCCGAGGGGCCGAAGCCACCTCGAAAATAATAAGTTTGGGGATAAACATATATCCGAACGTCTTGTGGACAAGGGTGATGCCCCCTACTCAGTTCAGGGACAAACTCGTAGAATCCTGCGGACGGGGGTGCTCTTCCTCGACTCCCCGTTGATGCCGCAGGGCACTCCGAGCCGAGCTCAAAGGGTGACTTTGTAGATGCCCCCACTTAGATGAGAGGCGAACTCGTAGAATCCTGCAGACGGGGATGCTCTTTCTCGGCTCCCGGTTGATGCCGCAGGGCACCCTGCGCCGAGCTCAAGGGTGACTTATAGATGCCCCCCAAGGCGAGCTCTGAGGGGGAGCCCTCATAAAGTCGCCGGCGTACGACTCGTATTGTCGGGATATCAAACGTGTGTCGAGCTTCCTAGGATACTTCAGAGACACTTTGGGAGAATTTCAGAAGATAACTTCATTAGATTACGACCTAAGGGAGAAAGCCCTGGCCTGAAGGAGGCTATGGTCCTTCCTTGGGGGAGTAATTTACATCTGGGGTCACCAGCCTCGGGCCAGTGAGCGTGGCCTCTCCTTGCCCCCTTGGGGCCAGGGTGGCATCAGCGTGAGGCTCATAGGTGGAGTATTAGTGGTGCCGGCACTAGGGCGTCCGTCATCGGGTCCGTCAGATGGTCCCGAAGTCTGCCCCTCAGGCTCCTCTCTGTTGGTTAGCCCGCCAACGAATCAACTTAGATGGCCCTGGCGGACGATCACTTTGATCCTATCACAGAGTTGATAGCAATCCTCCGTGTTGTGGCCGTGGTCTCTATGGAAGCGACAGTACTTGCCTGCATGCTTTCGTGACTTGGATGGTCGCATCTTCGGAGAAAATTGGAGGTAGCCGCAACACTCGATTTCCGTGAGGATTTGGGCTCGATAGGATGTAAGAGGAGTATACTCCTTAAAAATCCGATGGAAGAGATGTTTTCCAGTTCTTTGGGGGGGCCTGCTCCTCGATCGATAACACTCCTCACGGAGTTTTGCGATCTGATCCCAAAGCACTTGAATTTGTCGCCTCGCTTCCTCAACCTTCTTGTCGAGTTCAGTGATTGATGGAGCTCCAGCCGGATGTAGTATTTGGATAACCACGGCTAGGGTTTGGACTTGCAGAGCGAGCAGGTAAAACTGCTCTGGCTGGATTTGAGAGGTTTGGTCCACAGGGAGGTGTGATGCAGGAGGTGGACCTTGGAGAGAGTAGTCGGGCATTGACTTCCGGCTACTCGTCGCGTTTGGGGCCCTTTGGCTCATTATTCTTGTGATCAAGACGTAGGCCCTCCTTCTAGCGCCAAAAATGTTGTGGTTCAAATTTGGCTCGAGACCACGCCGGTGGAGCCGAGGGAGCCGCCGGTGCTGGAAAGGGAAAGACGGGAGCCACCTCCCGCGCAACGGCTGCAGACCTGCACAAAGCCTCACAAGTTTTTTCGGTGAGGGCCCTTCGACGATCAAGTTAGAGTGGGTAAATTTAGTCCAGCCAAAAAGGTCCTTTAGAAATTACCTGACTGAGCTATTTGTAGCCTCGGTGGAGTAGCCCAGGTGACGGAGGTACTGTCAGTCTCCATTATGAGGGGGTATGACTCTGAACCGGATGGCGTGCAGCTCAGGTAGGCTGGTGATGTGTGGTATAATCCGTTTTTAAGAATGGTAGGGCGTTGACAGTCACAGCAGGGTATGGCCGGAGTAGTCAAGGTGCTGTCTAACTGCTGTTGGCCGGTTATGGAGACATGACACAACAGTGTGGTGGAGTACGGCTACGTAGGTAGGCGTAGGCCCGCACATGGATGTGGTCGTTGATGAGGCCGAGGTCGTTAAGTAGTCGCATCATGCGTTTGACGAGGTCGGCTTGGCGGAGACTGGAAGTAGCTCAATTTTTCGGGTTCCGAGGTGTACTCGAGGTAGCGCTCCAAGCTCGAGGGTCGGAGCGTATGTTGTGTATCGCTAAGGTTGGCGATTGTTTGGAGTTGGTGGAGCTTTCGACGGAGTTCTGAGGACGAACTGGCCTTAGGCCGAGGTGAAGATTCATCCGATCGTTGTTAATGTTTACTGGGCCGAAACTGGACGGCCTTTTAGTTGTGGGCTGGACGGTCCATTTTTCCCCCTATTAGGCCTAATGCTCATGTGCCGAATTGAAAAATCTGAAAATCTTAGCTAATTTTTATCATATTTGGTAGAGGGGTATTTTTATTTATAAAAAAAAGATCGCCACTTATTCCTTCATCCGAGCAACATTATTGACAAAGTAACCTTTAGGCTTATCCATCCAACCAAACACACAAAACTCTTAATCCATAGCATAGCCCTCTTATTTTTCCTTTTAATTTTTTGGGACCATGGTAGGAGGAAAATCAACTAAGATCAAGTGTAAGTGGGATACAAATCTATATCATTATAGAAAACCCCAATGACTTTACAAATTATATTAGTTCCCACCCTTTTAACTTAAGACTGAAAACAGGTTAGACCGTATCTATTTTCGTATTTGAATCGGACTGGATTCGGATAAGATTCAGAAAAGTGAGCTCCAACTTAAACATCAGGTACCTAACCACCAGCTAATATATGAGTTCCAGTTTATCTGGATGTTTTATATTATTTATTCCGATATATGTAAGTAATTAAATAATCATTTTATACATATAGTGGTATTTTATATTTTAATTATTATTTTTTTAGAAAAATAGATCCTTTTCACTTTGATAAAAATGAAAAAGTATTCTTTATGATATTTTCAAAATTTTATCACTATTTTTTTTGAAAATATTGATTACTTCTATGTATTTCTACAATCTATATATTTTTTCGTACAAGCTCTATAAATTATCATTATTTTGACTTATACTATAAATAAAAAGTAACGATAGTATTTGATGAAAAATTTTTATTAATATTTTTATGTTATTTTTTTATTTTAAATTATTTAATATTTTATATTCTAATATACATCTAGCCGAACTAGTGATTTAGACCTTGACAAGATTAATTTCTATGTAGGTTTAACAACTATACTTTAAATCCTTAGTTATTTAGGCGCAATTTGCATAGTAAATTATGTTTCCATTCTCTATGATTATACAATTAATATTAGTTGTCATATTAATTTAGTTAAATATTCAATTTATATGAGAATAATATCTACCTTATATTCGTATTTGGATAGAAAAAAATATGGATACAACTAATATCCGAATTGTATCTATATCTATTTGGGGCAAATATGGATATGCTTAATATTTGATCTACATCAATTTAGCACAAATATAGACACTAATTTTAGCATCTATTTAATATACTTTGTATATTCATATTTATTGAAATTTGTGGATGCAAATACGGATATAGCAGGATTAGATCTGCATTCAATCCATTTTTTATGCTCAATTGCACTCATTGACACTCTTAAAAAAACTCCTATTCCTTCATATTTAGTAAACTAAATAAAATTTATCAACAAAAAAAATAGCATGACAACCCTTTATAAGTCATTCTTGTTGATATTGTAACAACTTAGTATCTCACCCAAAATGGCTAGTCGGAAGATATTATTTGTGTTTCTTAATGCTGTATAAGCACCCAAGATCTATCTAGAGAATAACCGATGTAGGACTAAATACACGCCCACACGGGTCCTCACATATTCTTCCTGTTTAAGCTCTGACGTCCTCGTTAGGCTAAGAATTTAAATCCATTCAAATCTAATCACAAGTACCATGATCGGCCCGTGGTCAGCTCCAATGGATAAGTGTCCTCTAGTCTACATAGGTTGTGGGTTAGATCTACTCTAATACCATTGGTAACAACCTAGGACCTTGTTTAAAATGGCTAGCTAGAATGTATTAGTTGGTTTCCTTAATTCTGTATAAGTACCTAAAATCTATCTAGCGAATAACCGATGTGGGAATAAATACATGCCTGCATGGATCCTTATAGATATATCTTTTAAGATATATTCTTGTTTTCAGGGTAATACAATAGGATTAGATTGGATTTCTTGTTGAATTTGTGGATGGGGTGGGGCCATGTCTAAATGGGCAAAAAATTCTACCCAATGTTGGTGGATCACCTATGGACTAAGGGTTTGTTTGGATAATTCTATGTAATCCAGTAGGATGCAGTGTTGCAGAAAAGTGCTAACATCTAGTTTTAGAGTGAGAAACTTTGAGGAGTGAGAAATCTCCTCCGAGAGGAGAGAAACCTTTAGTGTGTGCCTAACGGCTAGTTTGTCACCGGCGAAGTGTTCGGCGAGGCAGTCGTCGCCCAAGGCGAAGTGTTGCGGAACAGTTCCTCTTGGTGGGCTCCGTGGCCGGCTAGACTTAAAGCTTTTTGGGTGGCAAGCGAGTGGCTCTATGCACCCGGTGGAGGCTGAAGGGCATGCCGGCCGGAGCTCCACGAGCTGGTCAATGATTTAGGGAAGTCTTCGTCTCAACCTCTAGCCAGTTTTCTTCCTTGCAAGGGGCAACTCTAAATACTCTCCATGCGAGTGGGGCCAGAAGAGGTGGTTGCCTTCATTGGCCAGTCCGGCACGGGCGGTGGAATCACCCTTATGGATCGGAAGGGGAAGTAGTCGGCGGGGAAGACGATGGATGGGGCAGCGAGAGGAGACAGTAAGGTGAACATTGGGCATGGGGAGAGCTCTGGTGCCTGGGTAAGGTCGGGGCTGTGGGTGACTCACTGGCCCACTGTTGCAGAGGTGGAACGATTGAGCTGCCGTTTTCCGACAATGCTGACGCTGCCGGAGAAATCGATTATGATGGTACGCCAGGTGTAGGAGGGGCTATCGGTGGTGGTTTGCAACCTTGGTTGCCGAGTCCCGACGGATTGGGTGGCCAAAGACGTGGTTGCTCGAGGTAAGTTGGCGGAGGTGGTGGCCGTACCACTCACGGCTAACTACCTCACTCTGAGGTTTCGGTCGATGGCGGGTCGGGACCAAGCCCTCAGTGAGGGCCCGTGGGTGGTGGCGGGGCAGCTCATCGCCATGGAACCATAGGTTTTGGAAAACTGTGGTGGTGTGGCTTCGGTTACCCCGACTTTCGCCGTGAAAACTGTGGTGGTGTGGCTTTGGTTACCCCGACTTTCGCCAGAATATTGGTCGGCTTCGACCATCCTCCACATCGTGGCCCAGGCGAGGCAGTCGATCGCGGTGGATGAGGTCACCGAATAAAGGCGAGCGATGGGGTTCGCCCGAGTGAAGGTGGCGATCAATGCCACCGAACCCCTCTTACTGGGGGTACGAATTTAGGGAAAGATAAAGGTGCGATAGCAGCCCTTCGTCTTCGAAAATTTACCTAAGTTATGCCCGAGGCGTGGGAGGATCGGGCACCCGACGACGGCCTACCGATCCCTGTACCCTATCGGGCGGAAGGGGGCATGCCCCCTGCGGTGGTGGAACTCGAAGCCGCCTCCGAAGTGCCACCTCCCAGTGCTAAGGAGGATAGCCAAGGGCCGGTCTGTGGCCCTTAGATGGTCTCCCGAGGGAGGACCGGTCGCAGCGGCCGAGGAAGGCGACCGTGTCTGAACCTATGGCTGAGTCGTCTTCGACTCGGCTGCTCTCTCCGACGGCACGTCTGACCTCGTCGGTGAAAAGGGCGGGTTGGACTTCGGGCACTTCGACAACTTCCGAGTTGACTCGACCAACCAATCACTTGGGGGTCAGGCCGACCTAGATGCCCCTAGACCCAGCACCGAAAGTGTGCCGGGAGCTGGCTTGGTCACATTGCGGGCTGGCCCAGGGCCCAGCGGGGTGGGTGCAGCCTAGGCCCAATCCAATAAGCGGCTTAGAAACCCTGGGCGCTCGTGGGCTTCGACACGGGGACGGGCTTCGAGGCCCGAGCTGGTAGCGCATGCCTCGACCCATCGGGGGGCATCAGGCCTGGGGCCAGGCGCCCCGCGCGACCCCAGCTCAGGGCCAGCAGGCCCGCCAAGGGCCGGCCGACCGCTCTGTGGTGGGCCGGCCTCAGCGCCACCTTGGGCCGACCCAGTGCACCCGACCCTAGAGGATGGGGTGCCGTGCGCCGGGGCCAGCAGGCCTCGGCCGAGCCGGGCCTGTAGGCCTAGGCTCGGCGGGCCATGGAAAGCAGGCTGCTAGCGAGCCCGCTTGCGGGCCGACCTCGGTCAGGCTTGCGGGGGCGCCAGCTGGGCCTTTTGGGTACAACCCACACGGCATGGGGCTGGACTCGGGGTCGATGGGGACCTCCCTGCCCCGATCTAGGACCCCTTTAGTTATCTGAGCATGTCGTGTGTGCCAGGTGTGTGGGGCACACATGAGGGCCTAGACGGGGTATTCTGGTTTGGATCACCAACCCAGGCACTGGGAGAGCAGCAGGGTTTCACCTTGAGTGCAACAGAGCTACATGGAGAGTCCAACGAGGCAGGAGGCCTTGAGCGGGTAGGCTGCCCTGTGACCCAGGGGTTGAGTGCGGTCGAGCCGCTGAGGCTATGAGAGGGTGCGGTAGGGGCTTGGGTCGCCCCTCGGGAGATAGGCACGCACGCGGGAGGCAGTGGTGACTGTGCTGCGGCCAAAGGAGTTGTCGATAGGGCAGTTGTGGATCACCCAACTGTAGTGCAATGGGTTATGGCGGCGGCGATGCGGGTCGTCTTCGGTGCGAGTGAGGAGGACGATCAATGGAGCGGCTGGGCACGTGAGTTTGAGACAGATCCTGTGGCTCAGAGGATTCTTGCATGGAATTGTAGGGGGATGGCTAAGCCGTCCTTTATATCATCCTTTAAGCAATTGGTGTAGGTTAATTGTTCGGAGATTTGTTTGCTTTGTAAGACCTGATTATCCAACGACGGGCTTAGTCGGCTGCGACGCCGACTAGGGAGCGACTGGGAGTCCTATACAGTAGAATCTTGGGGGCTGTCTGGAGGCATTCTAGTCTTGTGGAGGCGAGGAGTGCCGATAGTGGATGTCTTCCACAATTATCCTCAACAAGTAGTTATGGTAGTTTTAGGACCTAATGCTGATTCATAGGTGTTATGCGGAGTGTATGCAAGCATGGATTACAGGGTTAGGAGAGTCCTCTGGTATGAGATGATGAGAGCACAAAAGTGCAATCATCGTACCATCTTAATTAGTATTATAGTTAATCTTTAATGATAAAATTAATT
>JAOXJJ010000725.1:11328226-11344448 GCA_025769935.1 Phoenix roebelenii | reverse complement strand
CCTGTGGATCGACCTCTTACGACCACTATTCTTCAAGTAGAACAGGTAAGAGTAAAATTAATTTAAACTTTGTTTGTTGGTTCTAATAACGATCTGTTTAGCATATTTTTAGGTAAACAGGAATCGGACAACATGAGATTACCAACCTAGTTGCCCATGTATCCCGATGGTGGTAGTAGGTGATTTCAACTGTATCCAGAATGCAAGTGATAAGAGGGGAGGGGTGACCTTCACTGACAGAGTGGATAGAAGGGAGTTCCATGACTTTGTGTCGCGAAACGGCCTAGTGGACCTGGGGTTCTCAAGGCCGCGATTCACTTGGTGTAATAATCAGTTGGGTAGAGCTAGGGTTTGGAGTGGTTGGATAGGGCCATTTCATCTCTGGATTGGATCCTCCACTTTTCCACCTGCCGAGTCAGTCATTTACCTCGGATTGCTTCGGACCATTACCCTTTGCTGATTTTTACATCATCGGGTCCAAGCCATCATAGCCCCTTCCACTTTGAGAAGGTTTGGCTAGCGTACCCTCAATCCTGGGATATTGTCTGTGCGACCTGGCGTATGTCGGGTCGAGGGGATGCAATGCAAAAGGTTTTGCGTAAACTGGAGTTGACCAAGAGGCGCCTTCACCGATGGAACCGCGAGGTCATGGGTAACATTTTCAGGAGGCTAGAAGGGGTGGAGATCGCAATCGTTGAGTTGCAAAAGAAAGAAGGTTTAGGGGGTGCGCTCCTGGAGGCTGATATGGTCGACTACAAGGGCTCCTTGCCACTCACCACTGACTGCTATGGCAGCATGAGACCTTCTAGCAACAGTAGTCTCGAATCGAGTGGGTAAGTGAGGGAGATCGGAACACCAGATTTTTTTTATCGGACGACGGCTATCAGGAGGCAACGGAGCATGATTCACTCCTTGAGAGATGGGTTGAGCTAGAGGGTGGAGGGGGAGCCTGCCATCAGATACGTCTTGCTTGACTTCTTCCATTCCCAATGGACGGAGGACGAAGACTCTGGTGATGTAGGCCAACCCCCGAGGGTAGATATGGGAATTGGTGCCAATGATAATGCAATCTTGGTTCGGCTAGTGTCAGAAAAGAAGGTGCAGGAGGCAGTCTAGGCTCTAGCAAAGGACAAGACCCCTGGACCTAACGGGGTTCCCCCCTTTTTCTTCTGAAAATACCGGGGCATCATTCGGGGGGTAGTGGTGGAGGCTGTTCAGTGCTTCTTCGCTCGGGCAGCAATGCCCTAGGATTGAAAGGCCACCTTCATCATGCTGATACCGAAGCGGCAGGATGTGGCGGAGCCTAGTCATTTCAGGCCCATCAGCCTATGCACAATCCTATACAAAGTTGTGGCAAGGATAATAGTAGGTAGGATGAAGCCCTTGTTGCCTGACATTATCAGTTAGGAGCAGGGGCTTTTGTGGCTGGTAGAAATATCTCCCACAACATAATGTTGGTCCAGAAAATGATGTGGAATCTTCAGCGGGCACCAAAGCAGCGAAGCCTGATGGCAATCAAGTTGGACATAGAAAAAGCTTATGACAAAATCAGGTGGTGTTTTCTGAGGCGAGCGCTGGAGAGCTTTGGATTCTATAGGACATGGATTGGATGGGTTTTAGGGTGCATCCGAGGGCCTAAGTTCTCTATTTTGGTCAACGACATACTGTCAGCTTTTTTTGAGTCCACTATGGAGCTTCGTTAGGGATATCCCTTATCTCCACACTTGTTTATTATTTGTCTTGATGCTTTGTCTCGTGCTTTGCAGGTTGTGTGTTAGTCGGAAGTTGGAAGCCTATGTTCAAGCTCCAGGGGCCCAACCCATCTCCCATTTACTTTTCGCTGATGACTGTTTTCTTTTGGCCTGGGCGCGGGCTTTTAATGCATAGGTCCTTAGTAGGGTATTGGCAGATTACTGCGTGGCATTGGGGCAGAGAATGAACTTTCTGAAGTCGGCTATTTATTTCAGCCTGAGCACGGAGAGCAAAGTCAGACAGGAGATTCGAAGAATATTGCATATGCCAGAGCAGGAGGAGATCTGGAGCTACTTGGGAGTTCCCATCTCAGGTAAGAGACTTCAGGTGGTAGAGTGCTTCGGTTTGGTACAGTGCGTCCAGAGCAGGTTGGAGGGTTGGAGAGCGGCCTCTCTCTTCATGATGGGCAGGTTGACACTGGTCAAATCAGTACTGAGATCCATGCCAGTCTATCTTATGGACAACACAGTGGTATCGAAGACAGTTCTGATGAGAATTGAGCGGCTTCTTTGGAGCTTCTTGTGGGGGTTACATAGAGGGGGCCGTGGGGTGCACTTGGTGGCGTGGGAGAGTGTCTGCCTCCCCCCAGAGAGGGTGATCTGGGGGTGCAGTCGCTCCTGGAGAGGAGTGAGGCGCTCATTGCTTGGCATGTAGTTTGATTTATGTTGGAGCCAGGTGATGGCAGCCATATATGGTCGTGGGGGCTTAGAGGGGATGACACTCAGTGGTCACAGAGTTTCTTTCATGTGACGAGAGATTGGAAGGTACCTACTGACCGCTTCGGTAAACACTAGGTGGCTGATAGGTGATGGGCGGAACATCGACGTGGCCGGCAACCCATGGATAGATGCCCTTCCCTTGAAGAGGTGGCCGACCATGGTTGATGTTGTGGCAATAGAGGGACTATGGGTGTGCGACCTCCTAGTACCATGAGGGGCAGAGCGGAACGAGACCAGGCTACGACAGTTGTTTAGGGTACATCTTGCCGAGAGGGTCCGGTCCCTCTTGATCCTGGGTTGTGCGAGACCAGATATTAGAGTTTGGGGCACCTCGTGCAAGACTAGCATTAGTTGGGGGATCTCTCCCATGTTATCCAGCGGGAGCATGAGCCAGGGCCAGACTGCACTTAGATCTGGAGGTTCGGGCTTTACTCGAGGGCAACACTCTTTTTATAGAAGGTGATTTGGGAATGCTTTCCGACGAGAATAGTGTTGAGTATATGTGGTTTGAGGATCCCCTAAGTGCGGGAGGTGTGGTGTTGATGGGACGGTGGACCAAGTGCTATTTCAGTGCACATGGGCGAGGATGACATAGCAGTGGGCAAGAACTCCGCGGGAGGCCTAGAGTCAGAGGATGTAGTTCTTACAGGTGATTCGTCAGTGGTCGGGTAGTCCATAGACACGCCAGGAGGCTGTTAGAGTGACTTACATAGCGGGCTCGTTTGATTCGCGGGAAGCATTTTCTCTCCTAGGAATATGATTCCTGGGAAGCAGATTTCTAGGAAGAGAATGCCTAGGAAAGTACTTTTGGCATGTTTGGTTGATCATGGAAAAGAAACAGATTTCCAAAGTGCTTATGTTTGGTTGACCATCCACTTTCCTAGGAAAATATATAATTCCTATTATATCTTTAATAAAAATTAGGTCTTTAATGCTTCTTTAATATTAAAGGGTTTTTTTGAGAAAAAATAAAAATGGAGTGATTCCCGCCTCATGGGAAAGTAACTTTCCCATGTTTCTCATAGGAAAGACTTTCCCATGAAATGTGGGAATCATATTCCCATGGGAATGCAACTTTTCCATCTCTCTCTTTTAAAAACTCCAACTAAATAAGAGACATCTCATTACTTTTCCATTGACCACACTTTCCCCCGTTTTTTTCCCGTGAACCAAACGAGCCCAACGTATCAAATTTGGCTGGCAGAAATGCTTGTACTTTTGGTGAGCGCAGGCTGTCATTGAGGTTTATGGCGGAGCACGCCCGAGTACAAGCGGTAGAGATTAGTCACAATTTTCTTTTTGATGGACTTTTGATAGCTCGGGATACGTGAGGTTTCCTTTCTGCTCATGCAGCCTTTCAGATGGTGTTTTTCACCTGGAAGCCCCCACCCCCAAGTTTCCTCAAGGTCAACTTTGACAGGTCTGTTTTGGATGGAGGCACGAGGGGAGATGCGGCGGAGTTGAGGGCTGCCTGGGCGGACCTTCAATATGCGAGGTGAGTACTACAGGATAGTTAGGTCATCTTGGAGGACTACTTGGCCACGGTGATCAGTTGGATCCAATGGGATTGAGGGATGCGAGCTCGGACCACCCTTTGCTCTGGAACATCTGGATGATGACGAGGGATGTTGGGGCCTTTCAGGCCAAGCATATATTTAGAGAGGCCAACGGGGCTGTCGATTGGATGGCTGCTTATGTACTAACCATTCAGAAAGTACCCTGTGGTCAGGAGAGGAGGATTTGTCTCGGGCACTCCGTGAGATTGTATTTTCTGATTTTATTAGGTATACTCGTATATGTATTGTAAGATTAACCCGTTAAAATAAAATTAAAAAAAAAAAGGAGGATGCAAGTAGATCTATCCAAATAGGCCTTGTAAGTCATTTTTCCCGTGCAGACAATGGCAGCTTCCGCAGGTCCTTGCTGAGCCATTGGATTATCGGATCGGGTTTTGCAATTTAACGGACCGGACTCGGATCAAAAACCGGCCCTAATTCGATCCGTTTAAGGGCTCAATCATGGAACCGCAGGTGGTCTCCGCCGTTCCTCCTCTTTATCCCAGTGTTGCAGCCGGACGGGAGGGAACCCCGAGTGCGAGCGACGATTTTTGGGACCGAGGCAGCAACACTTCAAAAACCCTAACCCCGATCCTAGCCCTGATTCCTTGCCCCTTGCCCAATTCTCTCTTCGATTTCCTCGGAAAAACATTTGTCTCTCTTTATTTTATTTTTCTTGTGATTTTCCTCCTGCCAATTGATACTGGTGAAGAGGGAGGCGGCAATGGCGGTGCATGAAGATGGGAGAGCTTCTGAGAAGAGATCGGGCGAAGATGGCGATGATATGCCCATCTTCAATGCCGAGAATCTACAGAGCAACATGAAATCCATCTACTACAGGTCCAATCTCAACCCCTAACGTCAACTCAGAAATAGATCCATGTTTCACGAGTGAATATTGCCTCTATAAATTCAAGTTTCACATGCTAATTCGTGATACGTACCAGTCGTCCTTGTTCTCGTTAGCAGTGATTGCTGAGTGTAACTTTATGCACTGCTGTCTTATAAGAGTTTTGTTCTTTTACTCTGCGTGCGCTAAAAAATATGTAGTCTATGCTCTCAAGGGTTGAAATTTTTTACGCTCTCCTCTCTGTGTACTGGTCTATGCTAATTTTGCCTCCTAGGAGCCCCTGTAATTCAGGTAATATAATTACGATCTACTCGTTTGGACCTAGACTGCTTTTTACTAGTTACATGGATCCAACATTATCTCTTTTTAGGGGTTTCATATTTCTGTAAATAATGGACATTTTCAGAGTCTTCTTTTTTGTCATTATAATGATGATGCGCTCTTAACTCACGGAACTACACTACATACCGGAAAAAACTCTCTCTATTACTTTGAGAAGAGAATCATTGGTTTGACCGACGAGCTACGTGGAAAATACGAGATCTAGGCAGAGCGTTTGGAGGCCGAGGCTCATCCGGCTGTTCCGGGTTGCACTCGTCCGCCCACCTGGGACCTATCGAGAGGAGTGAAGTGGAAGGTTGACGTGAGGTGGACAGCCCTCCTGGTCATCACCTAATTGTGGAAGAGGGGAGTATCAAGTCTCTCTCGTGCCTTTCTTCAGCTTGCTTCTTCCTATGAAGCTTTAGGGGATAGTTAGAGAACAAGTATTAGGACAAGTTAGAAAGTTTCTAGGATCAATTGGTTCTATGAAGTGAAGGTTAGGGGCTTAATAAAACAATAATGATTTAAGAGAACAGATGGTTGAAGAATAAGATTGGAGAGAAATTTAGAAACCAGACTGCAGGAAATAGTAGACGGGTCATATTATGGGAAAAGGTATAGAGGTGAGCATTGCGATAGGAATTAGGTAGGTCACACATCATGGAAAAGCTTAGGCTTAAAATTTATATTTGAGAATGGTTCCTCTGTGAAAACTCAAAGGAAATATATTCGCAGAAGCTTCAGAGGCCATACAGCGAAAGATTTCTTTAAATAGCTCATCACGAATGGTCAATTGACCTGAAAAAATAGAAACCATAGTATAAAATAGAATTCAAAACAAAGGATTTCTTAGTCCTTTGACAAGGAGATAGAACGTAGGTACAAGCTCCTTGAGCAGGAAATGCAAAGAGAAACTTAGTTGGCAAATCCATATACAAATGGACAACAACCATGGCATCATTTTAGCAAAATGATACAGGTAATCTACCTGCATATGTGGTCTTGCCCCGTAATTTAATGCACAATTTGTTATCACTAGGCTGATCAATGCTTTTGTAAGTGTGACCGGCACTATGATAACCTAAATATTTTCCATTCAGGGTACTTCTACATTTTACAAGTCAGTAAAATCTCAATTTTATGCCCAAATGGAAGCAAGAAAGTTAGAGAGTGATGAAATATATTGAGGTGGCACATATCTCATCTTGAACTTTAATCACGGGCTTCAGTATGTTAAGGATTGGTTGTTAGCATCTCATAAATATTAGAATCCTTTCCGTGAATCCGTGAAGAATGAAACTGATAGTCTTCTATAAATATTCTTTATATGTTCTGAAATTCATTGAAACTTTTATTTGCCCCTAAAAACTGATTTAAAAAGCTAATCTTAAAATTCATCCCATGGAAGGAAAGCATGACCTTACATAAGACTTTAATCAAACTCCTCTTTAGCAATTGCTATAAAATAATGTGTCATGCCCTTTTCTTTGATTTGGAGGATAAGACAAGTAATACAGTTCAATTTTCTTTTGGGTATGTAGCAAACAGGTGGGATCCAGAACTTAAAACAACCCTCCTTAATTGAATAAGCTTATTGTAATCGTATCATATTTTTAGAATTTAAGTATTGAAAACAGAACTATATACTTCATCTGGATCCTGTTCGTTCATTTGATGGCCCAACACCAATCTCAAATCCCCATAATTAAACTTGTTAGGAGTAGTTCTGTCGATGAAGATTAAGCATAATAAAATAGGAGGTAGGTGGTCTATGAAGTTGCATTGCCTAATAAACTAATTTCTTTTCATGCTTAGGGAAGAATGCGAGGTTTGATTAAGGTGTTACAATTATCCCTAGGAATAAATTCTAAGTTAAAAACTTCTTGAATGCTTCCAAGGAGCATCAAGAATTTTCTGTAATTTGTAGATGACGCATCATGTCCAAAAATGTCGCAAACTGATGATATAACTAGTTGTATGTTGAGAGGCTTCTTTTTTGTTTGTCTGAGAAAAGGAAGGACAGGGTTGGGGAGAAAGGCCCACCCTACTGAAAATAACCAAGCTCAAGTACCAGAATGAACCTCTCAAGACTTGAACCTGGGACCTCCTCCAATGGAGGAAGGTTGTGGCCACTGCTCACCTGGTTTATTGTTGAGATTCCTTCATTGAAGGTTCATCTTGGTAATGGATGCGGTAGTTTTATGAAGAGAGGAAGGGCAAGATGCACGGAAATAGTAAGCCCTATCAATGTGGTAGCATAATGGAATATTCAATATTTTATCTAAATGATAGATGAGGGATCAGGCTTTTAGATTTTGTTTTATAATTAATATGAGACAATTTATTTGAAGGGCCTTATTTTCATATTTTTGTTACAAGAAGCCTTTAATAGTCATTATGGGTTAGTATGTAATTATGGGTTATACAGAGTAGCTTTTTCATTGGCATTACAAAATGTACACACATTAATTTTAGGCAAGTAGGTGTCCTGAACTTGAATTTCTGACCACATAAGTTATGGTGCTTACGACTCTATTTGGTTATTGAGAAAATAAAACAAAAGAAAGTTAAAGGAAAATCTTCTATTCAATTGTTCGGCAAATAAAAGAAAATTTCAAGAGAGAAAATAAAGAGAAAAATGAAGGTTTAAGGTTTTTCCTAGAAGGTATAATTTTTTTTTCTTCATTTTAGGTTGTTATTTCTTGAGAAAAGCCAAATGAAAGTAGGTTAGGTCAAACTTACCCAAGTACTAACTGTTCAACTTGCTATACCATTTTGTTAGCTCAACCAGACATCAAAAAAATCTAAAACTTCTTACAGCATCCTTTTGTCCTTGGATTTTCTTTCCTTCCATTCTTTACTTGGCAATTAAATAGACCCTAAAAATTGAAGTTTCAGTGATGGGAATTATATTACAATTTGAATTGCTTGAGGATTGATTTGAGCGCCTTCATCATTTTTTTCAGTTAGTACCCCCAAATTCCTGCAATGCTTAAAGGCCTATGTTTATGTTTTTCCAAAAATTAAAAATGTCCAAGGTCAACTACAAGAGTGAACGGGGTTATTTGGTTGGTCCCTGGTTGCAGGTGAGAGAATTATATAGTTTGTGGGTTGAATTAACAGAACCTGTGTTTTCTTTTCTTTTGTTTTCTTTTAGCATGGTTAATTTCATGTTTATTTAGTCTTTGAATAGTTATGAAATTGAGAATTTGCCCATTGGTTGTTGATTTAACTCTTTATTGTTTTAAAAATAAGTATAACACTCAAGACTACCATTTATTTATATCTAATTAGGAATTAGATTTTCTCTTTTTTTGATTTTTTTTAATTCATGCTGATTGGCTTCAAAAATGGTAACATAAGGTTGATGTTAGATCAGAGATCTTGTCTAGCCATGTCCAAGGGATAAGAAGCTCCAATAAACTATGTTCATCCCAAACCTTGACATGCACCTATTGCTTATAAACCAAACTCTAAAACCCCATGACCTTTGACCAGCAGACTTTCCTTGTCTTTGGTCCTATGAGTGTTGCCAGAGGGAATCAGGTACTACAATACTAGCCTTTCTAGTTGGTTTGTCACATACACTTTGTAGTCAATTAGGGAGAGGTAACAGTAATAATACAAGCAAGTGCCCAGCTATCCTACTAGCACCTGATCATGTCTTTAGTTTCTAGGTTCTAAATCATTCATTCCATATCCATGCCGCTGTTAGTAAAGCAAGTCATTTTTGCTCGGTACTCGGTTGATCAAAATCAATTCCAAAAACCTGAATTTCATAGTAAAGGGAAAAGTCTTTACTAGTAGAGGGCTAGCCTGCCCTTATATCTATATTGTGTAAGCGTTTTCTTCGCAGCTAGTGCGCCCCTACTTTCTAAGAGAGGCTTTATTCGGTGCTATGGGAGTTTAGTAGGGGTGGTAACAACGATTAGTAAGTAAGAAAGTAGGTGACGCGGCGTTCAGAACCAGCCGTCGAAGTGAATGAATTTGAAATAACGAAGAAGTAAGGAAATGAGACGACTCTTTCTTGAAAAATTGCATAAGTAGATCTTCCCATCCATATGATCAATTAGGGGATGAGTTTGATAATTTTAGATTTGGAGTGGTTTAGCGAGGAGAGAATAGGGGCAAGGTATTCAAGCTATGGTTTGCATCAGATCATTTGGAAGAAACAGGAAAAATAATTACACAACTTTGGAGAGCAGGGAGGAGAAATAATGTAATGGATAGTGGGAAAAATCTCTGGAGCCGATGAAGATTTTTTCCTGGAATGTCATAGATCTAGTAGATGCAAATGATAAAAGTATATTGGAGAGTCTACCAAATAAAAAAGTCATTTTTTTATTCAAGAAACAGAAGTGAAGGACTAAAAATTTGCTATAATGTTCTTAGAAATTTAAGTGCAAACTTCCATGGGTGAAATGGAAAACATTTTTTTGGGTTTCTGTTGAGCATGGCATCCATTTTGTGCAGTGATGTGAAATGTGTAAGTTTATGTTTAGAATGCTCTGGGCAAGAAACTAATAATGATTACTGTGACAACTTGGACATATTTTTTATTCATTTTTCATTTAAATTATATGAAAATTTTGTGAGTTGTTTCTTGTAAATTTACCTTATTGCTTTATATGAGTAAGAGTAAAGGTTGGTGTACTTCAAAATAAGATTATTGTTAAGTTCAAGCTGATATAGCAGTTAGATCCCTTATCCACCAAAAACTGGGATTGGGTTCGCTATTTTGCTTCCTAAAAGGCATGAGACACCATCTAACAGAAAATTGAACAACTCACTTCTGTCTCTGCAGTCGTACCTTCTTGTCTATCATTGGCGGAGTGGTTGCCGGAATTTGGGGATTTACTGGCTTGATGGGCTTTGTTCTTTATTTCTTAATTATGGCAACCGCTTCTTTGGGATTTGCAGCGAAGGCAAAATTTTCGACCCACAAATACTTTGATTGTTGGAACAGAATTGTAATTGATGGATTTCTGGGTGGCCTCATGGTATGATTCTAACGCATTTATATTGGCTACTTGTGGAGTTCGTCAGTTTATAATATAGCTAAGAATGCAAGTTTATAATTGCTTTTATAATACATGAACTGTCATATTTTTCCTAGCCAATTGTCTTTTAAGCAAATCTAATAACTACGCCAAAACATGTGCCTGATATCTTCCTGATGGATCATGTTTAAGTCTTATTGCTTGATAAATTATAATTTCTTCCATCTGCCTAATAACATGAATGCAATATCATATGCCATTTCCTAGGAGTTTATGATATCATGTCTTTTTTCTTGCGACCTCTTAGCCTAATAGGAACTCCAAACTTTTGTTGGTAGCTTAATATAGTTGATGGTTTGACTCCAGTAAAGCTTTTTATTGGCTTTAGGTCTGCCGCTGGGCAACAATGTATTTAGAATTTGAAATTAGAAATGTAACCTGCAGAACACATCTATGAAAATACCAATAAGTACCTCCCTTGTTCTACAACCTGATAGACAAATCTTTCTGTGGGATTTACTGCAATCTAATATGAATTTCTGGATGATGTTTTAATTAGACTTGGATGTCTTGCGGGACTCTGTTACACTATGCCATGCCATAAAGGCAACACAAGCACCAACAACTTGTACTATCACCTTGTTTCTCCACTTGATTTACTGGTTTCTCCACTTGATATATCAGAATGCACAAGCTCACCCACATAATGAGCTACGGTCTATGGTCCGATAACTTGACAACCGTTCTTGGAAAACTAATTATTTGACCTTTATTATGGACAAATGACTACTTTGCCCTGATAAGTGGATAGCCACGCTTATTTGTAAAGCACAATTTTCTTGGCTTTATGTGCCCCCTATTACACAACTAAGGCCTACTAAAAGGATGAATTCTTCAAACCGTTAGAAAAGGTTCATCCCTCTTCATTGCAAGAACAAATTCAGGCAGTAAGCTAAAAATAGAGGTAGAAAATATAGAGATAAAAAATGTATTCTTTTTCATTTGAGGATATTTTGGTTTAGGAAAAAAAGGGGTTATAGTGTGTGGAACAAATAATCTGTATTAAGTGTTAAAATTTAAGAGAAAGTATCAGATTTATATCTAGTCTTTGTACCTATTTTGATGCGGTCTAAAGTTTTTTGGAGTGTTTTTTATTGCTCGAGTTCTGCAGTTTTGTCCAATTTTAGCTGAAACTCAAATTTTAGTATAGTTTCGACCGATTTTGGTGGGTTGAACAGAAACTGATAAGTCCATCAAAACTAGGTTATGTATGGTTAAAAGTCTTGAGGTTAGGTTGTCTTTTTCTCTTTCCCCTTGTAAGTAGAGGTTGTGATTCCAGACCACCTAAGGATGGCCTACAATGTAAGATAGGACCCAAAGAGAGTATTAGATTAAGGTTGCATCTGATCTTATTGCTTGCTATCCATAGTTTGGGAAGAGTACAGCTAATAACCAGTATTGCAAGTACGCATACACAAGAATCAAATTCAAACATCTCTCCAAGTATTTGGTTCGAGAAGAAAGAAAACTGGAGATAGCAAATAGTGGTCATCTAGATCTAATGGGGTTTCTTTGGATGCCCTTGGCCTTTTAGTACCAGTTCTCCACATCTAAGTTGTTGAAGCAGCAAACTTTCTGTTCTATCCCATTCATCCCAATTGTCGGTAGTGATTTTCCCCAAGATCCATATGACCACCACCCTTCTGCCACTTCCAGTAAGCCTCTCTCTCTCTCTCTCTCTCTCTCTCTCTCTCACACACACACACACACACACACACACACATACACACACAAATCTCATATTATCTCTGTAGCCCCCAATTCTCCTTGGAAGCCCTAATTTGTCTTCAGAAAAGGAAATTGTTGATTAATTCTTTAGGGTTAAAGAAGAGGAGGTTGGAGATGGAGAGTGCCCCATGTGGCATCATGCAGCCTGCTGGCCCATGTACTGCATGGGGCCCTTTCAATCATGGCCTTTCTGCAACAGACGGATGGCTGTGATTTAGAGATTGGACCTCTCCAGTCCAATCCCGATCCAGTGAGGATCCAGATTCTTTGCTACTGGGAACTTTGTGGAGGAAGGATTTATGTACATCGAGCCAAGAACAGCGAGAAATCAATGTGTAGGGGCCACCATTGCATAGCTATGATGGTCATGATCCCTGCCACCCATTTTTTTCTTAATTTCTTGAAAAGCTGCTCGCAAAAATTATGTATTTTTGAAAATCATAAGTAGAGACTCGTCCTTTGTTTGATCAGTTTCTTTAAGAACACTGAATTCATGCTTTACAGCATAAATCTGGGATCGAATTGAAGGATCATTGGAAATTCAGGTTGAATGTTAGATAATTTTGAATATGATGTTAGAATACTTAGAATTACTGCTAATATGAATTAGCCTGAATGGAACCGCTTTGAATTTGGAAATTTAAATGACAGTTCAAAATCTGTATAATGAATACTGATATAGATGGCAGGCATCCCGTTGTCAAGATTAGTATACAAAGGGGTATATTCTGATTTGAATTAAGTATAAAATGACTCTGAAATGGTGAGGTTATAATATGTGAAAGGACTTTTCTAGAGTCCTATCTGAAAAAATGTTGATTAAATGAATCTTTTAAAAGAATCAACTAGTTTGTGCTTGATCATTTTTATTTCCAGCTTGCTTTTGTTCATATTAATGTTTGCCATGTTTGTATCTCAGCCTTACTTTTTTTTGCTTGATACTACTAAACGTTGTCTCTAATATTATGTTAGTTTTATGCTTGCAGTCGTTCGTGCTGTTCTGGACGTATCCTCTAATCAGGGTAGAAACTTTATGCTCATAATTGCATCTTTTACATATTTTTTACTGGCTTGTTTTGTTGGATTTATATTTCCCACTACCATTTATTCAGTAATTTCCTTCAAAATCAGGTTATCCTCAGTTGTCCCATGTACCCCCTTGATTAATAATTCCTTACGGAATAGTGCTAGGGTACCACTGACGACTGAGAAAAAGGTCAAAACCAATGTGTAGCACTTCTATTGCTCCTTTTCTAGCTGTTACTTGTTTGAGGAGCAATAGGAAGGTTACACATTTCTGTGTATCTTATGTCTGAGAGTTGTGTTAGCATTTCTCATCTGCTTGACTGACTTGTTCCTTGGAGAAACCCAGCTGTCCTCCCATCCATGCTGTCGCATGTAACCGTATAATGACATGATACATACAAATTTAATGACATGATAGATACAATACTTCAGCCTTTCAGTTGCAAGATCTTTAACGTACTCAGGTTTGCTTATGACATTGTTCACATATTCTGAGCAAGGGGAGCGTTTGATTATTACCTGAAGGTGATGCAGAACGGATGGTATTCATGAAATGGCTAATCAAAATGCATTCCTGCTGAAAGCTATCGTTATCGCTATTTAGCAGGCACTTGATGAGGAGAAACCCTCTGGCTTGTTTGCTTGATATATGTAATGTCATCTTTCTTATTTTACTCTAAGACGAGGATTGTAAAGTCCTCATTTTCTATCCTCTGCTGAATTAAACCTGTTAATTTATTTATAAATTAGAGAAGACTGTTGCTAGATGTTATTCTTGTTGAAAGCAGACCTTGATGATTGAAATTTACGTTGACCTGATGACTTGATTATCGGTTCTAGATGTTATTCTTGTTGAAAGCGGACCTCGATGATTGAAATTTACGGTGACTTGATTATCGGTTCCATAAGTTGGCAATGTAGGAGTTGCTAAATAGCTCAAGTAATTGCCTACTTTTTAGAATAACTATTTAAGAGATATAATTACTCAATCCAAAACACCTAAAAACTGGAAATAAAAGTTGTTATTGGTAGGGTACTGTTGAAAGTATGATTTTGCAAGTTCTCCCTCCCTCCCACCATGAGCAATGGTATCAGGAAAATTAATTTTTCCCATCCAGTGAAATAAGGATGACTTACAAGATATGAATGATAGCATCATGCATGTATGAGCAATTTAATATTTCCTGTATGAATCATTTCAGCACATCCTACAGTGGCAATGCGAAGATGAATATAAATTTCTCTTTCCAGATTTGTTGCCTGCGTTTCTCCTAAACGGTGTCTCCCTGTAAGAAAGAGGTCTGCAATCTGTCTCGTGCCTGATGCCGTATGAGCTGATTTGGGGTGTTTCGTGCGGGCAAACTTCACGGGCATGTTGGAAAATTCTTTCTATGCATTCATACCTTATCTATGAATAATTTCCCCGCACACTAATTCTTCTCTGGCGATTGGACTTTTCTATGTAAGGACAGAGCCACTTTATATTGGAATATGGTTGAACTTTTGTTTTTAGAAGGTAAATAAGAAAAGAAAACATTGCGCTCTTCTCTAAGGACAAAGCCACTTTATACGGGGACATTGCACCAACTTAAGACCAACTTCAGCAAAGCGACTCAAGCCTGACAATGGACTCAATTACCCAATCCCGGACCTAATCCAATACCAAATTTTTCAATGCGCATACATTTCGTGTTGGATCAAGTTGGGTTCGTTAGGTTTAAATCGACCGAGCCAACTTTTAAGCCGGCCTGGTTGGAAGCTTTATTAATACAAATAAACTTTAGCTTCGTCGGTTCGAATTGGAAGTCTCAACCTAGGTCCGATCAAATCCGTCTGTTGGATCGATGTCTTCCGAGCTAGTCCAACACGGTTAGATATATATTGGCCATTCTGTTTGCAAACTGTAGCTCGGATCAGGCTAGATTTGAGTGAACTCAACCGAGTTACCCTCCTATCCAAAAGGGCGCAGACCCAATCCCTGTGCATCCCCATATTCCTATGCCATCAATAGCAACGGCTCGTTCCTTTTCCCTCGAGGAGTGCGGTGGAGTTGCTCGCTACTTTCTGTTCGTTCACACCGTTTGGCCTCTTAGGTATACGGTGCGGTGCCCATCCTTGTCCTCTGCTCACGACCCCGAGAGAGAGAGAGAGAGAGAGAGAGAGGCTATGGAGGAGAAGTACTGGGACCTGGTGCTTGTTCCCTTGGGTCTCTTGGTGTTGGCTACCTACCACTCGTGGCTCCTCCTCACCATACTCCGGCATCCAAAGCGCACCGTCATCGGCCTCAACGCCCTCGCCAGGCAACGCTGGGTCAGAGCCATGATGGCCGTGAGTTTCTCCCATCTTCTCTTCTCTATGTATCTATTTGTCTTGGTTCGCTTCACTTCTTTTGGGGGAATTTCCATATCAAGAGGCTAATCCGATAGATAGATTTCTTGGACATTCTCATCGAGTAAGCCTGCTAACAATTGACGAAGCAGTCACAGTTTCCAGGTGTAATTGATCACCCCGGTTCAATTTGAAAAAGATTGTATTTAGAAAGTGCTGTTGATTGCATCCCTCTACTACTTTAGCTCAAAGCATCAAAGGATGCAGTATAGAGAATTCTCGATTCTAGGAGCAAAATTTGGGGTTCCAGGTGTTAGAGGAGGGGTGTTCCTTGGTTCATTTTAGGAGGCTAATGGGTGTTCTGTTACCACCTTGTGGAGGAGAATCTTCCACCATGCGACACGTCGGTAGAGTGATGGATGCGACCAAAGTGAACCTACGGCAGCTGTAATCTCTCACGGGTCTCTTTGCACTGGCATCGAGAACAGTGCATTTAATGAAGCAACGTGATTGATGAGCGAAAAAAAAGGACAACTAAGTGGCTCCTTGATTGATTTTTCCAAGTTACTGTAGAATTGTTCTTTTTCTACGAGTCACGGAGTTTGGCATGTGCAACGAGCTTTGTGAGGAAGCTGTGGTGACTGCAATCATTCACGTGCATGCATTACTTTTGTCACTTAAGGTGTAAGAACCAGGTCTGCTGCTTGGCCTGGACCAAAGTTGGCAGAACTAATCGGCTTTGATTCAAGAGCTTTTAGAAATAAGGGTGTTGCTGGAAACGGGATCCGAGGGCGATCACTCGGTCGAGGAGGAGGAGCTCCGGTGTAGGCAAGCGAGCGGCGATCCGTCGGCGGGCGGCGTCCTCCGGGAGACCTGCACTGA
>JAOXJJ010000725.1:11303568-11315159 GCA_025769935.1 Phoenix roebelenii | reverse complement strand
TGCAGCACCATTCGTTTTCCGATATACGTGCGTGGCTTGATAGGAGTCAGTCTCCTCCAGTGCTCTACGAATATCGTGGAACAGCGGCCGGTCCTCGACTAAGCATCCCCATCCCCGGATCCACTCAATCACCGTGGTCGAATTTTCCTCGAGGATGATGCGATCCGCACCTAGTACCCGCCTCGCATAGGAGACACCCTCCAAAGCCGTCCGAAGCTCAGCAGTCATTACTGACGAGTCAAAAATCCTCCGCCCACCTGCCGCTACAAGTCTAACGTCGTGATCCCTAATGACAAATCTCATGCCTCCACAGTTTCCGTCCTCTGCTACGCTTCCATCGAAGTTCACCTTGAGATGGCTAGGGGGTGGAGGCACCGAGGATACCAATATCATCCTGGACACTGCAAGAGCAGAATGGGGGCCCTAGATGTCCCTGACCAACCCAGTAGGTAAAGCATCAATGGTGCCAGTGATCTCCGCCGCATGCCGTAGAGCTCGGTCCGCCACCATCCTCGATCGAGTGGGGGCTATCGCCGTCGAAAATTCGTGTATTCCTATCCAGCCAGGAATGATAGGCTAGGTAGGCATCACGAGTCCCCCTCTCCTTCCGTCCGGACTCTCGAGCTGAGGCCTCCAAATGTCGTAGGAACTCCTTGGTAGACGCCCACATCTGCCTCTGGTCAGGCTGAGCTGAGGCACATCTTCATATTTGACTGGCTCTCGGGCACTCAAAAAGAACATGGTAAATGAACGCCTCGGTCGGCTAGCAAGCTCCACATCCGGCAGGGATTCTCACTCCCCGCCTCACCAAAACTCCACTAGTAAGTAAATACCTCCAAGCCACCTTCCGCATAAACAAGGCGACTCGGGGTAAGTTTTCATTATTGAAAAGTATCCATCAAACGTGGACATCCTTTTTCAGTGCACCAAAATCAAACTGATATATCTTATCAACATATTCTTCATCTTGTCCTATTAATTTAATATAAAAATATTATGTTAGTTTTACCAGGGCTGCTGTAATATAATATGGACATACATAATCACTACCATATTAATTATTTTTCTATATAAACTTCAAGGATGATCCATCTTTTTTCAGATGAGCACCATTGAATCCCGCAATAATTCATGCAGACAGAAAAAGAAAAAAATTGAAGTGCTTTTAAATCTGCTAGATATGATTCAATGATTAATGTCATGAAAAAAAAAAAAAAATCTACCTCCGAACCTCTGTTCTATGTCATGTGCTCAATTTTAGTTTATTTATTTTACACTTTTGGGTCAGACCGTGGGCCCAATCGAACAGTCTCATAGAGTTGTGGCGAATGAAAGAGCTGGCTTGTGGGCCAAATTTTAACGTTCTGAAAGGTTTTAAACATCCCGGGCCCAGTCATTTGCCTTGCGAAAAAAACAAAAAAACAAAAACAAATGATAACGTTTCTCATGCAATGAACAAGCCTTTTTCTCATTGTTCCTGCTTGTATTACCAGGACCCACTGAAGAACGGTGTTCTCGCGGTGCAAACACTGCGCAACAACATCATGGCATCCACAGTACTGGCCACCACCGCCATCACCCTCGCTTCCCTCATCAGCGTCTTCGTCGGCGCCTCCACCACCAGCTCGGCGGCCGCCTCTTTGTTGGTCTATGGCAACAAGACGGCCCGCATCGCGTCGGTGAAGTTCTTCGCCATCTCCCTCTGCTTCATCCTCGCCTTCCTCTGCATCGTCCAGTCCATCCGCTACTACGCCCATGTCAGCTTCCTTCTTGTCGTGCCGGCCACCACCGGCGCACTGAGGGACGGCGGCGTCTCCGTCGCCTACGTCGCCAGGAGTCTGAACCGGGGGAGCTTCTTCTGGTCCCTCGGCTTGAGGGCGTTCTACGCGTCGTTCACTCTGTTCGTTTGGATTTTTGGGCCTGTTCCCATGTTGGCTAGCTCTGTGGTGATCTGCTGCTTGCTGTATTTCTTGGACACCACAACAGAGTACACGCGAGACCTGCACGATTCTTTTGGTGGGGATGATGAGGAGGCCAGGGAGGATGCATGATTACTTCCCGCTAATTGGTTCCTTACACTTGCAAGAAGGCTGGTTAAAACTCAATGATCATTGATCGAGTTCTTTATCTCCATACTCAAATTTGCCGCATGAGATGCACGTAGGTGAAGATATATAAACTTCCGACGGGCGCTTCACATACTGCATGAAGGATTGAAATATTTTGCTCTAAGGTTATTCGAGTTTTGAATCCTTATATATGTATTTGTATATCATATAATCGCCTGTAGAGGGTAAGAGTGAAAAGGTTATGGAACTTAAACTTGGTTCTACGTACGTTTGATTAATGTTGATACGGTTAACCATATTATATATTTTCTTATGAGAAACCAACAGCGAAAAATACTGGAAGTTTGACATCTAATCCTTCACTTTTACTGGGATTTCTGATTAGTTTTTGCACAGCCATGATTTTTTTAAAAAAAGGAAGAAGAAGAAAATTACTAGGAATATAACATGCAAATGAGCAATGCTACGATAATTCAAAAAAAAATCACTAAGAAAAGTCACTCATCAGGTAAGTTCCACCAATCACTTTGCTTCATTTCATGGTTCACTTTACGACGCCGATTCAGAAGAGAGCAGTTGCAATCCACCACACCAGCTCTGCGACCTTTGAATGATATTTTTGAGTCAGTCGAGCATTTTTTGTATGCCAATAGGGACACACGGTTTTAATGCGACAGATAAATGATCAGAGGGAGAAGGCTGAGCTGTGGATAAGGCTTATAAAATTACCATGGAGTACAATATGTCATCCATGGAGTACAAGATCAGACATTGTCAAATGCCGTCTTGCAGGGTCTGTGAACCCAGCAATGCCCGTGGCCTACATAAGCCTGATATATGTTTTGGATATATATTCTTCACTAGGCCCTAGTCTATTATCATATAAAAATGTTCGCATGTCCTGTTTAACGTCGAACCTTATCCAGGAGGCTAGCATCTCCAGATATCTAGCTAAAAGCTAGGATAACACAATCACCTTGTCTACAAGAAATTATACCCTATACCGCATGAACCAAGTGGCCCTGCACCATGTCAATCACCTTATCTCCTTCTTGTGAGCCCTATTCATCATGTGCCTGTCTCTGTGATTGCTCCACGAGCAAGATACGTGATCATTGGCATGGTGAACGGCCACATTGGCGCACGCCATATAGAGGGTATAATTTGCTGGAGTATTCCCCATCTTAATGACTAATGCCCAGTGAGATGTCTGGTGCTCTTGCCATGTTATCCTCGTGCAAGATTCTTGGACTCTTATAACCAGCATGATCGCTGACCAACTTAAAAATTTACGACGTAGGATGTGGAAACACTGAAAAACAACCAAAAAGGATCAAGGCTTCACAAAGTAAAGTATAATGTTAATGATAGACTAGGTCATGGTGCCTGGAGTATCACTAATTTTGGTACGAGAAGTTCTGCTAGTTGTGTTACTGAGTGGCATAAAGTAGCCATACTTGGAACTCAAATAAGAACATAAGCCAAACTATGTATGCTATGGACCAGTCTTTGTATAGGTGTGGGATTTCAGCTCCGCAATTTCATCCCTTACAATTTGAGCTTAAGTTATTTGGAGGAGGATTCAACGCTATCAATTTTTGCATAGAAATCCTCAAAGAAAACATTGAAATCCAAGTTAGTGTTACGTTTGATTGAATTGATGTTAACATGAATAATTTCTATCCATATTAATTTTTTTTTTATAGAGCTAGAGTTGAGTGTGGCTTCAAGGAAGAAAAAAGTCATCTCTCTCGAGAAGAACAGTTGAGATCTCCCATTTATATGTATTTTTACTACCCAGAGAAAGGAGAAAAAACTTTATAGCTATTGTTTACCAAGAGAATGATACAATATTGTTGCTGCAATTCTTGTAACACTTGCAGACTAGATTAATTGGATCCCAACCTTCAATTATGATAACATTAGCTTTGAATTGTCATTTTCTTTTAGGCAAACTTAGAATATCATCTTGAATGCCATCACAAATCTTTCAAGGGAAACTATCTCGACCTATCTTTTCTTGTTACTTTCATGCTAAGGTCTCGAGAACAACTCAATCTAACTCCTGATATGTTCAGAGTGTAACGTAATCCCGTTCTTTTTCAAGTTTGCGTCGCACATCATACTGACACTCACTCTCTTCTCTTTTTTTTTTTTTTTGCTAAAAAATTCACACATTTAAGCAATATGAAATGGGAGAGATCAATGTTGTTCAGCTCCCGACCAATTCATTCCATAAGATAAATATATATATATATATATATATAAAGAAGAAGAAGAGCTACCTAGCTCAAACCGATGCTTTTTACTTGGCCATGGGAATCTTTGCTGAGGCCACCATTCCCGGTGCATGCCTAGGAACTGGACAATTTTTATCTTTGCGGCTGGTGACTTATCCACTGGCAACAGCCACCACTTAATTCGCACTGCCTTTGCCGCATTAATTTCTTCACTATACAGTGCTCAGACAAAATTCCATTCTAATCGAAAAGACAGATTCCCAACTCTTTTCCTTTCTTTTGCTCGAGATGATCCAAGCATAAGTTTACTCTGTTAGTGTATACGCCATATATGTTCCTGCTACTGAATATTTCATAAGATCAATGGGGGTAGAATGTAGGTTTGCTTTGTTTATGTATAGCTAGATGTTCTTCTAGAAGTACCAAAATGAAACTGGAGAGAAGGGGGTGGGGTGGGGGGTATGGATATTGCTTCGCATCTTCATACACATTTAAACAATATTAATACAACTAAGCTGCTAACAAGAAAAGTTATAATGGTAGCCAGTCTCACGTTGATCAGATATCATAACTATATCATAACTATCTAAACTAAGCCAAGACTTTCCATTTAAAAAAAATTAAACAAAGAGTCCATTAAAACTGGGGTAAACAAGAAAAATCGAAGATGATCTACAAACCAACCAACAACTCGACAATTCATGAAATAAGGAGGAAAGGGAGATCCCTACATGAAGGTCAACGTAAAGTCAGTTTCATTTAATTAGATGTTTCAAGTCATGGTACTATTTGAACCAAGATTACAGGCAAGCGTCTGTGAGAGATGTTGTTCTCGGACTCATCATCAGGATGCCTTCAGGTGATAAATGCTAATCTCACTCGCATAAATTGTCATTAATTTTAAGGATCTGAAATATTGAGCAGTTAGTTGAAACTATTCTTCTTTCAGCTGAAAGATCGCGATCACCCTAATGGAAGTTCAAGTTCAGAAATGAGAACAAAGTTAAATACCTACCATAACAAAATCATCAAAGCACAAGTTCTCTACTAGGATTTTTTTATGAATTATACTATGAGGTCCCTTAGGTTTCTTCCTCCCTTTTGGAGTGAGAAATTAGCATCTTAAGGCATTCTCGTGCTCCTTAATATTGTTTTAAGTTCTAAATTAAAGGGTTATGTCGTGCTGAGTTGCATGTCCAGTGCACATGAAGATGGAGTTGAAGGATAACTTGGGGGTGGAGACGCCATCCCCCAGAATTCCCATTATCGTAGTAGATAGGAAGTTATCGTCCTGGGAGAGGTGTCAGTCCCAGCAACTTGAGATAGCAGCTGCATCAGAATATTTTCACGATAGCAGCAAAACCTTAAACATGATAACTGAAAGATAAATATGTAAGAATTAAAAGTACTTTGCCAAACATCAGCTATGATAATTTAAAAGAACAAGCCCAAAGTCAAAGAAGAAGAGAAAGAACTTGGAAGCAAAGAAGTTAAAGAACAACCAAGCCATAAGCATAAAACTAAATAACATCCAAACCAGAAGAACTAATGGTGGGTCCCTGAAGCTTTTGCTCCAGCATTCGATCGAAGCCTTTCTCAATATACTCTGGAAGGAAATACATACAACATCAGTGCAGTCAAAATCATTCAAGTACTAATTAAAGTGGATTCAGCAAGGGGCCGGAGGTGATGACAGAAGCATAGAGAGCACAAAGGAGTGAGATGCAAAGTGCGCATGCCATCATCTGTGCTCTCTATCTTCTGTCAACAGCATCACCGGATGGCTCCTTTCCCCTCGTGCTGACAACAAGAGCAGCAAGATGATAGCAGAATAGAGAAAACAGATGAACAAATGGAATTGGACTAGAAAGAAAATATGTATACAAAAAAGAGTCTTGAAGCCTACAAGTACCAAAAGGAGTCTTCCACACCCTCCCATTTATAGAAGGGTGTGAGGTAGAACGGTGACTGAAGTGCAAAGGGAGTATATTTCTCCCGGTTTTGCCCTGATTCCATGCACCATGATTAGCTGATGGTGCATGCACCGACTTGCAAAAGTTTGTAGGTGTATCGAACAGCTGAAGGAAGATGTAATATGGTGGGGCCACGTACTAAAAGGAGTGGGCCCACATGGAGACAATACGTTAAAGAGGATTGCGTTAGGGAAATGGGCGATTCATGCAACTAGCCCAGAAGCATGGCAAACTCCAAGCTTTCCCACCTGCACCTTATCTTCGATCCTATCATAATGGGGCGGTGGCCCCAGCTGGTCCATGTGTCGTGACCCCCAGGGCCTCTCTGACTTTGGATTCTCTACAGTACAACTTTTGCACCATAAAATATGGTACCATCATGGATAGCTGCTGCTTCATCCATCTCGAAGATGAATAATTTTTATTCTTTTTTGGAATATGAATCAATATTGGTACCGTATTCTAAGGTGCAAAAGTTTTTTTTTTTGGAACATGGAACAAGCACACCCTTTGGAACATGGAACAAGCACACCTTTTGCAGCCTTTGGCTCCCGATGGACCACCTCTCCGTTATCCTTTGTTCCACTTGGCTTGTGGAACCCGCACCAAAGTCAAGGGGCGTCTGAGTTCGATGAACGACGCTCCACTCGAGAGGCGTACATAAAAGTTAACCACACAGGCGTGATCTTTATGATTTTGGCCATAATATCTGTGTATCCTCATTCATGCATGTCATGCTGCAAAAGAAAGGAGGGCTTTTTTGAGCTGCTCGTCAACTAGTCACGCGGAAGGGATATTCAAATTCAGGCTTGGCTCATTTTACGCTTGAGCTCAGCATGCATGTTATTCAACTCATGAACTTGTATTTGGAAGCCTTTAAGTGTTCTAAATGCTTGCTTTATATCTAAATAAGCTCAAATGTGGATGCTGAAGTAATACAAAAATATCAAGCAAGAAAATTTTATGGCTTCTGTAGTTTTCTTCTTGCTCCGAGTGACAATCACATCGATAAGTATAAAACAGAAAAATCATATAAAACTCGATAACATTTCAGTGTGACATCTCATAGAATGACTTCGTATAGCGTATGAGTGTCAGCTTATAATTGCCAACAGTTCATATTGCATGCAGCACGAGCCCAAAAAAAAATCTCCATGAGTGTCATAATTGCAGGACCTCGTGCATGAGGAAATGGAGTAAGGGGATGGCAGTGTCCGTTTTCGCTTTTTTCTTGGAGATGTAAGGTGGCGTCGTGAGGTAATTTGGACTCTAGCGGCTTCATGGAATCTTCCCTTTTAGGGTAGGGACTTGGGAAGGTAGGTTGGCCAAGAATCTTCTCATCAACTGGAGGACAGTAGTGCCACATTCTTTCTATTATTTTAATCATTGTGATGATGTTTTGTTCTAATCGGGCCTTTATCATGAGCCGACACGCATGGATATTGGCGACGACGCAAAGTTACGTGTCGCCACCCGATTCATAGACGTAGAATAATATATACATTGGCGTGTTCGTGTCGGATGTGGAGACTTATGGAGCTGTTCAAAAGATGGACTCCATCAGGTGTGCTTCATCGATGCCAATAGAGATGTTTTGATTGGTTAGTTTTGTCTAGTCATCGCGTTTTAAGGCATCTTTTATTTTGAAAACTTTGTCGACCATGATTATAAGACCATACTTGGAATCCACGCATGTATCAAAGAGAAGGTCCCGTCTTAACCTTTGGATCGATCGATTGTGGTGCATGAATTTGATTAAATAAAATATGAAAGTATCTTTCACTCCTCATCCAAATAGTCAAGCTTATTACCATATGAAATCATTGGTGAATGAATATATTATCTGAAACGTTTAAACAATGGATTAAAAGGGGTTATATGGAAGACCGAATATCTTGTAGATAGAGGAAGACAATACAAAATATGTAAGTGCTCGTAAAGTTTCAATCACTATATGCTGAATTCATCTCTTAACCACCAAGCTACAACTTCTATTGTTATTAAATGAGAGTTGTTCATTTAACTTATTAATGTACATTCATATCATTAAATAAGTGTTTGATGTACATTTTAATATTTCATATTTTAATCATTATTTTTATTTTAAAATAATTTTTAATAAAAATAAAAAAGGAATTTAATTTATTTACTATGATATTTCTAAATTTTTATTGTTAAAGATATTTAAAATTTAAATTTTGTGTGTCACTATATTCAATAATTTTTTCACAGACTCTTCAAGAATAGTTAATTCACGATTACTTTTACTTATGTTATAATAAGAAGTAATAATGGTTTTTTAATGCAAAAATGGTAATATTCTTATATTACATTTTTATTTTAATATTTATATCCTAATATTTTATGAGATTTATTTGGATTCTCTTGAATCTCATCCGTCCCATGTTGGATACTATAGGGTCGGTTGGCTCCTTAAACCTCTCTCCGCCCACTTTTTTGTCAACCATTCAAAGATGCACGTACAATTTTTTGAGAAATACATTGAGATGCCATTAACATTGTTTACCTCTTGGACCTCTTTGTAGTGGAGGGAAATGCCAAATAAAGATGTAAGCCCTATTTGAATGCACCAAGGTATTCTATGTGCAAAACCTTCATGCATGGAGTTCATGAGTGGAAAGACAGCCAGAGAGCAAAATGCTTTAAAACGAATCTAGAACGACTATATATAAAGCATGATTTTAAAGGATTGTTGAGAATGAAGATGATAATTTGGTCTCAAATTAACCCAAAACCTAAAATTCAGTTTACAACTTTTAATTCTGAGGGGGTGTCTGGGAAAACATAGCAGCATGCGCATTTAGGTAGAGAATGCCTCTAGAGATTGATAGAAGAAAGTTTTCCAAGCTATTATTCATAAATATCAGAAATAAGTAAAATCATCTTAAATCATCTTCCGAAATGCTTTGGATCCTTCGCTACATGCACGTAGAAAGTTACATTAGCCCATCGAAGCTGGCTTTTTATCATGGCTACAGGTTCACGAGGAAGTGGCTGAAGTTGGGACGTCGCCATGTCCCAACTTGGCCTTGTTTGACAGGGACCTCAGCCGTGCTATCATAATCAAAATCTAATGAAATCCTCGGGAGAAGCGCCTTACTTCCTCATATTTTATGTCTCTCTTTTTTTTTAAAAAAAAAAAGACAGGGCCCTCAACCTTTGATGAAATTATTGCTGCTCTTCCACGACGGTGCATGATGATGAATGAAATCCACTGAAATAGTTGTTAGCTGCGTGCAGATCATTAGGTCATATGGTGCATATAGTGCAGGCTGGCGTGAAATGGAAGCAGGTTATCTCGTTGCAAATGACTCCTGTAATGGTTAATATAACTCGTATAATGCTGGACTTCCATGCGGAACTCATCCCTTCTGTCCCCCTCCGGGTCGCCAAGGTCCCCGAGCATCCGTCGCATCATCCACATGGTTATGCCATCGTTCGGTCCGACGTGAAACGATTGAGCTGAAGCCATACCTTTTTATAAGCAAAATTCATTTTCGTGGAGGTCAATCTTCATAACAGTGTTGCTAACTAGAGATTGGATGGGTTCCGTGATGAAAAATCATGAGTCTAAGCTCATCGCGTAAGGGGATGACGTGTTTCAATGAGTCATAGTGTGGAGCTAAGAGCTGTTTGGAAGGATATTATCTTTGCTAGATTGGTTCTAGAGACTATCTATATTCAGCTTGAGAGCGACATAGCCATGGTGATCGATTAGATTCAGGAGAATGCTGATAGGCATAAGCAGCTAGATAGACATCCACTCGCATAGAATGTATGTGAGATTATGGATGGGCTTGCAGCATTTTGGGATGATATGGAGTCCCTCTGGATGCACTCATATGTATGTGTATGGTATAAATTGGCGCTGCATATAAAAGAAAAATTAATTAATAAAGTCGTACAAAAAGTTGCCGCGAAATCTTTTAGTGATACAGTTAATGAAGATTCAATAATTCAACATCTGGTCACGAGACGATAAGGTCCAAGTTGATGGGACCGTACCACGGGCTTTGTGACGGTGCTACCGGCGTTGTTCGAGGAGATATTTTCGCGTGCCTGTTTTGGTGCTTGGCTTCATCCATCCCACTGTGACGAGAGCCACCTGCTTTTGATGGCCCCGCCCCAATCATTTACTTTTCCTTGAAGGTGCTCATAATGGCATTTCACCTGCTTGCTGGGTTCCAGCATCTTAAATCCTCATGCTGCCGTCAGTTTTTTTCCCGAGATTTTTAACCATCTAGTATGGACCTTGAATTTATGTATATCCATTTAATTAGCACCATCAGATGACTTTTTTTTTTTAAACTTCTAAGCCATAAAATTGTGGCGCCATTATCTTATTTAATTGAACAACCCTTACCATCTTCTTTTACTTCAAATCTTGCAGGCGCATCACATTTGTTTGATGCCTGTTTTGCTAATCTAACACCAATCCTAGTTCAATACTAATACTCATGATGAAGTCTTCATCTTGGATGTTAAGAGTTCATCATTTACTACAACCTTCAACCTATATACTAATTGTATTTAATAGGCTCGACAGGATCGAGATCTAGATCTTGGACATTCTTAATTTAATAAGATACATGACCGGCTCTTGAAATCCCTATCTCTGGACCGAGCATGCGGGTTCAAATATTTGGTAGCTCCAACTAATTTGGGCACATAGGTTTTATCTAATTAAGATCGAATTTATATGTTTTTTTCCTTTTTGCTGTTGGTAGTGGATGTATCGGTTTTTGGAGCTTCATTCTAGGTTCCATATGAGCCCAATTGGCTGTGACATAAACAATTTTCGCTGTTGGCTATGCTATAAATAGAGAGGATTGTGGGACATCCTTAAGTACTAATTCTTCTTGCGAACCTTGTCCTATAAGATTTGTTGCTCGCTGTTTTCTAAGTTATTTGAAAAGAGTATTGATTGTGCCCTTTGTGTGCAAGCAGTTTTGTTGAACTATAAAAAACCCGGTGCACTGTGTCATTTTGACTTTTTTTTTCTAGTATTATTTTCTAATGTTCTAGACTCTGGTGAGATTAGTGACGGTAGAGAGTGTTGGCAACAACTAATCCGGCTCATGATGGAATTGGAGCAAATTGATCAACCATAAATTGTAGGTAGAGTTTTGGTGGTTTGTATAACAAACCGGAGACCGGATACCTGAAAGGTTGCCAAAGCACTTAAACTTAAGTTCTATTTTACAACCCCTCTCTCCCTCTCTCTCTCTCTCTCTCTCTCTGCGCGCGCGCGTGTGTACGTGTGCATATGTGCGCTTGCATCTGTGCGC
>JAOXJJ010000725.1:11290345-11302743 GCA_025769935.1 Phoenix roebelenii | reverse complement strand
GATATCTGGCACCCATCATATTCTATAATTCTTGTATCAATAGCTGACAAAATCAAGGAAATTAGAAGAAAAAAAAATCATGGAACATCCATAGTGTGAATCTTGAGATGTTTCAACCAAAAGAAAGAATGAGAGTCCAAAGCAAGAGATATGGTTTAGAATTTTGAACATGTAATTGATCCCACTTGACCAATAACCTTGATGATTGTAAGAAGCAACTGTTATATAATGTACCGTCCATAAGCTGAAACAATTGATCCGGGATGGTTTGCTGGATGCGAGGCTACCAAGTCACCTACCATGTTTGCCTCTGTGAACGACCTCAAAATATTTGAGAGTAGGAAAAACCTTCATCATATCCTCGAGATTGGGTGGAGAGAAGACTAGATCGAACGACGCTCTAATGAACCACCAAATCATGATCTTTGTGTTCTACAATATAATGTTAGGAGCTTTCAAGACTGTAACTACATAAATCAACTGTCACATTTGTCTTCCTATAGATGTGAACGAGCTCAAAATATCGCAGAGTAGAAATAACCTTCATCATATCCTTGAGATTGGGGTGAGAGAAGCCCAAGTCGGACCACACTCTAGTCAACCACCCAATCATGGTCTTTGAGTTCCCCTCCAATATAATGCTAGGGGATTTCAAGATTGTAACTGCATAAATCAATCCCTCTCATGCAGCTCTCACCTCCACAAGTGGAACAATAATATCATAAATGCAAACTCCTTCAGCAGCCACCAGGAAAGATACCCGATGACAAATCACATACCCAGCTCCTCCATCCGCGCCTATGTCCCACACGCTACCATCAAAATTAATCTTGAGACTTTCAGGAGGTGGGACTCCCAGGTGATATGAATTATCCTAGAAGATGCACAAACTGCAAGATAGAAATCCCAGGTTTCCTTGGCTATCTCAATCCTCTAAATAGTATGGCGCAGGTATACTCAACTACAGCTTTCATAATAGTGATTAGTGGGCCTTGATTCATATTATCAAAACTATCTGCATTTCTAGCCAGCCAAATATTTGAAATAATATAACAAGTAGTGATCACCCTACTGGACTCATTTAGCACCGACTGATATAATTGATGGGCTGAACATACAATATTCTGGATTGGAATTGTCTGTAATACTTTTAGGACTCGTTTGGTTCGCGGAAAAATGAGGGAAAGTGTAGTCAACGGAAAAGTAATAAGATGCCTCTTGTTTGGTTGGAGTTTTCAAAGAAGAGAGATGGGAAAGTTGTATTCTCGTGGAAAAATGATTCCCACATTTCATGGGAAAATCTTTTCAATGAGAAACATGAAAAAATTACTTTCCCATAAGGCGGGAATCACTCCATCTTTATTTTTTCTTAAAAAGACCCTGCAGCATTAAAGAGGCATTTAAGACCTAATTTTTACTAAGAGTATAATAGGAGTTACACATAATTTTTTCAGGAAAGTGGATGGTCAACCAAATATAAGCACTCTGGAAATCTATCACTTTTCCATGTTTAACCAAACATGCCAAAAGTATATTCTCAGACATTCTCTTCTTAAGAATCTTCTTCCCAGAAATCATATTCTTAAAAGGAAAAATACTTTCCGCGAACCAAACGAGCCCTTAGGAGAAGAACCCGAGAGTTATGAAACATATTGGACGATGTAATGGGGAGGGGTCATATAAATTCATCGCATAAGGGGCTCAAATATGCTTTAAGATTCTGGCTCCGGACAAGTATACGGAGCCCTTACATATTATACGTCAGTATAAAGGGCGCTCCGTATAATTTTTATACGCGATATAGCGGCTGGGACGTGGCGGATCGAGCCGGCCTCTAAATGAACCGGTGGGGCCAATCTCTAGCATGTAACCTTATTAGGAACCGGTTCGGACCCTTATATTCCCTCTCGCACGAGCCGACGGATTGAGCCCTAGCCGGCGCAAACGCAGAGAGGGAAAGCGTAGGCGACGAACGGGAGTGAAGAAGCCTCTTGCGCTCCGCCACCGTGAGCAGGTAAATTCGTTTTTTTTTAATCTTTTTATTCTGTTTTTTATTTGCGATTCTCCTGAAGCACCTTTCATCTGTTTTTGATTTCTGGAATTATATGGGATAATGTTAGCGACTTCGCAAGAAATGATGAAACAACCAATTAATTTTGCGTTGTTATTCAAGCTCGATGTGAATAAGATTGATTAATTTTGTTACTAAATGTGCAATTGATCATTAATTCACTATTCGTACCTCCAATTTCGCATTTCTTTGTTACTTATGGATTTTCCCCTCATTATTTCCTTTTCTTTGCATCGAGTTCCTGTGGAATATTGTCTATTGCATACTTAATAAAGTAAAATTTTAAATATATATTAACGGTCAGTGATGGGATGAAGTCGCCGTCCATGGTGTTTATGCGCCATGAACCAAACCCCTTGCCCGCTACGCGCCTACCGAGCTTTTTGAAACATAGACAGCTAAAGATTTGTACAGTATGATCAAAAATGTAGTCGTAGCCTTGTGGTCTTGATGTTATTTAGAGGTAATGGATTGTGAAATCTTGAAGCAGGGAGAATCGGTTTTCTTTAAGGTAAAATAGTATAGAAGTGGAGAGAGGCTTAAAACTATCACTAGGCGTTATATGGGAATTGGTTGATGAATGGATTGTCATAGTAGAAAGAGAGGCAAAAGATGCATGGGGAAGCAGAGGTCCAGGAGCCAAACGGAGGATCAAATTCTGCTCTTCTATAGCATTTTACTATTTTGATAGATTAAAAATGTTTGAAGAAAGGATAACAGAGCATGAGCAACAGTTCTGCTTCTGCTTTGAGTTTGTGTTCCAAATTTTTTATAACCCATATGTATTGCCTAAAAGATAACTGTTCCACTTAAGTACTACTAAAATAAAATCCCAGAGGTTGGTGCACTCTAATGATATAATAATGAATGTGCAGAGTTTTAATTCTTTGTATTTGGATATACTGATTATAGATTCGGTACATGGTGATTTAATTGAATAATTTGTAGTTCTGCTTTGGAGTGCAACCATTTTTTATTTGAATAAATGGCCATGTTTTTTAAATATTTAATTTCCCTGACTATTGCTCCTGTAATGTCTATGTTTTTTATTATTTTTTGTTTACCCTCTTACTTTTTCTTTAACCTTCATTTTAAGAGTTTTCTTCAATTTCGTTTTGCTAGATCACAAGCTTCTGATTTCCCTGATTTAGTTTTTTATTTTCACTTTTTCACTTATTGACAATGGCAAGTTATCTAGCTACTGTTTAAACCATGTTATGTGGGATGGTGAAAGTGAAGGTATTATTGTGAAATGATATGGACTGATAATAAATATCCTTTTTATGTATATTTAACCTGCATCCTATGGGTTTTTTGCTTTGTGTACAGTGGTGCGAAGAACAATTGAAACCATTCTGCCAGACAATCAGATATCTTGCAATTTATTGAATTCCTATGATGTCGTCTGGTCCTGGACTTCAGTCACTAGTAGATCGTATGTGCCCAATAATCGATATTTTATTGATTAAAATTTTAATTACCACATGTTTTAAGTCTCAATATTTTGAGCAACATTAATGTGTTAATTGCTACGTTTAGATGGTGCAGTACTGAATGTTTTTTGAAACTCCATTGATCTCGTATTTTCTTTTAACCTTGCAGAGACCATATCAGTCATTACAAATGATGGACGACATATTGTGGTAAGTATGATATTTTATTTTTGGATAAACATTTTAAAATTTTAGGAATTTTTGGATATATTATTAACTTTTCATCTAAAGTTTACATAAGTTTTGATTATCTTCTCTCTCTCTCTCTCTGTGTGTGTGTGTGTGTTACTTGTAATTCTGTTATTTTTTTTCTTCCTTTTTTAGATGCTTTACATGTTTGACAACTGAACTTTTCACAAATGTTGATTCTCTCTATCTCTGTCTATCTCTCTCTCTCTCTCTCTGTTACTTGTAATTGCCTTATTTTTGTTCTTCCTTTTTTTAGATGCTTTACCATCTGCAACTTTCCTGATTCCTGCATGTTTGGCCATAGATTATTGGCTCTGTAGAGTTGGTTCTAAATGTAAGAATATAACATTAGTCAGGACCTATATCTTCACCTTTCATCATGGTAATGATAATCCTTTTATTCCTTTCTTTTTTAGGGAATTTTAAAAGGGTTTGACCAAGCTACCAATATCATTCTTGATGAGTCACATGAACGGGTTTACTCTACAAAGGTTTGCCCTCTTGCTTTTTTCATTTGTACATATTATGAGTTTTGTTTCAAATGCATGAATTTCCATTAGAGTGTTGCATTTTCAGATTTTTTGCACGATTGTGGATCAGGAAATCTTTTGATTGTCTTTGGCCATTTGCTGTTTTTGAATCGAATTTGAATTGCAGTTGATTCTAATAGTGGGATTTAAATAAGGGCAGCAATATTATTGCTGGCTTCTGTTTCTGTATTGTCAATAGATGATGGTACATTCAACTAGTTTTGGGTAGATTTCTTGTGAAGAATGCTAAAGAAAAAGTTTTTGCATAGGTCATATTTATATAATGTTCCTCATATTCTTCCCTAAATATCAGTTGGAAACCCATGATCAAGGGGCCAGATGAGCACCCAGAAGACATCTTTAAATCACTAGGTTAATTACTGACAAAAAAAGATTTGAGGATGTTATAAATGACGCAAGCAAGAGTATTCTTTGAAAGTTGTCTAGTCTTCATGGACTCACTAGCACGATCTTCAGCGATGATTAAGATACCATCAAGTAGAAATCTAGTTGTATAGCACTTGTTTAAAACCAAATACATGGCTTATGCATCTCAAACCTTGACACTCACAACCAACAAATGTACTAAGCCAGAATTCTACATACCAATTAGCCTTTCATGAGAACATCTGTAAGGTTATTGTGATATTTTAGTCAATAGTCTGAAGGAGTTTCTCCCTAAGTTCATTTGATGCATGTAGAAGGTCAAGTCATTAAATTCATCATCAGGCATCAAAGGTGGGAGATCAGATTGTTAGAAGTCAATATATGGACCATTTATCATTGATTTTGATGCTTTCTTTTTTTGCCTTGGTTAATTTATTTTTTTGCACCTCATTGATGGAGAATGGACGGGTTTATTATGTCACATTGGTCTCCAGTGGAGGGAACTTGATGAAGTGGACAGGCAATGCTTCAGAAGGGGGTGGGGGTGGGGTGAGGGTTCTTGTGTCTATCCTTACCCACATTCCTCTTATTTAAGCTAGCCACATAAGGGTAGTTTAGGGACAAAATTATGAGTTACAGTTTCTTTTTTATGACCTTGCTCTGTGTTTTGAGATATTGATTGGACATTATATGCATGCATGTAAAGGCTTCTTTTCTTCAAGCTAGTTTGGTGCCCTCAGCATATCTTTTTCCCTTTTATTCTTTAACTTATCTTTTCTTCCTCTTTTCTAGCTTCTTCTTGTTTTACATTATTTTTGCATGTTTTTTGCTGGAATATTTTATTTCGGCTGTTCTGATTCCACTGCTAATGTAGATTTGTCGAGCATTTGATTTCAAAAATGCCTGCTTGATTTTATGCATGGTAGAACCACATCTATAGATATACTATTTTCAGCTTAAGAATATGAACTTTATGCTTGCCAGATTTCTGGTTTGTATCCAAAGTTCTCCATAAGAATTCCCAATTCCTTTGAATCTTCTTAAAGCAATACAAAAAAGAGAAACCCTCTCTTGTTGTGTTTTGCTGCCAAATTGATTTCAGTTTTGGATCTGAAACTATAATAACCTGAAGCCCTTGATCCAGTTCTAATCTACAAATGTTTACATCAAATTTGAAGCCCTAAATTTTGTATTTGATGCATTGAATGTAACAAGGATCATGTTGATGCACTGCATGAGTGTCTACATGGTCTTTCTGGCACTTGAAGCCAACTGGTAGTATATCCAGGAGATAACAGAACGAAGGACAAAAATTTAGCTGGGTCCTCGCATGCATCAGTTAAGATGGATAATGCTAGGCATGATAACATATTGGTTTATGAGACCACCATTTTAAGGTGCATTTTATGCATATGCAATTGAAAACAGGTTAGTGGAGGTTCCAAATTCCTGCAAAGATAAATTCTGAGGTGTCATTGAATGAACAGCAAGCTGCAATAGCTATGTTGAATGACACTATTTGGCAGATGTACAGTTCAGTTTAACTTAAATGACTACCTTAGCTGACACTCCCAGATTGCCTATTTTGTCTCAAGTGCCAAATTTAGTCATAATATTATTGGGAATAATCTCATGTGACCAAAAATTGCATGACATCAACAGCTATTGGCTGTTGGCATAACAGTTGAGCCAAATAATACTATAATATGCTATCCTAAAGATTTCTTCATGATTTAAATCTATTGAGGGTAAATTCCCTGTCAAAATCAAACTTATGTTGGTCTTTCTTGAAGATCCTAATCAAATATCATCAAGTTTACCATTGTGGTTCCCTTTTCAACCTTTTTTCTCAATTTTTTGTAAGGTTGAGGCGGTGATGGTAGCAACAAAAGTAGGGGAGGGGGGATGAAGCATGCAAGGGCAACGAAGTATCTAGGTGGTCCTCATGCACTTGATTGTTTTTTTCCTTTTTATTTATGGTCTAGAAAGTTGTTAGTGGTTAAATTGGTAACATCTCAGTAGTCAATAGAGGGCTTAGGTTATCTGGTGATGTGGCATAATATGTTCTCTAAAGTCAAATGACCCACTAATGGGCCATTGTCTCTCTCTCTCTCACACACACACACGAACAGAGAGAGGAGAGAGAGGGTCTGTCAACCTTTAGCTCTTTTTGGATGATTGGGTGAAAGAAATGAAAGAAAGGTTGTTTCTTTTTTTAGGACTCCTGTTTGTTTCTTCTTTTAAGATTCCTGTACTTCGTATCACCCTTCTTTTTTGTTCTTGCTCCTCTCACAATTAACTTCTTATTTAATCCTTTTCTTGATTGATATATTTACTGGAAATCAATTTTTTCTTCAACTTTTTTCTAAAATGCATGCATGGTTAATTTTCAAATAACAAAATTCATTATTCCTGTTTACTGATTTTTTTGATCAGGAAACAAAGTGTTTATAGTTTTATTTAATTTTCCTCCTCTACAGCTGGCCTGCATCAGAGTGACCTGATTCCTGAATTTAACTAGATTTGATCTTCTTTTCTCTCTCTCTCTCTCTCTCTCTCTCTCTCTCTCTCTTCTTTCGTGTGTGCGTGCGCGCGCGCGCAAGGTGAAAGTTCAGAAAACATTCGTGAACTCCACAAGAGGTTGAAGATGTGCTTGCACACATAATGCAGTAAATGCAGTGCTTTTGGGGGAACAAGCATTTCGTTGGCTTGCAAACTTGCAGCATTATCTGATGTAGCAGCATGCAACAACAAGAAAATCAAGACTTCTGATGTACTTCTTAGGGAGAACTAGTCAGTTGGTATATAGATAAAATGGCTTTCTTAATTTCATGACTTAGGAAAAGATTTCTCTTTTGTTATTTCACTAAAATAGAGACTTTGGTATGCAAAGCCAAAAACAAAAATGCTTTTCTGCTTACTTGCCAAGCTTCTCCTTTTCTACACTTTAGCAACTAGCTGAATCTTTTCTACGTTGTGAAACTGCTGATTGGAGCATATTCTAAATTCAACTATTTATTACACATTTAGAATCATATTGCTCTAACCAACTATTTCTGTGTGTTCTTGGCAGGAAGGTGTTCAACAACTTGTTTTAGGACTGTATATTATAAGGGGTGATAACATGTACGTTTTGTTTTTATTTCTTGTTTTTAAATACTGACAGGTTAAAAATTTGTTTTCCTAGCTTGTTTCTTTCATTTTGTCAACCAAGTGGGTCTTCTCAACATGTTTCCCAATCGTTTGCAGAAGTGTTGTGGGAGAAGTGGATGAAGAGCTGGATGCAAATCTGGATCTGTCAAAACTTAGGGCACATCCTCTCAAGCCTATGCTCCATTGATCAACTTAATGTCCAAGCCTCTTGATATTTTCCTCTCTACAAGAGAGATGTCCTACAGTGGGATTTGAGGTATTTAGTTGTTCAAAACAAGAATAGACCTTCTGGTGTTTGTCTAATAGAATACAATTTATTTCTATACTGCTATATTTTTTGATGCCAACTAAGCAACATTATTTCCAATAGACACATTAAAAAAAGGCAATGCATCAGAACTGAAAGGATATATGGATCTAAACATTTTGGAAACCTTTTACCTCCTTTTTTCCTAAAAAATTATCATAAGAAATAGTGGAACAATTGCAATCACCTGGCAATACAACATTTTGTTATTCTTATATTTTCATGTGACTTAGGGCTTGTTTGGATGATTGGGCTGAAAATCCTTTGGGATTTGTGGGTTAGGCCAGTATAACCAGCAAAATTATAGGATTATAGGCTGGGCTAGGTCTACATTTATAAATACCTAGGAGTAGCTTGGAGTAGGCCGGCCCAAATCTCATTGGGAGGGAGAAAGATGCTTATGAAATTTGTGGGTTGGGCCAGTACAACCAGCAAAATTATGAGATTATAGGCTGGGCTAGGCTTATATTTATAATTATCCAGGAGTAGCTTTGGAGTGGGCCGGCCCAAATCCCATTGGGAGGAAAAAAGATCCTGACCCATGAATCCCATAGGATTTTCAGCCCAATCATCCTGATAGGCTCTTAATATTTAAGATTGCCCATTAGATTCAAACCATGCAAGAAATAGTAAACTCTATAAATTTTGCATTTCTACCTTCAACCATTCTTGGTAAGAAGGTAAAATCCATAAAAAAAATTGATATCTGGTCTATCCAGAAAAGGTACCTGCAGGTTAATGCTGGAAGATCTACAAATGACTTCAGTAATCGATATCATATTTGGACCATGGAAGGTTAGTTCGGACCAAGGTTGAGCCTTTAAATCTGACAATGTTGTAAAAAGGTCACATAATATCTAGTGGGTGACCTATCTTTCAACTGAAATTATAGATCATATCCTTGAGCTTGGAAATTCCTTCTTCTCTTTATATTTTTGGGTAATCTAAAGTTCAAGATCATATTAAATCTGGATCGTTGTGTCAGTATGGTGTGCCCCTCCTATGCAAATATATGAATTGCCTTATCTCAATACTTGTTATATGAATTCTTTTTAAGTTCTAACAACGCAATCTCTTGGTGTCCTTAAACTAATGTTAAGGTCCATTTATATCTTTTGACTAGACCTCCAGGTTGTTCTAATAGAATATTTCTTCTTCTTCTTTTTTTTTTTTTGGGAATGCTCTTTTATAGTCTTGTCTTCCATCTCACATTTTATTTTAGATTTCTGGATTGCAAAATGATCTATACAATGACACCATGTTCCTTGCTATGGAGTGAGCACGGTACACTTTGTGGAGTGCATTATCTGTTCAATCTTATTTCACATTTACTGCTAAGATGATGATAGGTTTCTCGACCCATTCAAAGGCAAGGACCGTTAGCAAAATCTTAATCTGTAGAAATAAGTAAATGAGATCATTAACAAGACAATACCTTGTGAGTTGTTTTCTCCCTTTCGGATGGTATGGTCTGATGTGGGAAAGGTGATATATTATGCAAACACGGAAGGATGTTTCACAGATTCAAAACACATCAGATTGGAGGCAATCGAAATTGCCTGCATAGTGGTGGTAAAGGTGGAAGTCCAGTACATAAATAATGAGAAAAAAGAGCCTGAGAAACACAATTTTATTGCTAGCAAAAAGATATTGCCCAACTTTATAGTAATATCTCATTTCTGATCTTCCAAGCTTTAAGGAATAAATAAGAAACATACACCATCAACTAGTTAAAATAAAAAGTGTTTTCGCAACCAGTCCATTTTGTTTTGTATCATATTGTCATTGATGTTGGAGCTTCAGATGTGGCGTGGATTCATAGATCCGTTGCTGTGTCTTCCAGTGAGAACTTTAGATTTTATTAAATAGTTCCACACATTTTCTCAAGTAGTATGAAACTTTGTATGAAGCCAAAGAATTAAATGCAATCCCAAGCAATATGTTCGATGGCATCCCTGTTGCAAAGTGCTTGTGGATGAGCATGTAGGAAGGAGAATTGTGGTATTTATTTTGGTAACTAAAGTGGGATACTTGACGAAGGAAAATACATACTGCAGAAGAAGAGGATTTGTTCATGCATGATCTCCAGAGACAAGTCTGTCTGAAATAAAGTGAATTAAGACATCAATTCTTGAGCATCAATTCGTCTAACTACCATGTATAAAGCTTGGTAATTTTTAGATCTTTTGAAATTCCTTCTGTTTACGCATGCAAGATATTAAATAAATGACCCTTAAAACATATCAGCCAAACAATAAGTAGTTCAGAAACAACTAGGTAATCAAAGAAGTGAAAACCCGCAATTTTTTTTTTCTAGAATATTTTGGGGATTGATTTTAGTTTGCATCAGGATTCAGATGCAATGGGAATCTGTTGGTCCTGTGAATTGCTGTTGCAATCTACTGGGATTCACGGGTTTGATATAGTTGCGCCGCTGTGTACCATGGAAGCACACGAACTGTTCCAAAAAGAAAAGAGGCGACTTCAAGTCTGAAAGGAAGCTGGTTCCCATCGGCCCATCTGCTTCAGCTTCATTATTATATGTACTAATTTTCGAACAACCCCTGGTTTCAGTGATGATAATAGAGGAGACCGACTATTTTTATACGGTCAATCGGTTGGTTAGTGTGGGTAGGAAATTGGAAGCACCCACTCAAGGAAGGTCTCTATCCGACGACCCAAATGGTCTGTTTCCATTACACCTAGGTAAAGGATTTGGACTGAAGAAAATGAATGACCCGTTTACACATAGATTCGTGTTGGATTTGGAGATCTAGAACTTTGGAGGGCTTCGAGGAAGCCACATGCTGTCCTCTATTTGAGGGCACCGGGGGTTCACCATCGACCGAACTCTGAAGGTGCCCAAAAGTCTCATGGAGCAGTCCGCCCCTAAGGTGGCTTTTTCCCTCTCTTTGATTGCTCTCCTCTTCTCAGCTCTCATAATCTCTCCATCTCTATCAAGGGAAATTCCAAGCTGCGATCACCCAAGCACAGGTATGGATCTGCTCGTTCTCTTACTGTCTTCAAGGGAAATTTAGCCTTTTTGATGGGATCAATTATGGCATGAGACCTTGCGTTGGGTGATTGATGTATATAGGCGGAGATGTTGCTGCGAGCTCGCGAGGGCATGTGAGGATGGCGAGGGAAGCGGCGTTTGCGCCACCTTCGCCTGCTGCCAATGAGAGGGTCCCTGGTGGCCCTCATGGTTGAGGCGTGGAACTTCTACCTACCCCAGAGTTCGGCCTATTTCCGCTGCAGTAGATCTAGCTTCTTCATCCTTTCTGAGTATGAAAGTTTCAACTTGGTGTCTTTGTCTGCTATGGGGATATTGGCTTTGGGCGTGGTTACTGTTATGAATTTTGGAGCCTCTTTATTGATTGCAGGGAAATAGATATATCGCAACAATAGTAGTGATTTTCCTTGTTTTCTTTCCTCTAATGCAGTTTTCCCTATTTTCCTACATAGATGTCATGTTTTTTCTTTTTCCTCTTTTTTCTTTTAGGGGGGTTTATGACTCGGTGCATAATTCCTACATAGTTCTCCTTTCTTTTTTTTTTTTTCTTTTTTTTTCCCCTCCTACAAGACCGCTACCTGTTGAGTTGATGGGTCACCGAGTCTCACCCAATTGTACCCCTGCTTTTTTTTTTTTTTTGAGGAATAATTATACCCCTGCCTACAACCCCAAGGACCATCATGATAGAAAATCTCCCAAGGCTGTATTCTTTGGCTATCAATGAAGGGTTCTTTACTCTGCCAATTGCAACTTTCTAGGCTTTGTGCAGTCTAAGCGAAGAATAGCTGACCATCTCCTAAATAGATTGAACCATGCATGTGCATCCCCTAACCAGCTACACAGCAAATAAAGTTATTTACTTTTTGGTTAATATTCCCATAGCTGGTGGGGTAAAGTTGTCCCAGAGTGAAAAGTAAAGAGAGGGAAAGCTTTGTGTTGTCAACTTTATTTCACCCTTTCCCCAGAAATAAGTTACCCAAGTTTAATACCTTTTTTAGCCGTTGATTGATTTAAGTTATTCATCACATTTTGGATGGCGTTTGGCTGGTTAAACAAATAATCCTTCTTACCCACAATTTAACTGGCATTCAGACACCATCTTAGGATTTCTTTTCCCAACCTTTGCCAGATTTATCATAGTTTTACACTCTGTTGTTCCCTAATGAGGGTCCTTTATATATATATATATATATATATATATAGGGGGGGGGAGAGAGAGAGAGAGAGCGCCACCAAAAATCTAGGGGATTCTATT
>JAOXJJ010000725.1:11271520-11286938 GCA_025769935.1 Phoenix roebelenii | reverse complement strand
CATTAGTATAACATAAAATATACTCAAATGTTTTGAGCTCATCAAAATCAAATAGGGGTTTACTCAATCACTCCACACAAATATATACGATATCACTTCATTTTACTCACAAAAATACTTTGAGAGAGTTCTCGGCAAAGAATAGTGTTTCTTTGGTGGAGCTTTGGGCTTGACTACTTATGCGATCGTTTGGTTGTATCCTGGAAAAGACAAGTTATAGTGTTTTCGCTGCATTGGGTTTTAGGCTTTGCCAATCGCAGAGGGCTTAAATTTTCTTAAAAAGAGCGAGATTTCCGTGCCTCAGTCCGATTGGTTTTGTCCTCTTATTGTATTTTCCTCAACAAATACTATTCACATAACATCATGGTTCTACCTACCTTGTATCACACTCATTTTTAATTGATGAGTGACACATATCCTCGAAAAGTAATGCATGTGCATTTCTAATATTAAGGCCAAATCTAGGGGGAATGGTGCTTTCTTTTTTTTTTCTTGGAGAAGGTAGGAAAAGAACACCACCATAAATGAGAATTTGTGGTGCTCAATTTCATTCTTTTAATAACTCTTTCTATTTAGGCAATTAAAAGTATCGCAACTTTAAATCAGTCTACTCTCACTAAGAAAAATAGCAAAAGTGAACCTATCAAAATTTAGACTGTATTTATCTTACAATGCCAAACATAAAAATTAATTCTTTGATGAAAATCTACATCACATCCATTCTTACCATGTTGCATGTTGCCGCATGCCGGACTTTGAAATCTCATGTTGTCTATATTATAAATGCTTGCTAGTTGGCAATGGAACCTTATATGTTTTGATATTTTTTTCTTGACTACATGTAATGTCATTGCAACTTTTCAAATCATTTTTGAAAACTTTCATCCTTGTTATATATGGTTTTCAATTCATTCTTAAAGTTTTCGAAATATATTTCTATACCTCTATTTGTAGGAACCTTCTAAATCCTTTAATTTTAGGTGTTTAGTATAGGTTAATCATCTCAAGATTAAAGGTGATGTAGGTGGCAATAAGGAGATCACCGTATTTGATTGTACCATAGTAATCCTACCAGTGATCCAAATTATCCCCACTTCTCAAATCGCTGCCCAACCTAATGACGGAACATCCGTTCTTGAGGTTGGGTATCCATAAACCATCCCAAAATGGTGATCTTGGACTAAAATTTGGAGACAAAAATATCCTTCAGTCTAACTAGAAAAATTAATATATCATTGTGTTGTCAATATATTATATCAATATTATATATATAATAGTATATTATATTAATTTTGCATATATTATATTTACGATATATTGTATTATAATACATTATTAATCATATTATTGCTATATATTATTCAATGATAATTCAAAATTATAGTAGAAATATATTATTATACTTTCTATTTATATAATAAAATTATTTAGAATCGACTCAGAAAATAGAACGGATCCAATTTTAGTACATTCAGATCCAATCCAAAAGATAGAATGGGTCTAATTTTATTACATGATCTAGTCTCATGGGTCTTTTAAATCGGATCGGATCGGATTTAAGCAGATGGGGTCGAGTTGCATCATAGGTCAATCCGATCCATTTGTAGTCTTAGCTGACGGGAATTTTAAGTAAAAGTTTGGATGGGTGACCATTCCCATCGCTTACCTGACGTCTTTGGAGGTTGAACCTTGGGACAGGACCCGACCTAACACACTAGTGAAGATTTTGGATATCTCTCAAGTCCAAATCAAGTCGCGTTTTCTCATACGTGTTTATTGGGCCCACTTGAACCCCTCCATCCTAAACGAGGACATCGAGAAGCAGTGGAAGGGGAAAGCTCAACATTCGTGGAAGCACGGTGGGATCCACCAATCACAACAGACATCTTGTTGCAGGGGCGGAAGTAAAGAGATCTGCGTGTGATCGCGTCACCACAGGCAGGGCGCATGCTTGAGTTCTCCAAATGGAGATATTATTGGGTGGACTGGATTCATCTTGGACCTTAGGTTCATAATGAACTTGGTCCACCGAATAATTTTTTCTTCAAATGCATGATAAAAGACAGGTGTACTTACCTCTAATATGTAGAACAGCTCAGCATAATAGATTGATTGTGCCGACTCAAGATCTAAAATAAACGCTCAACAAAAAATAGCAAAAAGATACCGAAAGAAAAATAATTAAGAGTGAAAAAATATTTTATTATAAAAAATTGTCTTTCTCTTACTTCTCATCAAGAAAAATAAGTCTCATTCTCTCTGGCTCTCCTTTTTCTCACTAAAGGAGACACCAAAAATATTAAATCACTACTAAAAAATAAGGATAAACAATTATTCTCAACATCCATATCTTTTTATATTATTATGAAAAGAATAAATTATCAAATTTTAATATCTAGGCATGAAACATAGTGAAGGAGGCATAGGGCGTACAAAGTTCTACCGGTGAGAAGCAAAGATAGCTATGGATCCTCATGTTATTATTATTATTATTATTAAAGTTGATAAATATGTACCTACTTTTAGCTAGTGTTGGAGATGTAAAAAAGAGGTGTAAAATATCTAGATTATGTTCTTTTGGTTTTATTTGAGTCTAATCTAACCCAAAACAGAGGATTCATCACAACAGTGGGGTTTATGTTTTAGACATCTAACATCGGACATTTAAATCTATTTGATCATGCTATGTGTGATCCAATGCAATATGACAATCAACAAATCCCAAGTAGAATTAGGTTATTTAGAAAATTTTTAGGAAATTATTGCTAAAAGTAGTCCGACAAAAATCTAGTTTCATTATTAATGGATAATGAACTAAAACTAACATAATAATCTTACTATTGGATTACGAAACTACAGGCGGCAGGAGATCTTTTGCAGTTCTCCAATTTATTCTAGGTTTTATTATCTTTCAATTGATATATAAAAGGGATGGTCGCATTGGATGTGTTAATACAGCAAGTACAAATGAAAATTTTCAATTATTATCATTTTCATTTTAAAAAGTAAAACTATTTATGGCAAAAAATATCTACATGGATGGAAAATCAACTCATACAATGTTTGATAATATTTTCTGGAACAAAAAAAGCAAAGAAAAACTTATTAAATATACATTGGTTGCTTGCTCTTTCTTCGACTCAAGCTTGACTATTCATTTTTATTCATCTATATAGCATTCAAGCAATGGCTACACCAAGGATATCATTGATTAGAAGAAGTGGGGCTTTAAAACAGAAATGAAAATGAATGACCATGATTCTAGTCATTTAATTAAAGGGAGTCACATTCCTATTTTGATTTTAGGAAAAATGTAAATATCTCGCTTCCTCAAAATTCAACCCCAATTCCTTCCTAATATTTAAGTTCCATTTCAATTCAACTCATGAACTAAAATCATCGAAAAATATGGCAATTTCGATTTCATTTCCAATCTATTTCAATTCTAATTCCGATTTTGGTTATAAACCAAATGCATCGCAATTATATTGGCAAACAGCCACACAATGATCCTAAAAAGAAAAACGTTATATTATAGGAAAGGTCTAATTTGCTTGTTATCCAGCTACCATTAGCGCTTAAAACAGGTCTCTTGTTGGTATATTTGCCTTTGCAAAAGGCTTAAATTTTTCAGCTTGGTGTCCAGCTCATCACAAACAGGAAAACGGCTTTGTTGCCATCTTTACATGATAGGAGAGATTGTTGGATTTGGCGAAGAGGCTTCTTCTATGTTCTCTTTCTGATTTCAAGTAAGCTGAAAAAATAACAGAGATAGTTAGACTAACAACCCCCTAACACCAAAGAAGATGAATCAACATGATCCAACTATTGTAATTAATCATGAACCAATGAAGTTGAACTATTGTAGTGTGCATGTGTCTTAACGAAGCTTAGGCTAACTTTACTCAACAACGATGGATTTCTTGAGCCAATCCTAGTTAAATCGGTTAGCTCAATCGAACCATAAAATTTGTAATTTGCATGCCACTCATCTAGCTTAGGCTAACTTAATTGACACCGGACCTCCAGGCTATATCTCACATAAAAGTTGAACGATTCAAATCGAGTCCCAATTGCAGCTAAATCGACTCAGCAAACCATGCACCTCCAAACACAATCTCTAACCCTCATAATAACTTTTATGAGCATTGATGGTAGGGATATCTATGCTTAACCATTTAATCCATTTAACTTATTCAATTTGTTGCGGATCGAATTAAATTACTTGTTCAACAAAACGATCATATTTGAATCTAAATTTTTGACCTATTCAATAAACAAATTAAACTCGGGTTGAAAAAAAAAAATTACCTACTGTGGATCCAACCTTAACCCATATTTGGTTCGATCTGACCAAGTGACCATAGTGCCACCCTTATGGATGGGAGCAACCATCGGCGAGCGTGGAGGGAGGAATGAATGTTACCTTAAGACGATCCCCACCATTGGTGGGTCCGGAACGGCGGAGATGGTCCCCGGGGTGGGGGCCTTAGCGTGCGCCTCCCGCGCGCGCTCCGAGGCCCACGCGCCGCGCCGTGCCGCGCCTCCGCCCGGCAAGCCCGGACACGTGTCGCAGACCAGGGGGCGGTTGCATGGGAAGGTCGTTCGAGTACCCAATGATTAGACTATTCTATTTATATCTCCCACCGAAGCCCACGTTGGGGATTAAAATAATGACCATTTTTGACGTGATTGACGCGTGCCCATGACGTAAACGGTGGCCAAGGTATAATTAATGGGCACTTGTACGTAGGATTAAGGGAGAAATCTAAGGCTTAATCAAAAGGATTGTCATAGAAATCAGTACAGAATGACAAGTGGGGCTTTCTCTTTGGATGGTGGTGCCTGAAGGAGTCTTCCCGATAAAGGAGAGAATCTCTTAATTTGACCACTAGCCCGTGCTTTTCTATACCATTTTCCTTAGATTGGGGCTTGTCGTCTCTAATTGGCCGTTGCTGCACTTCTCCTAACCTTAGCTCGGATGTCTAACACAACATCAAGAATCCTGGGGTCATATATGCTGGGAGACTTGCATACTCTTGGTCTTTGTCTTATATTAGCTAGATATTCGTTTGGTCTGCTCAAGGTTTCAAATAGTTAATTGATGATGTTAACGGATGGTAACGGGTTATTCTATCAAATGATTTTTCTTTCTTTTTTTTTTTTTTTTTGGAAGGGGAGCCATTTTGAATTGTAATAGTTGAAACATATAATTATTTATTTCTAGACAATTTAATTGGCGGAGGTGATGGTATATAACATGGCAATTGCTCTCCATCGTAACTACGAAACTTTCTGTTATTGATCCACGACAATTAATCTTTTTGCAAGGACGGGGAAAAAATTGTGAAAACAACTTTTTGACAAATATGGATTTAATATTAAGACTCCGAATATTTCTTTGATTAAATACTTGCAAGAATTACTTTTAACTACTTTTACTCTAAACAACTACCATTGCTTCAACAAGCTAGCATTATTAGCTAATGGTTTCAAAATGCATGGTGTGCAGCCAAATCAAGATGCATTGTGATTATTTCTCACTCTTGCATCAAGATGGATTGTTAACAATAAAAAATAATTAAATGATTCTATTATATAAGAGGAAAATATTTAATTAAGTTGACTTCTATTCTTGATCAGATCAGAGAGAAGAAAAAATTTTCTTAACTTGCTCAACTCGAATTTCTATTTTTTTTTTGGAAAAGTTACTAATATTGGGTTTTTGTCTCTTTTTTTTTTCATTGATGATCATAAAATCGAGGTACATAACTCTTATTTATAACAGTGAGATCCATTCTTATACATGAATTTGAAAAGGATAAAATTCTATAGGAGGTAAATCTCGTCTTCTACATTAACTTTAATTTCTGTCATTTTCTCTAATTTCATTTGGATTAGGAGATACGTCCGATCAAAATCTTTTCCGAATTTTTTTTTTGATTTGACCTGTCTATTTTAGAATTCAAATGATAGAATTTGGATATGATTACCAGCATCAAATTATAGGTCTCGAAAGGTTATTTGAATTCAGAAAAAAAAAATCATCGAAATTGGGCATCATATGACCTAGTTATAGCCTTTGATAATTTGGCTGGCAACTTGGTTTCTGATGTGGCGGATCTTGCTCCTGAATTCTATCCAACTCTATTTGTAGTGGTCAAAGTATTTTTATATTGAGTCTAGTGATCCTCTAGGTCAGTTTTAACATGAAAATTAGTTTGAATAATCAACTAGGATAAACCATCTTGCATTTTTTGCATATATTTACCTCGTAATACCCCATCTATATTGGTAAAGTCTGCTAAATGCGACAAGAGATCTACCTCGCTAAGCACAACGTTTCCTTGCAACGAAATGTACAATAATCAACAATCAAAGTTCTCAATAAAATACCAAAATCAGTTGGCAAAACTGTCCTCAACAAGAAATAAATGAAAACTATTTTGATACTAAGATATGTTTAAGCGCAACCTATATCAACAACCATAGAAAACAAGTGGTGATAGTTATTTTACCAATTGGCATTGACAACTAGAAAGTGAAAAGGGGTTAACAATTCCATATTATGTCGCAGTTTGTTAGACAAGCAAGCAAATTCAGTTTTCAGGGGTGCTTGTATCCTCTCTCTTATTTTTCTCCATTCAAATTTCTTCATGCCAACATAAACTATTTTGCATCAGAGAAAAATCATAAAATTCAAAAACTTAGCTAATTTTTCCACGTCGCAGTCAATATTTTCCACCATATGCATAAAAGATTCAATGGAATTGGTAGAAGATTTTGTAAAATGATAGATCTTAAAGCTCAGTTATCTTGGCACGCAATGACACACCATATATGTCTCTACTGATTACTTACTCATTACTCAACATAATAATACCAATGTACCAACTTCAAGTGAAACATGGCATATATGAGCACCCTGAAACAAAATGAAACAAAATGAAAAAAATGACCAAATCCTAGCCGAAATCAGTCAATAAACTTGGATCCCAATGATCCGAGTGGATTGGCAACTCAATCGTGAGGCAATAAAAAAGTAATTCATATAAATAATACCTAAGTAACACAAATATATAATATTATATATAAATCATTAAAAAAATAGCAATATCAAATTTATACAAAGTATTAAATAATAATCCTATAAATTTAAGCAAACCAGATGTAGATGGAACATATGTTATAAGGATAATATTCTAAAAATCCACGAGTATTGATTTGGTCTGAATTGAGCGATTCTTGATGTTATAATCACTAATTGTCCATCTGATACTATGTTAACAATCACCACTTGTTCTAAAAATTAAAGCTAATAGGATAAAATAAATTTATTTATATATTTTATATTTTCTTATACTAGAGTTGGATAACCGGCTTCATAATCTGTGGTCAGCAGAGCAAAAGCCAGTCCACCCTTCTCTACCCTTTCTAATTTTGGCTTATTTTATTTCCCCTTAAGAAAATATTTCCCCACATACGTATGAACACTCACCATACATTGCTTTGATATCCGAGTAGGTGCGTTTTACATTTCCCACAAACTTGCCCCCTTAAAAATCCACACAGCATTGCCAAAAAGAAAAAAAAGGGCCCACCTAAATATATACTGACCCTACTTGTCCCCTGCTTCCTTCGCCCTTAAATCCCTTTCTTCCATCCTTCAAAACCTTCTCCTCAGACATCGCCACTCGAACTTTTCTTTTTCTCCAGTTTTTGTTTTTTTTTCTTACCAAAGCTTTTTCTTCTTCTTCTTCTCTTCATGGAAGCCAAGGAATTCTGGCCAAAACTAAGGGACCCTGGGGGTGGCTACAGAGGTTGCCATCAGAGGAGGGCTTCTTCCCTGTGTATATGCGCTAACTCTGGAGGCATATGAAGAAAACCAAAGAGAAAACAGCAACAAAAAAGGAAAAAAAAAGAAGCAAGACTTTGCAGTTGCCCTCTCCTCTCCTCTACTTCCCACTCCAAGTAGAGCCTGGAGAATACATTGCACTGCGGGGAATCGAGGTTCGTGGTCCGATCTCTAGGTATCTTATCACTATTCTCTCTCTCTCTCTCTCTCTCTCTCTCCAGATGTCCTTTTTTTTTTTTTTGGTGGTCTACTTTCTCCTGTTTTCTTTCGCTTTAAACTATGTCGAACATGGGTTGTAAGGGATGCATTCGTAGTCTAGGGATGGGGGTTATATGTGAGGGATTTGGTGCTGGGAATGCATCGCTTACACTTGTCCTGTAATTCTCCCAAAAGCCTTCTTCAAGTATTTACTATAATATATATATTACTACTAGTTAACTAAGACTTGTCCTTTTCTCTTACAAAGGTGGTTGCTTGTGTTTTGGTGTTGGATTGGATTTGAATTCCATGTATTTGGGTTGTTAACGCTGGGGCAGGGAATATTCAGCAAGCTAGACTAGATTTGGCCGGCCAAGTTGGGCCTTTATTTATTTCTTCTTAATGATTCTTTAATGTAGGAGGACAGTGAAGATAGCCGTACCTTGAACCTGGAACAGGGAAGGATGTCTCATGCCTCTCTTGGTTTACCAGTGTGGTATATGGACTGATGTGTCCGACCCTGTGTCGTGTGCTTGGTTACGTCCTCTTTAATGGAGGGAAGTGGACTCTGACGTTCACCACCTGATGTTTGCGAGTACGCGCGGACAGCTTTAGCTTTAAAGCATCAAATAGTGACAAACCTATTTGTGCGAATGATGCCATTTTTTTCAAGGATCGGTACTCTGTTTTCTGAATCCTAGGCAATCATGCTCTTCTATTGGAGCAAAACAAACCGTGGATAATCCTAGGTAATTATGCTTACCATGAGTGCACAACAATTGATGAAAGTTAGCGTTGCCGCCGGACTAAGACAAAAAAAAAAATACGAGGTCAACTGTTGACAAGCTTAGCAGATTAGCTGGGATATTGGACCCTTTGTTAAGAAGAAGTCTGCTTATCAAAAAATTTTTAATGGAATCCTCCGATGTTTAAATCAAAATAATAAGGCATCAATATAAAAAAAAAAATTCAACATATCTCTATGAGAAGGATAGCATGTTGTGTACATCAAATTTCTAAGTTATTCCTCTTATATAGGGATGCTAACCTTATCGTTATCTAGACCGACGTGACGTACAATAATCCCAGCTAGTGGCCGATGGTACGGCCATGGCGCTGGAGTTAGTTCGTATAGGCAGAGTGCGGTGCAGGTCTGACGCGGGATATTGGGCTGCCATGATCACAGATTATCAAAACTGTCGATTGTTGGGGTTGTCAACCATTATCGACACGTGTCGATTATTTTCCATGGTTTGCGACTCCTCATTTATAGTCGAAGTCATTCACCTCGGCTTATGTCTGGAGATAGAAAAGCCGTTCAAGCCCGAGGTCGAAGTGTCCAGTATTTTCTTCATCAGTTTGCATACCAAATCTATCCCGATATTGAGCATTGTGCCATGATTTCTTGCAGGCGTGTTGTTTTGTTATCAGAGTTATTCATCGTTTTGATGTTGGTTAGATTTATTTCAGATTTAGTTAGTATCAGATATCATACTTGAAGACTGTGATTATGAAGTCCCATTTGAAATTTGAGCATCCAATAATATGATCTAGTGCTTCATTTGAAGTCCAACGATCCCTCTGCACCACGGCTCAATAGGTCGTATGAAATAATTGGAATTTTTCTAAAAATTAGAAATGTGAAAAGAGAAGGACTGCATATGAAATTACTCATGGAATCAACAACGGATGGAGTTATTAGAAGTATAAATGGAGCTCGGACTGTGTATCTTCGTAATGTAGTCAGATTAAGTCACCTATCCATGAACACTTTGGTTGGTTTCTCCGTCAGATGGCGAAGGGCTTACGTTGGTAAATTTTGATACACTAGCCAACGATCCAATGATTAACTAATAAAAACCCAATTAGGATTATTTTGATCTAGAAATCCTTAAATTGAAGTCATATTTGTTGGGGAATCCTTTCTTCAAAACGTCAATCCTCTTTTTGAAAATTGCATACTAACTTTGATTTAATACAATTTGTATTGGTCAAAAGAATAACTCCCTGAATGGGAGTAGTTAGCATGTGTTTTACCAAATAAAAGGGACTAGCAATCCACAATGACATATCTTTGTTGTGAGGTGAATAATTACTATGATAATTAAGAAAATAAATTTGGGGTAAATCTTCTCAACAACCACATCACAAACTCCTCATCCTTTCTTTTTCTTTTTTCTTTTTTTTTTGGTGAACCAGTATCTCACTATACTCGACCGTGAGAAAGCTCAGAGCAATCATAAGACAAAACATGATCTAATGCTTGCGGTACACGATCGGAACTATCCCATAATATAAATCCAGAGTGGTGGGCTGCATAGTCGGCCATACAGTCCGCAGCACTGTTCACTTCTCGAAACACATGCGAGACCCAAAATGAATCTAACTCTTCCGCCAAGCGCCAAATGTTTTGGAATAGTGGGTGCAGATCTAACATGGCCTACCGGCACCGGATCCGGCCAATCATTTTCTTATATATATATATATTATTTTTTCTATAAAATGAACAACAATGGTGGGTGGAGAGGAATAATAAAGAGAATCTATGCAAGAAAGAGAGAGAGTGCCAGAAAGAGAAAAAGTTGATTCCAATTTCCTCCACCCACTTTCATGTCTCTGGTGACATGGAAGCAGCAAGGAACCATTCCTTGACACCCATTGCTTTGAGGGAATCCGTGCGGTGCACTGTTGAATGGTCCGCATGTGTCCACTGTATTGGCAAAAGCAGCAATAAGAATCAGTACCACAGTCTGGAGTCCTGGCTGATTGCACCATCCTTTTCTCCCTTGGGTTACTTTTCATCCATCGTTTCCTCTTTTTCTTTTTTCTTTTTACCTTTCTAACTTGGTTATTAGAGTTAATTAACTAGGCAATTGTTTCATCAAAAAAAATAAACCTGTAAACCTGGTTGTTAAAGTAAATTTACTGACCGACGAATAAGCTAAGTGATAGCAATCCAACTTTTCTTTAACTTAAGCACACATTAGAATAGAAATTGGATGGAGTAATTTCATGAGATTAAAGATTAGGGAAGAAGTTCATGTATAAGACTGGGCATGACCTGCGAGATTAAATTGGACCGACACGAAGCTAGCTGGTTTGGGTCGGGTGTAATTAGGTTTGGGTGTTAAATGGTCAAGTTTGTTAATGATAGTTTAACCGGTTGGGTTCTAATTGTGAGATTTGACCTGATTGATCCAAAATTATTACTCAGGGAGGGTTGTCTCAACTTTGCTCAAAACCCATATGCGACCTTGCTGAGTAATTAGTATGGGGGGGAAAAAATGAGAGAGAATTTGAGAGTAAAAATGGGATGGTATAAAAGTTAAAATTAGTCCCATGCATGGTAAAACTGCGGAGGCGTTACTTTTCCACCAGCGACCACCACATCCATTATAGTGGCAGCATCGCTGCCACCAACTTTACTCGAAGCCAACGAAAGGTCGTAATACCCGTGGTGTTGCTCAACCAAAGCAATGGGCAAAACCCCATCTTGATCTGAGCGATGCCATGGCATTCTGCCTGGTGGTTGCAGTAAAGCTGGACAAAACTTGAGGCATGGTCCTTACCTGAGATGGTGCATATAGAAGATGTCGTGTGAATAATAAAAGGATGCAACATCGCTTCTGTAAAATTGAAAAGGTATATATAAAAAGCGATGGTCCAATCTCTGATAAGAGTGCACCTCTAAAATTGCACCCTTTGAAGCAGCAAAACAAGCTAGCAAACTGACCTCCATCAGACAACCACCCTTCCATAGTATATAACTGTATCAACCCAAGACCTCAACCCAAATGGCTAGCCGGAAGATATTTTTTAGGTTTCTTAGTCCTGTATAAGTATTCAAGATCTCTTCGGCAAATAACCGATATGGGATTAAACACACACCCGCATAGGTCCTCACATTTTCTCCTCTTCAAATACTAAAGTCCTCGTCAGACTAAGCGTTCAGATCTATTCAAATCTAATCACATGCATCATGATTGGCTCATAGTTAGATTTTATGAACCCGTGTCGTAGTGTCCTCTAGTCTTCATAGGCTATGGATCGAGTTCGTTCTAATACTATTTTAACAATTGAGTTCGTTTTGCTACTATTTGCAGTGTTCCCTAGTCCATATAGGCTATGGTCGAGTTCGTTATGATATTATTTGTAATAATCGAGAATTTCATCGAAAAAGACTAGCTGGAAGATATTATTTGGATCCTTTCATCCTATATAAATACCTAATATCTACTTAGTAAATAACTGATGCGGAACTAAATACACGCTCGCATGGGTCCTCACAATAACGAAGCAACTAAGACCAGCAAGGCTAATGAACTGGTCGACTAAGGGCTCTCCATCCACTTCTTTAGTTGATCTATGAAATGTTAGGGAGGCTTCCAACCATGTCTCAATTTAAGCAATCAAGTCTTCTTCTATGATAAAGCAAGACAAAAAGTACTAATCGTCTTGTTTCTGGAAATGGGACGCTATAATTCCACCATATCTATCATTAGTTGATTATAAGAAATGATTGAATTTGTTAGTTTATTACATAGTTTGGCGAAGGGCCTTACTCTTCTGTTGAAAAGGTGAGGCCTTTTTGTACGCACGCATGCCATCTTCCTGAGCTCCAAGTTATCACAAGTAGAGGGGAATCTGGGAAAAAAGAATATTCAAGTAGGTTCATGAAGAAAGATTAGGTGGACCCCTAAGAATGATATAAATATACCATGTAACTTTCTTCCTTTTGCTTCATGATATGCATACTCCAACTTTGCTTTCTACTGAAGATGATAGGTTAATAATTAGATAACCAAAAACACTCATCATCAACGGGGTTATTGATCAGTAGTCTTCCAAGTACTCAACATCGACAAAGAGCTCAGGCCTAGATTATCAAATTAAAAAAGGAATCCATAGAGGAGACATATTAACAATGAAACAAGTGACACACAAGATTTTTTTGTCTTGACAAACTTTTGCAAGCCGGATGCCAACCATTCTTAGGGAGATTACGTTGGCCCATTCAAGCTGACTGGAAATGCTGACAAAAAGGATGAAGCATTATTCATCCTTAAAATTGTATAAAAGCACTGATGTTTATTCATGATCTGCTCAAAAAGATTTCCTGTCATATTCTTAGAATTACCATCTTTCTCCAAGATATTCGGGATTCATTTCTTAAGTAATTGGGAGGAGTCAGATACGTAAAAAATGCCTTTTACCATTCTTAAAATAACTATCTTTGTCTTAAATTTTTGTAATTTAGAATGATATAAAACTCATTCTTATAATCTAACCTAGAGGTGGCGTCGTTGTTCACTCCAACACCTTATGTATTTCATTCCAAAGAACTTGTTCGCAACACAAGAAACATATGGTTTAAATGATAGCTTCTCCATCCTGATCAGTGCATCCATAGCAAGCCTATTACTGTCACAGGATTGTAGCTGTTTCTAGATTGATATTTAATATATTTTAATTTTCTAATATATTACATGATATAACAATTTTAAAGGTATAATATATAGTTCCAATGATAGAATTGTATGCAACATGGGAGGGATCAATTTATGCTACATAGATGTTGAGGCTTCGCACATTTATTTAGAGAGGACTTCTTGACGATTATCAGATTACTTTTAGATCCTCCTTCTGTTAATGTATGCTAGACTTTATACCCTTCTATATGTTTGCTGGCAAATGATGTGTACATTACTCTTTTTAAGTTATGACATATGTACAAGGAAGCAAATAGTGCTGCTAATTAGATGACGGCTTATGCGGCCAACCATACTAGGACTACATCATAGGATCATTCTCCGATAGTTCTTTCTACTCAGTTTTTGAATATTTTATTTTCTAATGTATCTATACTTGAATGATTCAACTCATCCGGTTTACCAAAGAAAAAAATATAGGATACAGTTGAGACAAGAAAATGAAATTATAAAACTATACTGAATAGCCTTTATAGCAAATACGATCTGCATGTGGATTCATCATATGAATATGTCTTGCATGACCAACATATTTGCTTAGTTATTTTCTTTTTTTATTTTAGAATAAAGGGAACTGAAATCTAGTTATGCTAACAAATCCACTTTACCGTATGAACAAAAGAAAAAGGGATTTTAAAGCAAGAAAAGAACTACAAAACTATAGTTCAGACTGGAGGATCCCTTGACGCTTAAGAAAAGGGGCAGGGGTTCCATTCCACATGGTTATTGACCCTTATTTCGTTCCCTTTTATGGACACCACGGCACTTCTAGCGCTATCCGAGGACTTCCTAGGCTTCGTCGAGCTGGTCTGGGCGCAGGTTGATATATGGGAAGGGTAGGGATTATAAATTTATAACCCCTCTCTCATCTCAAAAACACACGCTCAAACATGCACACACATATATACACATGCATGTACGCACGTGCGCGAAGAAGAAGAAGAAGACAGAAAGCGAGCATGGAAGATTTAAAAGGCTGCTTACAATTTTTTCTGAAAAAAATAACAGAAGAATGTTGATATAATATTCACGCACGCATGCACGTAAAGATGAAGAAGAGAGAGAGAGTGCACACAAAGAAGAAGAAAAAAAAGAAAGAGAGAGAGCATGGGAGAAAGTATTAATTTATATGAAGCAGCTCGCTTCGGAAATACAACTCTCTGAGCCCTTTCAACCGGTTGCAACTCTACATTTAAAAGGCTGCTTGCTTATTTTCTGAAAAAAAATAATAGAGGAACCTTGATATAATAAACCTGATTTCACTGCAGCAATCTAATAGCAATTATCATCTACTATTATTTCTTTCATTTATTGATTACTTGTCTTGGCACCGGAGCTGGAGGAGCATACGGTGGCGTTGGCCCCAGTCCATGTCTCCCACCTAGCATCCTTCCGTTCATATTTGCGAAACCTAAATTTTTAAAGGTAATAAAACACTTTCAGTCAAAATTATAGTTTATTTGTTACAAAAGGAACAGAGAATGATAAATGGAGTCGACAATTGCTACTTACCATCTCCATAAACAAGCTCAAAATTCATGGCAATGAAAGTACCAAACAGCAATAGAAAGAGGAGAAATTTTGCTACCGAAGAGAGCCCCATCTTCTTCCTTTCCAAGTAACCGGATACCTCGAATCCAGAGATGATAGCTAATATACTAGTCACTCCTATCGTGGTCTTTGCACAATTTTTTGACTAAATTAGCAATTTTTTGACCAAAAACTTCACCCATTTGTGCCTATGAAAGATTCTATTTGTCTATCAGTTCTCCATTCAAATTAAAGATTTCAACAGTATGACCAGACTTTCTGTATGCGATATTCCACGGTCAGAGGTGTATAGAATTCCACGGATCTATCGTTTACCAAACTTTAG
>JAOXJJ010000725.1:11248279-11260447 GCA_025769935.1 Phoenix roebelenii | reverse complement strand
GGGGGGGGAGGTTTGTGGTGAAGAGAGAAAGAGTATATTGTTCACTTACATTTTTTAGAAAATATTAATTACCTGGTTGAGCAGCATGAATGACAGGCTTTAGACAATCTAATTGCGCTCAGGCTTCGCCATTCGGAAGCGTCATTATTGCAGTTATATGTTTTAAAAGAAAAAATTATAAAAGAAACAGTTTGGCTTCCAAGCTCCAATGAAGTGACTACTGAAAAAAATTTCTCATTCCATATAAGGACCTTCCTTGCTTGATGATAACCCTTGGACCCTTGCTAGTAAAATATCCCTCTCCCGAGCCCCCCGCTCCCCGCTACTTAATCCTTCTCTAATATACCTAATAAACCCTGAACCTCCTCCAATATACCTAAAGAGCAAACCTTGAAAAGGCCTGATCAAATCCCACCAGGACATTACCAGTAGGTAAGTGTTTATAGGCTAAATCAAGAAAAGTTGCAAATATTACGTACGCACTAAGGTAACGTCTCTAAAAGCACAAAGTAGTGCTGAAGCATTCCATCATCAGATATAATTCTTGACAAAAAGTAATACTAAATGAATCTAGAATAATCCCACAATCAGATGGTCTGACTTCAAACTTCAATCAGGCAGAGGAGACACGCAATCAAAATTTTCAACAAGTTTTTATTCATCAACAGTGAATGCCATCAATTATTTCAAAATTAAAGAAAGCATTCAACAAGAAGTTAACAAATCACTATGAATTACCATTTGAGAAACTAGTGTTGGAATTCAAAAATATAATGGAGGTACTTGACAATATCTATATACTAACAAGGCACTGAGATGTGCTGCATGGTGCCTACTCTCTGTAAAAAATCAGTGATTGCCACTTTCCCAACTGACCACAGACTCCAGGTCTAATTGGAATACCACAAGTTCCAAAAAAATCAATGTCAAATAAACTGAGCATCATGGGATCTCAGTGCTAATCAACCTTGTTAGCATTATAAAGCATGCTGTGAAGGTCTGTTAGCTCTACTCCCTGAACCATTATTTGCCTTGTTGCTATGAAGAATCTCATGTGCTGTAAATCTGAAGTACACAGAATTCTCCGCACCCTAGCGAATGACTAAACTAAAAAGGAATCAGCTGAAAGGACTAAGTTTGATAAACTGATATCACCATATTGTTCATTGCTCTATTGATGCGAAGAAGACTCCATTCGTAAACAAAATCCATCAGAACCACATGGAAGCATACAAGAAAAAAGAATATTAATATGGTAGCACTAATAGAAGGCATCGTTGAATGAGAAAAACCATCACGACTAACAAAACAATGTCTGAAACACAAAAAGAATCTGCTAAAAGGACTAAGATTTAACTAATATCATCATCCGTCTGTTGCTCTATCGGTCAGAAGACTCCATTTATAAACAAAATCCAACTGAACCACATAGAAGCTTAAGAAAAAGGAATATCGATTTTATAGCACTACTAAAAAAAACATGGTTACATGAGGAAAAACATCATAGCTAGCAAGAAAGAACCAGAGTTGCAGAACTTTATGCTATAGTAAAAACCAACCGCAAAACAGGACCCACATACATCATAACTACAAAGAAATGCAGATGCATGTCTCTCAAATCCAGCATTACTTAATGAACATCACTATATGCCAATTAGCTCCGGCTGACCATTTACATCATTCTAACCATTCAGCAAAACAACTGTATCTGTCGCACAGTCAGAATAAAAAGCACAGGTAATGATCCAACATGATGATTGTCCTTTAAACTTCTATTAACACTTTCTACCTGAATAAGCATGTTCAACTCAAACATAAGATAGTCACAGAAGAGCAGAACATCACAAATACAAGATAAAAAAGGGCAAAATCCAGTGTACCAATTTAGGCTGCTGTAAGGCTCTCCAAATGTATTTAAGAAAATATAGTTCTCATTAGCAAAAGTTCACACCTTAACCAGTGCAATTGCTAGAGGTGAGATATCCCAAGCATGAGGGGGGGAAATCTGGAAATGCTGCAGGAATGGAAAGCACAACCAATCTGGGATAAAGGGAGCATCAACTTCACGAAGCAATGTTAGATAAGAAGCAAAGGTATCATCAAAGAAAAGCATTGAAAATCTCTACCGTTATAAACCAAAAATGGGGTTGTACTCCGTTTTGAGTAGGAACCTGATAAATAGAATTCCATCTTGATGAATTATCATTATCCCTTTTGAAAGAGAGAACCATACTGCATACATATCCAACAGCGGAAGGGTGATTCTTTTCCCTTTTTCTCATATACAACAATAACAGTAAGAAAAAACTAATTGATAGGATTAGTTTAGTTCAATTGAAAGTTTTTGATTCATCAATTGTGACATCAATTGGTCCTGTGATTCCAAATCGACAGATTCATTATGTAATTCGTGAGTTGAGTAAAACAATAGTAATAAGAACTGTGTCGTGTAACTTTATTCAAAAATTCAATTATAGAATCCTTAATAGGACCACAATGCCCTTAATAATCTTATCCATCATACAACAGAGATTGATTCATGAGATAGTTTTGATATGTTAAAGCATTAAAAAAACCTTTACATCACTTAGAGGACGGCTACAAGTCCTCCACCATCAATTCCACGGCCAAGTCAAAAAGTAATAAATGGACTGAGAACTTCTATGGAATGCACCCATTCAGTCTGTTCTAAAATATTGAAATTTCTTATTATTAATTGTTGCTAAAATTGCATTAGAAGTGGGGGAGTGAAAAGAAGCCTTCAGTGAAACAAAAGGAACAGCTAAAATTGCATTAGAAGTGATGGTAGTTTGTATCTCATGTCACCACCATCATCATCATCAAAGCCTTTTCTCATCACATAAAGGGACAGCTATAGAGCACAAATCCAACAAGATAACAAAATTAAATTAAAAAAGATACAAAAATAAACCAAAGAAAGTCAAATACATATAAAAACTAAATAACAAAACAAAGTAAAATAAAAGTAGAATTCAATAAATAAAAACTAATAGAAACAGACGTCATAGTGGAATAAAGATGAAAAATAAACAGAAAACAGACATTAAACATGAATAAAAAAGAAAATATAAAATGCAAAATGAAATTTGTTACAGGGAATCACTAGCATGCAAGAAGTTTCCAAGGATGATATGGCACTAACATGACCCATCATTATCCGACTGATCTCTCATGTACCGCACCCGCACCCGTGAATATCAACAATCATCTATACCATGTGGCACAAGGAACAATTTGTGATCAATCAACCACCCACAACATTATTCCTTCCAAAAAAAGATAAAAATAAAATGAAATTTAAACAAACATACAACAGTTACACGTACAAAATAAAATAAACAGAAAAATAAAGATATGAAAACCAATAGAAAAGCACAACAGAATTTGTAAAAGTGGAAAATTTGAAATGGAAAAATAAACAGAAAATACAAACAAATAGAACAACAAGGCAACTATGAAACTGAAGTTTCAAAAGGAAAGGCTATGAGATGCCATTCTCTCACATGAAAAGTTCCTATAACTGATGTGGCACGACATGGCACATTATTATTTGTCCAATCCCTCTTCAGTTGCACCAGCCCCAAGAACTGCACATCCCTTCTACCACATAGGACAAGGAATTTTGTGAAAGCCTTCTTCCGTGGCACTAATCTTTCATAATTTAAAGAGAAAATCCAAATAAAAAACAAAAGAAGATTCTAAGATTAAGTAACAAAAACAAACTAAAATTTGTGAATAGGAAACAGATAATAGTAAAAAAATATAAAAAAATAAAGAATAGGAAAAACAAAACTGAATTTATGGAATGCTATGTGACACTGGTAATGTAACACATTAGATTTCCTGTGCCTACATGGCACAAGCATGAAACGTCACTATTGGCTAACCCCACTCCTGAATCGCCTTGACCTGCAATAAATTGCACCGATCCTCTATACCACACGACAGGAGGAAAGTTTTGCGTGATTGAGTAACCCCCCACACCATCACTCTTTCATAAAATAAAATGAAATGAAATACCAGACAAAAATATATAAAACCACATTACAGATCTAAATTACAAAAGCAAAACAAAATAAACTGAAAACTAAACAAATCAAAACAGAAAGTAGATTTAAAAGAAAATAAAGTATAAATTAAAGCAGAAAATAAACAGAAAATGCAGAAAAAAGAAATATAAAATGAGAGTTTTAAAAGATAAATACAATTGGACAGAGAGTCTATTACATAGTTTCTTTACACCAACATGGCATTGAGATCGCACATTGTTATTTGAATAACCAAACATAAATTGGACAACCTTTCATAAATGGCATCTATTGCCCTCTAACATGTGGCATGAGAAACTTTTTATATAGGGAAGTGGCACCTGAACCATTAATCTTAAAAAAAAAAACTGTAATTCCAAATAAATAAGAAAAATGATAAAAACTGGATGAGTATATATATATATATACAGACACACACACACACGTATGACAAAAATAAATCTAAGGAAAAATCAAAAGAAAAACAATATGAAACCAAAATAAGAAAATAAAAGAAAACGAAACAAAAACAGAAAGTGAATTTGCGAACGGATAATAATGATGGAAAAGAAAAGAAAATGAGAAAATATTAAAAAATTAAAACTCAATTTTTAATTAAAAAACATCATGCAGAACCATCTTGCCACACCAAAGATTCCTCATGCAATATGCCACAAGTTGTAGCACCCATTTATTTAACCAAAGCCTCAAAAACCGGACCAATCCCCTCTATCATGTAGCCCAAGGAACTTTTTGCATGACTAGAGGTGCCAATACAGCCATACTTTTTCAGAAATAAAATAAAATGAAATTCCAAATAAGTAAATAATACCAAAATCAATATAATTCAGTCCCCAAAATTAAACAAACAAATAAAAAACTAAACTGAAAATAGAATACCCAAAAACAAATTAAAAAAACAAAAAATTTACAAAACTAAAGACAAAAAAGAGGAACAACTAAAAATAAATAGTAATTAAAAAAGAAAATGTAAAACAGAATAAACAGAAAAAATAAGATATACAATATACATAGCACTCAGAATGACAGAAAGTGTATGAAATTAAAAAATAAAAAAAATCCAATACCAAACAAAGATGCATGTGCCCATCCTTCTACTATTCTTCTTAAAATTCATCATTTTGGTGAAAGAAAAGCAAGAAGTGAAATTCCTCCAGTAATAAAATTTCAGACTAAGATAGTCAAATGGTTCTAGACAGAAATAGATAATAGAGCAAAAAGATAATTATAGTTTTTAAACTTTGGTAAGTCAAAATGGAAATGGAGTGATTATTTATTTTGTCTTATTCAACTTAACATGCTTCTTCCCTTAAAAAGAGAGTAACAGCTAAAGTAAGGGAGGTTTATTTATTAAAGATGCATTTACAGACATGGAGCTTGCCGTCCCCACAAGGAGTTTAGACTAGAAAATAACAATAAGGATAGACATTTTCTCATTAGATGTGGAACTAGAAGAGTTTAGACGAATGCTTAGGAAAATAGGGGGCACACTAGACCATGGAAACCCTAACTCATGCACCACATTACCCATAATACCCATGACCGGACCAATTATGTGGCCACATAACATAAAATAGAAGACCTGGCACTTATGGAGGGACCGGGAGAGGGAAGAGAGGGATCTTGATTCCAATTGGTCAAGGAGGTGTAGGTGTGATAGGTGAAAGGCCGGTTAGATGGATAAAATGAGGTCGTGATTAGCAATGTCCTCATAGTACAAACAACATAGAGTTATAAGAGTACACTCGGACAGATCAACAACCCATCAAATTACTCCTGACATGAGTGCATTACACGAACTAAGTAGCATGTTATCAGATTATAAGGCCGCAGCCATCACTAAAACTATTACTTCTTAATCTTACAAAATGACATCTGATTTCAATAGACAAAAGCTAACGTTCCTGAATTTCTTTCTCAAAATGAACTTTTCCTACTTAAAAGAAAACTAACTTTTCTCCATAGAAGCTATGATGAGAGGAACCTTAAAGATACAATTTTATAAAATATTATACAATTTCTATCTTTAGATATAATCAGGATAAACTTGAGCTTGTCTTATTGTTTTAACATCTTTCTCCTTTTTCTACATGAAAAAGGCTTCGTTCATTGAGACTGTGAAGTAGTTGTACTTAGCATTTAGGATGATCTAAAGAACATCCAAATTGACATATCAAAAATATCAGAGAACAAATTTATCATCGATTGACATATTTTTTCTATAAAAAGACAACTACAGAAAATAATCAGATAATCAAATTACTCCTGACGCGTGCATTACACGAACTACGTAGCATGTTATCAGATTATAAGACCGCAAACATCACTAAAACTATTACTTCTAAATCTTACAAAATGACATCTGATTTAAATAGACAAATGCTAACCTTCCTGAATTTCTTTCTCAAAATGAACTTTTCCTACTTAAAAGAAAACTAACTTTTCTCCGTAGAAGCTATGATGAGAAGAACCTTAAAGATACAATTTTATAAAATATTATACAATTTCTATCTTTAGATATAATCAGGATAAACTTGAGCTTGTCTTATTGTTTTAACATCTTTCTCCTTTTTCTACATGAAAAAGGCTTCGTTCATTGAGACTGTGAAGTAGTTGTACTTAGCATTTAGGATGATCTAAAGAACATCCAAATTGACATATCAAAAATATCAGAGAACAAATTTATCATCGATTGACATATTTTTTCTATAAAAAGACAACTACAGAAAATAATCAGATAATCAAATTACTAAAGAAAAACTATATGATCTTTGGAGTTCCAATAACGACATGCTTTAGAGGAAAAACAATTATGCAATATTGAGAATTGCCGGAGGAAATAGAGCCATGCTTCCGCCTTCAGTTCTAGCAAATAGATCACTTCTTACAGCAAATAAGCAATATGAAAGACAGATCAAGATGACGCAGTGTAGAAAACAACTGATAATTAGACAAGCATCTGCAATGGAAGATATGATCAAATATAAGGCAGATCCTCCAACCAAACATCCAGCAGAACACAGCACAAAGCTTATTAAAAATCACCGCAATTAGGTTATATTAACGTATTAAGCCGCCCAGATTAAATACCTAGATACATCACCCCTACCTTATCAACTCAGTTTTAACAGCCAAAAAAAAGGGCTAAAAAGGTGCATCTTTCGGTGGTAGTATGTAATTCGAAGTATATAACAAGAAAACCACCCAAAAAGAGAGAAAGAAGGCTTATCATATTAAAATCAATAGTACAAGAAATGAAGAAAAGATGCCCATAACCTCCCAAGAATCTAAAATTCCAAATACTTTTCACCGATTACCTGGGTAAAACGAAAGAAATCCTGATATCTTGGTATCCAAGAATCTAAAACTTCCAAGAACAACAGATCCGAACAAGGTGATTAAAGTAACATAGAAGGGATGTCCCCAATCATTCCCCAAAATCGAAGTAATCTCGATCATTGAGGAACCGTGCCCAAGAATCCTTGGATCAATCGAAGACCCAAGAATCACGAAGAAAGAAAGGAGGGGGGCGAGGGGAAGGTTGAAAGATTATTCCGGTAGTGTTTGTGGAAGGCGTCCTAATGCTTGGCAGGGTTTATACCGTGCTTGTGGTAACTTCGGACCCCCGGTTGTGCGATGAGGTGAAAGTCTGGAAGCGAAGCGGAGAAGAAAGCAACGTCCAGAGGTGGCTCCGCCGAGGTCGAGAGGAGAACGCAACCGCCAACAGCAATGGCGGAGGAGGCGGCGGCGACGCCATCTAGGGCTGTGCCCCCCAGCGCCTCTCTCCAACGTTCGCCTCGGCTATCCAACCCCCGGGCCTTATATAGGGTGCGGCAAGTTGCCGATTCTAGGGGATTTTTACCTCCGACCTACTTTAACGGCTTCTACGACTTAAAACTTATTAGAAAATATACTATAAAATTACTGACAGATCTCTCATTAAACTACAAAGTTGAAGTCTTTTAAATCGCAAGCTTCAACCAACACTAAAGTACTAAGATTTTACAACTGCCGTAAGAGATTTCTGTAGATTCATTACAACCAGAGAAGAAATAAAGATGTTAGAGAAATTACTTAAGATTACTTGAGATTGACCACCCTGAGAAGAAATAAAGATGTTGAAAAAATTATAGAAAATTTTTTTTATGGACCATCAATTACCCAGCAATACGTAAGTCCAACCTTGCCGCACCGACCACCGGGAACAGCGAACCTTCACTATAACCCGATTCTCGCTCCCGCCACCATCGTAATGGTTTAATCTTTTTCCAAAGTAATGATAATAAACCCACTCCATTCTGGTAAGTTTTGATGGTAAATGGAGATAAACTCACTCCTCATTAGCGCCGTTTATTCTCTCCTCACATACATGCTCAAACCCAAGGCGTGCAGCGTGATTTAACAAATACAAACCACAAGGAAATCAAAAACTTTGATAGGGGAAGGGGGAAAATGCAAGTCCCAGATAAATAAGCAATTTTACGGTCGTTTTCTACCTACCTTGAATTGTGACTGTTTTCAAGCTGCCTAGAAAGTACTGTACCGAAACACCCCAATAAAAAAAAACTCCCGCATTTAGATTTAGGACTTCAAGGTCTCATTATTATGTTGCATTGCATGGCAAGACAACATAATTTTCTTGCAGACATTAGAATCTCCTTCAGTACAAATCAGGTTTTTTTCCCTCCAAAATTCCTCATTCCGCCCTTGTATCACCAGTGGCCCAATCCGACTATTTTAAACAAATTTTTACAAATAATCTTTCTGAATAGAACAGGAAGGAGCTTAAGATATAAGACAGGAATTTTTCACCATGATTCGTCCACTTAATGTTTTTCGGAACAAGACATAAATAAATTGATAAATAAACTTCAAATTTTCTAATCCGTTTATTTCAGGTAATTAAGAAATAAATTGATGAGTTAAACAGTTTTCTCGCGCAAAGTTAATCTGGATTAACTTGCAAACGCAGTCTAAAAATGAACTTTTTTTCCGTCATTATGGAGATCCGAAAATAATAGAAGGCAACCAAAAAAGCTTGCTTCAACACCGAATCAAACTTTTGAAAGGATGTTTTCTTGCATACCCAGAAAAAAAACCCAAACAGTTATTTGGCAGGTTTATAGTCCAATCCCACAAATTAGCCAAAGTAACGCACAAATCAAAAAAAAAAGGAGAGATAGAAAAAGAACCACATAAGATCAAATCAGTGAGAAGGGAGAGGAAGGAGCTCATAAAAACAGTAGGAATGGGAGGCATCGGCAAATACTCAAACACCTCATCTTCCCAAGCGGTACGCGGCAAGAGAAGAGAAGGATTTCCTGATGCCCCCATTCCCACAGCTCTTAGGAACCCATGACTTCCTTTCCCACCACCCACTTCCACCTCGACTCAATAAACGAGAGAGATCCGCCATCTCCAACTCGCAAACGCACAAAAAGGCAGCAAGGGAGAGGGAGGGATGACTCGAAACTTTTGGCATGGGAGGTATTGGAAAACGCTGCAAACCCTAAGCTCCTTAGGAACGTAAAGGAGAGAGCGTTTTCCAAACCAGCCCCATCCCAAGGGCTTCGAGAGACCCATCTCCCCTTCCCCCAATCCCTCATCCCCTTTCCCCACCAACCCATCCCCCTCCTCTCGAGATATAAAGAAACGGTCGGTGTGGGGTACCGGTTTCCTAAAACCACTATGGCCGCCCCTTGTTTCCCCATAAAACCGCTTTACGTGTCGCGTAGAGGGATAGAGTCGCGGAGATAAGGATGGGCAGCAAACACGTGGCCGTAGGAAACGGCGAGCATTCCAACATGAAGCGTCCCTTTTAAGCTGTCTCCGGTTTTTATTTTATGTAGACCGTGACCATCATTATTTTGAATATAATAAATTAAATCACCGTGGTAGTAGTACAGCTTTATTTCCATCAGTGTGATTAGGTTGGTATTTTCTGATGGTAGGGAAGCTCAAAAAGTTAAACAAAAAAAAAATATATATATATATATATAATAAATTAAAAAAATTATAATTTTTTTAAATATTATTTGTTATATACATAAAGAAATTAATTAATAAATTTAAATAATTAATATAACTATTAACAATTATGAATCTTTTAGAGATAACTAGATATCATATGTGTTTATTTTATTTTTTTCAACAATTATAGTGTATTAGACTGATGTTTTTTTTCAACTTTTAGCACACGTTCGATTTCCGAAAGCTAATGCTTGCTATTTTTGATTGCTATACTTGGCGGGTGAAATCCGTACTGAAAGCAGCCAAGGGCTCTCGGGGAAACTCTGCAGCAGCCAACAGCTAGTTTCCCGCCGGAGCACGATGTCAACGCCGGCTTAGGCGACGGGGATTCTCCGACGTTGTGGGAGGCCAGCCATCCAAGGTGTCCGGGCGGTGGGGCGAGCAATAGACCCCGCGAACGGTTCGGCGTCCCACAGGGCCATCCCCTACTCACCTTCTTCTTCCTTGCAGGCCACCCGATGGATCGGAAGGGAAAGCTATCGGAGGGCACGGCAACGGATGGAGCGGCGAGAGGCAACGGTAAGGATCCCGACGCTTGGATGAGGCCGGGGTCGTGGGTGACTCAATGGCCCACGGCCGCGGAGGTAGAACGGCTGAGCTGCTGCTTCCCGGAAGAGTTGATTCTTTCGGAGGAGCCGATTGCGGCGGCTCAGCTCGAATGGGAAGGGCGGGCGACGGTGGTCCGTAGTTTCGGCCGCCGTGTCCCAGCCGAGTGGGTGGCGAAGGATGTCGCCGCCCGCTTAAAGCTGAAGGAGGTGGTGGCTGTCCCACTTGCGGACGGCTACTTGGCTCTCAGGTTCCGGTCGACGGAGGACCGGGACCGGGCACTGAGCGAGGGCCCGTGGGTGGTGGCCGAGCAACTGCTCGCCATAACCCCATGGGTCCCGGATTTTGAACTCAGGGAGGAGGCGGTGCAGGCGGCAATGGTGTGGCTCCGCCTACCCCGCCTGCCATCGGAATACTGGTCGATGTCGACCATTCTTCATATCGCCGCTCAGGTGGGCCGGCCGGTCGTCGTGGATGGCGTAACGGAGCAACGACAGGCGATGGGGTTCGCCCGGGTGAAGGTGGTGGTCGACACTACCAAACCCTTGCTACCGGGTGTGTTGATCCAGGGGAAGACGAAGGTGCGATGGCAGCCCTTCGTCTTCGAAAATGATCCAGCGTTGTGCCCCCGGTGCGGACGAATGGGTCACGAGGCAGCGGCTTGCCGCTTTCCGGCGACCCCTCGCGATACAGGGGGTTCGGGTTCGGCTCCGGCGGAGGCGAACCCGGGGGGCGGGCCTGCTCAATCGCCTCCGAGCGTTGGGGAGGAGGTTCAGGGACCCATCTACGGTCCCTGGATGGTGGCGTCACGGCTGAAACCCTCTCGGGAGAATCGACCGCCGCGGCCGGGGAGATGATCGAGGCGCACTCAGGACCTGGGTCGTCTTTGACTCGGCCGCCGCCTCCGGTGGCTCGCCCAACCACACCGGTGTCCCTGGCGGACACCGGCGGCTGGCAGAAGCCAGCGAAGGTAACGCGTCACCGGTCTCCACTCGCCGTTGGGCGGGACGGGCACCCGGAGCTCCCTTTCGGCCCCCTCTAGGCGGACTCGGCCGATGATCTCCTGGCCGAGTCGGGGGACCCGGGGCTGAGTCGGCGACTCGGCAAGGCCCCGGTTCAGGACGAGCTGGAGCCCAGCCGGGCGGTCGCGGCCCGAGCCCAAACCCAGAAGCGGCCGAGGCCGCCGACAGGCCTTGGCCCATTTGGGGACCCCAGGCAGGGGGCCCAACTGGCCCTAACGCTTGTGGGCCACGGGCCAGTGAATGGGCCAGCCCAACACACTCGGGCCCATAGGGTCAGGCGCCGAGGACGAGGGCCGGTGGGGGCGGCCCAGGGCGGGGGCCGTGAAGCCGGCGTGGCTAACGCCGTTGGCGCGCCGCACGCCGCTGTAGCGCCGCGCGCCAAAGCTGAGGGACGCGCCTGTCACGACCCCCGCCCCATTCCGACGGGCCGCCGCGACGATCCTAGGGTGCGGGTAGGCATAAGGCCACCAGCCACCGCGTAGAACCCTACTACCTATCAA
>JAOXJJ010000725.1:11233419-11248179 GCA_025769935.1 Phoenix roebelenii | reverse complement strand
AATTTTACCCCTCATATCAATTTTAAAAGACTATTCTATCCCTTTTTATATATAAAAAAAAATTTGGGGTTATTACAACGCCGGGCGCTGAGATCGCGCCCGACGGTGCTGCAGCGCGGGCCCAGGTCTCGCTGGGCCCGCGCGAAGTTACACGCGGCCAACAGTCCGCACGGTCTGTTCTGGTACCGCAGGCTATGGGCTTTCCGGCCCAGCCCGCGGTGGACTCCTTGGGCTTGGGCCAAGCTGCAGCTGGCCCGATGACCCAGTCAGCCTCAGGCCCAGGGAGTAGTGCCGCACTCACGGTGCAGGGTCTGGGCAACGAATCTGCTGGGCCATTTTGGTACAGCCCTCCTCATCGGGGAGCGGATTTGGAGCTAGTACCCCCCGTGCACGATGGCCATAGCTAGGTACAGCTATGGGATGTGCAGGTGGGTACTGACCCTGATGGAGTCTTCCGGTTTGGCCCTCTACCCCTGGCCGCGGGTGAGCAGGGGGAAGCTTCCTCCAGTGGGAGTGGGGCCAGGGACCACCTCAGGTCGTTTCCGGAGGGGAGTCAAGCTGCGCCGCCGATGCTAGGAGGGGGCACGGACCACATGACTGTTGTGCAGCGCATCAGGGTGGCAGTCATACAAACCGTATCTGATGAGCAGCAGGCGGGCCCAGGTAGCGCGCTTGAGGCTGGCGCCGCGTACCAGGGGGAGGATGGGTCTGAGGCCGACTATGTAGACTGTGACCCATGAGAGTCCTAGCTGGAATTGTAAGGGAGCGGCCAAGCCGTCCTTCATGTCTTCCTTTAAACGATTAGTGCAAGTTCACTGTCTGGAGATCTGCCTCCTTAGTGAGACCCGGCTATCTGGTGAGGGACTTGTACGTTTGAGACGGTGCGTGGGGAGGGACTGGGAGACATACGCCGTCGATTCCCAGGGGTTGTCGGGCGGTATCCTGCTCCTGTGGAGGCGTGCAGTGGTGACCTTTGATGTCTTTCACAACTGTCCCCAATAGGTAGTTATGGTTGTATCGACACTTGATGCTCCTCCGTGGGTTTTGTGTGGGGTGTATGCGGGCACGGATTATAGGATCAGGAGAGTCCTCTGGCAGGAGATCACCAGTCTCACTGCCCAGGGTGTCCCGACAGTGGTAGCTGGTGACTTCAATTGCATACTGAACTCAGGTGACAAGAGGGGAGGGGCAGCCTTCATGGATAGAGCGGACAGGAGGGAGTTTCGTGATTTTGTGTCACATACAGGCCTGGTGGACTTAGGGTTCTCTGGACCCCAATTTACTTGGTGCAATAATCAGCTCGACAATGCTAGGGTTTGGGAGTGTCTAGACAGGGCCTTTGCATCCCCAGACTGGATCCTCCGTTTTCCTACCTGCAGGGTTAGTCACTTACCTCGGATCGCCTCGGACCACTGCTCCCTGCTGATCTCCACATCATCGGGATCCCGTCATCACAGCCCCTTCTGCTTTGAGAAGTTTTGGCTATCGTATCCCCAATCATGGAATATTGTACGTGATGCATGGTGCCTCCCGGTGCGTGGTGATGCTATGCACCGGGTGTCGCGCAAATTAGAGTGGCCAAGAGGCATCTCCGATGATGGAACTGCGAGGTTGTGGGTAATATCTTCCGGAGAGTAGAGGGAGTTGAGACTGCGATCACCGAGCTGCAGACGAAAGAAGATCTAGAAGGTGCACTTTCGATGGATGATATGGGTGTCCTTCGGGGGCTCCTAGCGACTCACCATTCACTGCTACAACAGCACGAGATCTTCTGGCGACAGAAATCTCGAATCCAGTGGGTACATGAGGGTGACCGAAACACTAGTTTCTTCCACAGGACTACAATTATTAGGAGGCAGTGGAGTACGATCCACTCGCTACGAGACGGGTCTGGACATCGGGTGGAAGGTGAGCCTTCCATTCGTCAGATCCTGCCGGATTTCTTCCGCACTAGATAGACGGAGGAGGAGGATTCTGATGATAGTAACCCCCTCCCCCCCCGAGGGTGGATGTTAGGATCGAAGATAATCAGAACTTAGCCCTGGTCTGATCGGTGTCGGCACAGGAGGTACAGGAGGCAGTCTGGGCTTTGGCTCCAAACAAGGCTCCTGGACCGGATGGTTTTCCCCCGTTCTTTTTCCGACGATATTGGGGTATTATTCAGACTACGGTGGTAGAGGCTATTCAGTGCTTCTTTGCCCAGGCGATGATGCCGGGAGATTGGAAGGCTACCTTCATCACGCTCATTCCGAAGCGTTAGGAGGCGGCAGAGCCCTGTCACTTCAGACCCATTAATTTGTGTACAACCTTGTATAAGGTAGTGGCCAGGATTATGGTTCGAAGGATGAAGCCCCTTCTGCCTGGTATCATCAGTCAGGAGCAGGGGACGTTTATAGCTGGCAGAAACATTTCTCATAATGTTCTGCTGGCCCAAGAGATGATGTGGGACCTTCAGCGAGCATCAAAGCGACGTAGCCTGATGGCTATTAAGCTGGATATGGAGAGAGCTTATGACATGATCAGATGGGGGTTTCTTCAGGAGGTACTGGAGGCGTACGGATTCCACATGCAGTGGATCGGTTGGGTTCTGGGGTGTGTTAGGGGGCTAAAGTTTTCGATTTTGGTCAACGGCACACCTTCCCCCTTCTTTGAGTCCACCATGGGGCTGCGTCAGGGATGCCCTCTATCACCTTACTTGTTTATTCTTTGTGCTGACATTTTGTCTCGTGACTTGCAGAGGGTGTGCGCCCGCAGGGAGCTAGAGGCTTATGTCCCCGCCCTAGGGGCTAGTCCTCTTTCTCACTTACTTTTCGCTGACGATTATCTTCTTTTGGCCAGGGCGCGGACTTCCGATGCACGGGTCCTTCGCAGGGTGGTTGCGGATTACTGCTTGGCGTCGGGTCAGAGAATTAACCTCCAGAAGTCAGCTGTTCTTTTCAGTCCGAGCACAGAGAGCAGGGTCAGACAGGAGATTCGTGGGATTTTGCAGATACCTGAGCAACATGAGACATTGACCTACCTGGGAGTACCCATCACAGGCCGCAGATTACGGGTGGCAGAGTGCTCCAGCCTGGTGCAGCGGGTAGAGAGCAGGTTGGAGGGTTGGAGAGCAGCTTCCCTGTCTATGATGGGGAGACTGACCTTGATCAGATCAGTGTTGGGGTCCATGCCAGTTTACCTCATGGCCAACACTCTGGGTTCCAAAGACGACCTTAATGAGGGTTGAGCGACTGCTGCGATGCTTCCTGTGGGGGTCACATGGCGGAGGCCGCGGGGTGCATCTGGTGGCCTGGGAGCACATCTGTCAGCCTACCAGTGAGGGTGGTCTCGGTGTGCAGTCCCTACTGGAGCGTCGCGAGGTTTTCATTACTTGGCATGCAGCCCGGTTCCTGCTAGAGCCACCTGGGCTGTGGAGTCAGGTGATGGCTGCCAGATATGGACGCGAGGGCTCAGAGGTGGTATGGAGTGGGAGACGAGTCTCTTTCATGTGGCGTGAGATTGGGAGGTATCTGCCGACGGTGTTGGCAAACACCAGGTGGATAGTTGGCGATGGGCGGAGTATTGATGTGACTGCGGACTCATGGGTGGATACCGCCCCATTGAGGTACTGGCCGACCATGATCGATGCTGTGGCTGTGGAGGGGTTGCAAGTTTTTGATCTTCTGGCCCCGAGAGAGTCAGCATGTGATGGCGTCAGGTTACGCTAGTTGTTCAGAGGATACTTAGCTGAGAGGATCCGGTCTCTTCCGATGCTAGGTTGTGGGGGACCTGATGTCAGGGTTTGGGGCACCTCTTGTCGATCCAGGGTCCGACTGAGAGATGTCGCCGGTATTATCCAACAAGAGCACGAGCCAGGGCAGGACTACACCTGGATTTGGAGGTTGGGTCTCCACCCGAGGGTTGCGCTCTTCCTATGGAAGGTGGCGTGGGACCATCTTCCGACGAGAGCAGCGCTGAGCAGGCGAGGATGGGAGATCCCAGCGGAGTGCGAGACATGCAGTGTCGAGGAGTCGGTCGACCACGTGCTCTTCTAGTGTACGTGGGCGAGGTCGGCATGGCTGTGGGCAGGGTTCCCGCAGGAGGTCTGGCGAGGGAGGCCTCAGTTTCTACAGATGATGCAGCAGTGGTTGGTCCGCCATTGGACATGTCAGGAGGCTATTCGAGCGACCTGCACAGCACATCAGATCTGGTTGGCAAGGAACGCTCGCACTGTCGGTGAGCGCAGGGTGTCACCGAGGTTTGTGGCGGAGCTCGCATGAGTACAGGCATTTGAGATCAGATCTTCTTCAGATGGACCTCTGATAGCTCAGGACACCTGGGGTTCCCTCTCTACTTCGGCAGCTCCTCAGATGGTGTTTTTCACCTGGGAACCCCCATCCCCGAGTTTCCTCAAGGTCAATTTCGATGGATCGGTTTTGGATGGAGGCGCGCAAGGTGGTACGGGCCTTGTGATACGGGGCCCGCATTCCAGAGTGGTGGCAGCAGGTGGCTGTCAGTTGTTCGGCACGTCGGTTCTCGGGGCAGAGCTGCGAGCAGCCTGGGCAGGTCATCGATATGCGAGGCAGGTTTTGCTGACTGGCTCGATTGTTTTGGAGGGTGATTCTGCCACAGTTATCAGTTGGATCCAGGAGGGGCTAAGGGGCGAGGGCACAGACCACCCCTTGGTTCGGGACATAGTGATGATGTGTGGGGTTGGGGTGGTCGTTTAGGCCAAGAATGTATTTAGTGAAGCCAATGGGACAGCCGATTGGGTGGCTGCCTTCGCGGTTCATCATTCAGGGTACATCCTTTGGGTGGGGGAGGGGGAGTTGCCACTGGCTCTCCGTGAGTTAGTGTTTTTTGAATTTATTGGATGTATTCGTACACGTATTGTATGAAAACCCGTCTTTAGCAAAAAATAATAATAATAATAATAATAAAGCTAATGCTTGCTTTCTTGCTTTGTTAGGCGCTTGACTTATGTTTAATAACAATAGTGGTATGTCAAAAAGTATTTTTCATGTGTAATAAAGCCTCGTATGGATTTTGGGGTTTAATTAGACCTGCCATCCATTCCGGCTTTCTAGTTAACTAAATATTATTTATGCACTGTCTTTTTCTTATATTTATACTCATTGTTGTTTTTGTATATGTTGGTTATTTATGAACATGCATGATTTTATTGTTTTATGTGTAAATTAGAGTATAAAGCATTCTGCGGACTGGATTAGTGTATGATCCTGATTGAAAATATGATCGTCCAAAAGTTTATATAGAAAATATTTTTTTCATAGAAATATTACTTTTGGAAAATAAATTCATAGAAAAAAAATGTATGAGAAGATACTTTTAGCATTTTTTGTTTACCATAGAAAAATAACAGATTTTGAAAATACTTATATTTGGTTGACTATTCATGTTTTTGAAAAAATTATATGTAGTTTCCATTATATGTTTAATAAAAATAAGATTTTTAATACTTTGGATGAAATAATGGTAGATGAAGAGTCTTTTTGAAAAAAAATAAAAATATTTTGATTTCTGACTCACAAAAAGAAAAAAATTTATTTTTCTAATGAATTTTTTTTTCCTTAAACATGGAAATCAAATTTCCACAGAATTACAACTTTTTTATCTCTCTTTTTTAAAAATTCTAATCAAATAAGAGACTTTTTTTTTTCCGTTAACCATACTTTTTCTTATTCCTTCTCCGCGAACCAACCGGGCTCTTTTAGATGTGAATAGAAGAAGTGCTTCTTTTAGTGATTTGGTAACCATCATGGATTAGATTAAAATGATATATTAACCTAAAAATGACTCCAAAAATATTCTATCATCTGATTACTGTAACTCTTTTCTCCTCCGTTCAGACAAAGCATAGCATTAAGTTTCATGTACCGGTAGTTTAAAAATTGAAGAGTACAAAGTAAAACAAATATTATGCAAGCAAACCAACCAATTAGTTAGCCCTAAGTCAAGTCCACGTTAATAGGTTTCGCTTCTAGTTCAATACATCTTCACCGGACCAAGCCTGACCTGAAATTTCCTATGTATTTGATTTTAGAGCCGCACAACTCAGTCGATGCATAGTTGAGTCGAGCCATCTCTTAAAATCCAATCGATCAGGCGAGATCGACATTTAAGTCCTAAATTATTTTGAAAAGATAAATTATAATTAGATTAACCCTGGACTGATTCTGATTTGGCTAACCAGAACAACATGTATTTAGAATTAAATTATAATAAGATTATATTTATCAATAATGGTGCACATTTGCCTCTTGATTAGATTAAATTTCTCAACTAATTATCCAATTGTAGCGATATATTTTACTAGCTGCCGTGATAGGCCTGAGTCAGGTTAACCAGAAACAACGTAACGGCTATCAATCCACAAAATCATACCACTTCCAATCCATACTATTAATAAAAGCATCAATAATTTCTCTTTCTGAGGCATCAGCCGTCCCAAACAACATACTTCAAACCTAATAATACCTACTCAACTAAATTCCGACAGACCGGTTAGATGCAAAGAATTCATGCCCCATCTTGGTTTTGGATATACTTTTTAGGGTGCGACATACAGTGTTTGATTTTTCTCCTCATGTTCAAGGATAATTGGCTGAATTATTTGATGAGCTTAGAAGCATCAGTCCCCAAGTTCCATCTCTTTTGCTTGCTTTCCAAGACTGGATTTAGAAAAGAAAGCGATTGCAATCGCCAAGTAGTTGTCATTATCATTATCATAAGAGACACCCAGAGAAGCGCCCACACAGCCTTTAACCATTAAGAAGCAAAATTACAGTGTGATTTACCCGGGCGCGTAAAGCTATATAGAAGCAGCAAGATCACTCGGTGACCGTTGATGTAGAAGACGGTTTACTCAAGGTTTCCTTCAAAACAACTCGAGACTCGGAACAAAATAGGTCCTGAGACCAAGTAGGTTAATGAAAAGTCGAGAAATTCACATAAAAATTGATTTATGAGAAAGTTCGATAATGACTGCCCCAATATGAAGTTTCCCTGAAAGATCGCCAGAATCGACAGCCCCTTGCTCCATCAAATTGGAGCTAAAAGGGGGAAGAATCTCTCCTTTTAGTACCCTGCAAGTAAGGATAAGAAACCATGACTTCAACTTTGATCAGACAGAATCCTTCCACGCGTAGACTTGAGCATTAGTTCGTCCTACAGCTGGCTCCATCCTGAGGGATCAAAAACTTTCTCAAGCGACTGAATGCTTCCCCAAAAGACCAGGTTTTTGTAATCCATCCCCCAATACGCTTATCAGCAACTACAGAACAACTACACACAAATTCTTTCAGAAGTCGATCAACTTCAACGTTTCGAATTTTCATGACGCTTTGCGCAGTCAATTACATTCTTTTTGCTATTAGATATAGACATTCCTCTTCAGTGATTTAAATCAGTATAGTATTGCAAATATATCTTCAATTATTGCAACCTTATTATATCTCCTCCTTTATACATTGTAAAGAGCATTCCTTAATACATCCAATGCATGCAACAACATGCCTCATGAGTTAATCAATTGTTTTTTCATGGTGACGTGTCTAAGACAGCATTACTAATAAAAATTTATCATCAAAAACAAGAGAACAAAATTTTGTAAAACATTATAAATATAAAATAAAAAGTTCGGTAAGATCAGAAAATAATAAATGAAAATAGTTAGGATTCTCCTTGGAACATGAGAGTGTTGGAAGACCCCTCAACCCTCTCATGTCTGTAGATATTTTAAACCGCGAACTCTTAGCGCACAAAGAGATTAAACTTGTCATTTCACATAAAAAGGAAAAAATTCCGGAGACCCCCCGAAAAATACGTTTCCACCGATCATCGGGATTACAGCAATTCAAATCATCCCTTTCCCTTTGAGGCAGAGAGAGAAATAAAATTAGTTCAAAGAAATTTACACAAACTCACTCAACCAAGAACCTTCGTGAAACATCAAACCGCTAGTAAATTAGAATCACAAAAGAAACTAGTAAGTTCTTGATCAAAACTAGAGGAATTCAAAATGGCCACCCCTTTTCTAAATATGAGGGGGGAAACTCACAAATAAAGGGCAACTTGCTGCCGAGAACTCATCACCAGTTAAAATAAGAATCAACGCACCAGACAAAATAAAAAGATTGATCAATCTGTGCATCCATACAGTGGATTGGGAAAGGAAGGAGCTCCAGAAAACAGTAGGAATGGGTGGGATTGGGAAGTACCCGCAAACCCAGAGCCAGGAGAATTCCCCAATTCCCCCATTCCCACAGGTTTCAGAAACCCATGCTTCCTCTCCCTCCTCCACTTTCTCGAACAATACAAAAACAAGAGGACAAAAGTGTCTCCCTACATCTCTCAACACTTCCTTTGAAGACCGGAAGGGAGAGGAAGGAGAAACTTGAAGCCATTGGAATGGGAGGTATTGGAAAATACTTCAAACCCAGACCCTCTTTTTTGTACGATAGAAAGAAAAAAAAAAACTCAGGTAACAGAAGATATTCCACACCATACCCACTCCAATAGCTTCAAATAAGCTCATCCGCCCCTCCCTTCCAGCGCCCATCCGAGCTCTCTCCGGCGAGAGTGGAGGCCTCAGCTCTCTATATTTAATATATTGGATGGGCGGCCGGGTGGGTTTGTAAAACAGCCTACTCGCCCCTGGTTTTGAGAAAACCACGGTCCAAGTGGTTTTCTTAGGCTCTGCGATGGGATCTCGTCAGCAGAGTGGAAAGTGGAGACAAACAGATAAAGCGGTTTAAAAAAGCGGAAAGAGTTGGATGCCGATTTGCGTGACCAGCTGTCACCAAGACTTTATTCGGAGAGACAGAGATCACATGCTCGCAATTAACAATAATGACATTATATAATTATTGTTTGATCACATTAAATGATCTCGGTTTAGACAGTTTTAAGCAAACGATGAGCATGATAGATGCCATAACGCTTATAATATTTATTTTATTCCAATATTTTTAAACAACCAATGGAAACCTAAAATTAGAGCGGTCGAGTTTTAAGGAAACTTACTTGTAAAGGTTTTGTTTGGTAACATTTTTTTAAACAAAAATATGGAATCCACTACAAATATATGTTTGATTATTTTATTTTTATTTTTAAAAATAATTTTTATTATTTAAAAAAATAAAAAAATATTTTCATCCCCCCTCCCATCTTCATGGTCTCCGTCCCGACTTTTTTATATTTGCCTCAAGCACATCATGGAGCAAAACACTACTGTGGAACAAGTTAACTTGAATAAAAATATTTTATTTTTATTTTATAAAATTATTATTAATGGGGGGCAAAACGGATCGTGCTATTTTTTGGCATAAGTCACCCAATTTTGGCTGTGCTCAGAAAGCCAAACTCAAAAGGCCAAGCTCCGAATGCTAACCCAGAAGTCTGAGCTCCGAAGGCCAAACCCCAAAGGCTGAGCCCAGAAGGCCGACTCAAGAGGCCGAGCTCAGAAGGCCGACTCCAGAAGGTCGAGCTTAGAAGGCCAAATCCAAAAGATCGACCTCCGAAGGCCAACCCAGAAATCCGAGCTCAGAAGGCCAAACCTAGAAGGCGACCTCAGAAGGCCGACCTCGGAGGCCGGCCCTATAAGGCCAAACCCAGAAGGCCACATGCTGCGGCCATGTCCTGCAGCAGCCTCATCACACCATGCTTTGCTTGCCGGCTACGTCACGACATATCAACCATGGACCATACCCTGCTACGACTGTCAACGCCTCACCGTTCCCAAAAATGAACTGCACCGTGCGCCACAAGTAAGCTCTAGCTGCGCGCCATCCCCACTTATGATGGAAACTGGCCATACCTCCGCCACCGGGACATCTTTACAGAGACTATAAATAGCCCCGTAAGGTAACGTAAAAGGAACCTTTTTTTTGCTGCACTAACCATACACACTCTAACTTGAGCATCGGAGGGCCCTCACCGGAACCCCACCGGTGAGGCTTTGTGCAGGTCCGCCGCCACATGGGAGGTGACGCTCGTCCTCTTCTTCCACTCACCGGCAGCTCCCTCGACTCCTCCGACGTGATCACCCTCGAGCCAAATTTGAACCACAACAATTATAAAAAAATAATATACTATAATAAAATCAGATGATTGAAATAAGTTTGCTAGGATTGAGGCATTTGATTTATCACTACATACATGTTAGGACGATCTCGTCCCTAAGGTACAACAATTCAGATTAGTTTGATTATCCTCTAATGAGCACAATCACTATGGAAGACTCGACCGACTTCTTCAGATGCCCGATAGAAAAAAAAATTGAAAGAGGCTTGAAAAAGAGGGAAAAAAAAGAGAAAAATTCTGTGTTATCTCGAAAAAAAGAGAAGTGGTAATATGGATTTAGTAATCCTATACCCAAAGTCTATTTATAGATTTTGTTCGGTGTCAATATGGTGCAGCATTTTTTAAGGGCATGACGTTTGGAATAAAAAAAAAGAAAGAGAAGTATTTTAAAGTTTTTAAACCATTTAAAATTTAGGGGATAAGGCTAATATATATTTTTTTTAAGATCAAATCTTTTTTCTAAGTTAAAACTCGAACAATTCTCTATAAAAAATAAAATTTTTGAAAAAATAATGAAAAAAAATGTAGGCAACTTATACTGTGCAATGGATGAGGTGTTTGATGGACTTAAACCCCACTTTATGCTGATAGTATCTATCTGAAGGAACTATAGTAGCTTAGACCTTGAGCTACGTTATTTGACTTAGACTTCTACTTATCACACATAGTACCAATCAATTGGGTATTTATGTGGTTAGCGCCATTTAAAGACTTTGTACTTAGTACCTTGATTTTTTACGAGAATTTTATTAAGGTTAGCCCAAACACCTAGTCACGACCTATGAGACAATTCTCATATAGGTAAGTCCTCCAAGAGTATTAGTGACCTAATAGCCTACAGATTTTCTCTCTTAGACCCATGAAAAGTATAACTCAACTTTTTCAATATATATTTTTTGTCATCGATAAGAGCACTCATCATATGGATGGGAAGAAATATACTCCGAAAAATGTGCTGACACAATCACTTAATTAGCTTTATTTCTACCATATTGAATATTTCTTATGAAATCTCCAATCACAAAGGTTGTGTATCCACTATTGATGACCAAATAGTAGGATTAAGCCCCTTCCCCCTCGATGATTCTAGGATTCCACTCTTAGACAAACCCTTGGTTAAATAATCTGACGAGTTTTTCTTAGACTTTGACAAATTCAAAGAAAATGACATTTCTCATTTTGAGTTGTCATACAAATTTATGATGAATGCGGATATGCCGGTTCATCTCTTTGTTAGTACTCTTTTGATTTGCGGCCTTATTAACACAGTGGATTAATATAGCCAAAACTGACCTAGGTACTAAAGGTAGTTTTGTGATAAGATTTTTAATCAATCTGCCTAAGTACATGTGGCATCTAAAGCAATCAACTTAGCCTCTATGGTGCTCTGAGATATAATAGTTTATCTGAATGATCCTCAAGCAACGACAGCATCGTCAGGAAGAAAGAGATATTTGGTGGTTAATTTAAGATCAAGAGAATTAGTAATCCAATTTGCATCACTGTAGCCCGCAACCACCTCAGGTTATCTAGTGCAAAAGAGAGATAGATCAAGGGTTCCCTTAAGATATTGGAATACTCTTTCAACGACTCACCAACGAGATTGATTTGGATTTTGAGTATATCTACTTAGTCTCCCTGCAGCATAGGCAATATTAAGACCTATCTTGTTTGCCACATATAGGAGAGAACTTATGATTTGGAAGTATCTGATTTGCTCAATTGGTTCACCTTTTTTTTTGAGATAAATACTTAGATTATAGAGGGTAGATATAGATTTTTGATCAGAGTAACTAAATTTTTACATTATTTTCTTGATGGAATGAGCAAGGAAGAGAGCAATCCCTTGAGGAGATCTGAGCAGTTTTATCCATAAGATGATATTAACTTTACCTAAATCTTTTATATCAAAATAATTTGAAAAGATTTCTTCATCTTACATATGATTTTAAGAGAAGTTCCAGAGATCAGAATATCATCGATGTATAAACAAAGAAACACACAATCATCGTTGATGATTTTGGAATAGACGCACTTGTCATTATCATTAATAAAGAAACCAAAGGAAATGATGGTTTTATCCATTTTTGTAATGCCATATTTAGGTGCATGTTTTGGGCCGAATAGGGACTTAACAAGTTTGCAAAGTTTGTCCTCTTGTCCATTTACAACGAATCTTTCTTGCCATTACTTCCATCTATAAGTTGATCATTCTTCAAACAGATGTGGAGACTGCATTCCTAAATGAATATCTAAATGAAGAGATCTATATGGAACCACCTCGCATCCCTATGAAAATCAGAACCAATTTTCTTGTTTGAAGAGTTGCAACTCTTCTGAAAAAAAGCATACGAAGAGAATGATAAGTATTTTAAAGTTTTTAAACCATCTAAAACTTAGAAAATAAGGCTGGTTTATTTATTTTTTAAAATTATTTTTTTAAGTTAAAACTCCAACAAGCTTTTCTCACCTAACTGATAGCCAAATTGAGTTCGCCATAGATCCTCTTCGTTAGAGCCACCTCCTCTCCCTCAATTTTTTAACCGCCGTACTGGCAACAACAACAACAACCTCACTTGCTAGCCATACGACCATCTGAGCGGCTCTGATAGGACTCCATTATAGCCACCACCATCTTCAACATCGCCCAGACCTCCTCCATCCTCGAGATCCTTAGCGAGCACCCCGATCATAAAGCCATTGAGATACTCGAGCTCCCCATCGGCTCCTCTTAGCACGGTTTGTCGGCCTCAAAATGGTCCGGCAGCTACTCTTATTATTATTTTTTAAATAAAACAAACATATTTTCTATGGCCAAAAATCTTAAAAAAATGGAAATATAGTTTCTATTTCTAATTTGTTTTAAAAGAAAAATTATAATGATACCCAATGCAACTTAAGCTCATGATTTCATAAGAGATATATCTACCAAGATGCATGGTTGCACAACATAAATAGTATATATAATCGTGGAATTGAGAAACGTGTTGTTTGTCATGCCTTATAACATTTTTTCAGAAAATAAAAAAGGGGGCTCTCTACTTAGGCAGGTTGTTTGCTAACAGTAATAAATGAATTTTTCCTTCGCCAACGCAGCGAAAATGAATTTTTTTTCATTTCATAATTCTGGGATAATATAATTTTATATATTAGTTTTTCTCTATTTTAATTTTATTATGGATGCATACCAGACCGAGCCAACCTATGATGTTCATCCAACTCACACAAGAAGGTTGGACCAATATTTCTATAGATTGGATAGAGCTCTGTGTCACAAACTTTGGGCCTGATTTATAATCAAGCCAAGCTTCAGCCAATGATTTATTAGCCCAATGGTCCAACCTAGCCTGCACCAATACTTATGCTGCATATATAATATATTACTAATAATTATCTTTCTTACAGGTAAAAACATTAACCATTCCAGGAGTTATTTTTCTAATTAAGGATACACAGATTACTGATTCAAATTTGGAATGGAGAGAAAATGCGAGTTTTTTTTTTTTTAATAAATTTTAGTTTCTTACTGATTTGGACTGGCTCGCATTCCATCCGAGCTCGCCAGTACCTTGTTGGGCTAAACTTCGGCCCATTTTTGTTGGGTTATGGATTCGGCCGAGCTTGGGCCAGATATCCCAGGTCGAGCTTTCTATAGCTCAGTCCAACCATGCATCCTTATATTTTATATAAGATAATCAGATCACCATCATTGAAGCATGAGCATAAATATCAAGCCGATAAGAAAATTGATCTGGACGGTCCGTGTCGTTTCTCTTTCTGATAATCGCACTGCACAATTTCGCACTGCTAAAAAAGTTGTTTGAAGAGGAATAACCATGACATCTATTTTGTTTTCCTGCATTGTATGACTTCAGATGATTTGTTTTGAGCTGACATCAACGATGATCTTGTCTAGTATTCCAACTTCTGACATTCAACAAGGATTCCAAGTTGCAACAATCAACTTGTATTGCGAGATCATATTTTGTAAACCATGGACAACTAATCTTGGAAGTATTGAAATGTCTAAACAAATAATATTCTTTGACAAGAAACAGTTCATAAAAGATTTCCGAATATATGCTAATGAGACACTGAGGCAGCCTTGCCTTCGAGCACGTAGGAGATAAAGAGGGTCAGGCCCAATGTGCAGAGACAAAGGAAGCCATATAACCAATAAGAGGGCCATAACCACAAGCGCAGCAAAGACAACAACCGACAATGCAAGGCCCATAATATCGACATGTTTGGTTGGCGGGAAGAGCATGGAAAGTATGGTCGGCGAAAAAAATGATAAAATGACTTATATGTAGTTGCAGGTTTCAGATGAGACAGATAGGAAAACAGTCTTTTTAGGGGTGTTGGGGAAAAAGTTGTAATCGAGCGTCCCTCCGAGCAGGGGGCTACCGAGCGTTCCTCCGAGCAGAGGGCTACCGAGCGTCCCTCCGAGCAGGGGGCCACCAAGTCTCCCTCCGAGCAGGAAGCGACCAAGCACTCTCCCTGTCGCATTCTCTCACCGTACGCCTCGCCATTCTCGATGACCAGCGTGTACGACCATGACGGACACTTTGCCTGCGCAGGCCGAGCTCATTAAGGCTGTCGAGCTCAGAAGGCCGAGCTGACCTCAGAAGGCCGATCTCGTCGTCCATATGCTGCAGCCATGCCCTGCAACAGCCT
>JAOXJJ010000725.1:11204146-11224241 GCA_025769935.1 Phoenix roebelenii | reverse complement strand
AAATGAAGATGAAGGAGGTGAAGGGCATTATGGTCTTTTCATGAAAATTTATTATGCATTGGAAATGGGTATGGACCAGTTGTTACAGTTATGTTCAACAGGGATTAAACATTACAGTCCGGTCAAAGAATGGACCGGACATTAGTTTCCCCAATTATATAAACCCCCTTTTTTTTCTTTACTCTAGATGAATTCCCAAATTCATTGAATTAATGAAATCTTATTTAGTCGATCGCTCTCTATTTGTCTCAACAACACCATTTCCTCCAACCGGCTTTCATTTAATTAAATTTAGGTATTCATTATTTGTTATGATGAATTATTATTTATCCTATTCTCAAGAATATTAATGGATCTTTGGAAGTTATAGTTCGTAAATTTATATGTTAAGAACGACCAATTTTGGATTAGGCCTGGATGATGCTTGTCCCCAACTTGACCCTAATAGCCTCTCAGATCTAAAATCTTTTCTATGGACCTAATATGACTTGACCTAATTAGCGAGTAAGTGCGGTCTAGCTCCAAAATCAAGATCCGAACATGATACCAGATCAAGTTGGGATCTTACATACCTCAATCCAACACCCAATAGATTTGCAACACTACTTTGGTAGTTGATCAATCTTGAGACAAGAAGAGATTGTGTTGATAAGCAAGCCCATGTGATTCAGCAGTAAAAGAGAAAACATGGTTGTTCTTCTCGCTTCCTAAATGCAACAGAAAGTAAGGAAAAATATGCAAATCCCATTTAGCTTTTAATTAGCAAAATTTTAGAGCAAATATCCAAATTAGAGGTCAAAAGAGCATCATTAATGATGGAAGGCCAAACAGGGATGTTGAGCATTTGGGACCTATTTCTCAGTGAGGTCGGGAAGGGATAAAACTCAATGTTATAATTGTTACCTTTGACAAGGTGGAAGTCATCGATTCAACCCTTACTATCCATAAACCTAATTCGAATTTTTCTATTTTGATTTGTGCCATGAACAAATAGGGCGAATGGCGGAACGAGTGGGCCTGTACCGAATCTAATAGAGATTTCGTGTTGGGCCTATTGAGCCATTGGTCAGGTTACTGAGTAGTGACAGATCCGGTCATCGGGTGGATTTAGAAAGTTTAGCCAATTGTTATACGGATATTCAAATTTGAATTCGAAAAAATCAGATATATTCGTATCCGTATTTGTATTCGGACGGTTTTTCAACTAACAATCTGTATCAGTATCCGGATTTGATCGGATCAAAAAAATAGTATCCGAATTGGATACGAAAATGGATACGGTCGGATTATATCCGGCCCGTTTTCAGCCCTATGATCAAACGAAAATGGATAAGAAGCTTGAGGGATCCTCTATTTTTTTAGGTTGTTGGCACCTATAAATAAGCCTTTTAACCATATGTTGGATCGTAGGATTTATACAAAATTGTGAACGGTATCTTTTTTTTGTTCTCTCCTTTTTAGCTTATTAAGTATGTATTATTGCCTTAGGAAAATAAAAGTCCTACTCATCACCACCCCAGCCAACATGGCCAAGCAGATCGAGGAAGTGAAAACCAAGCACGATCCATATACACGTAACCTGGCCTCATCTTAGATCCGTGTGCTTAGGCCATCAAGACCTAACCAACATCTAGCGACGTAATAACGTTCCAAGTATAGAAAAAGAGAAAAGATGAAAACCTGCATGATTAGCAGAAAAAAAGAAAAATCAATTGGGAGAACCCTTGCAACTTTTCTCACCACGGCTGTCAAGCATAAGATACAAATCGAGCAGAACATTGCATTGAAAAAGAAAAATTACAGTAACTCAACATAGGTGTAATTAATAAAATTACATGCAAACAAACACACCTAATAATTTGCATGAGAAGGATGAAAAGGAGGGGGGGAAAGCTTTCCTGAGGCCTCGAATCGTACATGAGTTTCACTTCACACAAATTGGTGCAGACACTTGGTTGGCACAATGATTGCCAGGCACCTCCGGAGGAGCAACCAGTGAATTGTATATATGAATCATGAACCTCCTGTCGAAGTCTCCTCTTCTTCTTGCACTCATTTGACGAGCCATTGGGATCCTCCTCTCCCACAGCCCATCCGAAACACTCCTGTTCTTATTCAATGCCGACGGCCGACCTTCTCCACCAGCCAACGCCAGCATCGCATCCATATATGCATCCCTCATCCGAGCTAGAAGCCGGAGTGGCGAAAACACCTTAACCTGCAGCCTTCGAATCGGCCGCACCACCTTCTTCAGTTTCCATGCTCGCTGTCTTTTGGTGCTTCGGCTCCCTCTGCCAAGCCTTGCCACCAACCTCACCTTCTTGCTTGGCGACGATGAAACCTCCACCCCTCCACGGGCCCTTCTGCGCCAGTAGTGCTGGATGCTTCGATATACCTGAGAGGTAAAGAGCTCCATTTCTTAGCTTGCTTGGGCGGCTGAAACGCAATGAGATGATGAGAGAAGAGAGTAGTAGGGTTTTGGCCTATGTATAGGGATAGATGGCCGGAGTAGGATATCATAAGGTCAAAGTACGACATTTTGACTGGAATTGTTAGTATTGTTATTAAGCCGTGCTGGGTTTGATCCGTTCAAAATTAACAGGCAGGTCACGGAATGTCTCTTGTCATGGTTCCATTTCTTAATTTATGGTTGTCGTTCGCGTGGACCCATCATGATTGGACCACGAATAAGTCTATCTTGTACAAATTTTAATTGAACAATTATTTGCTAGTCAATAAATATAACCGACATAGCACTTAATGAGAGCTTGAATCCGGATGGCAATACCAAGGGAATAAAATAGAGTGATACGAAAATTATGGACATAATACTACAGAAAAAGCATTTTTTGTAAATGTGTATGATATCAGAAGAGAATGATAATGGAATAATGTAACCTATGTTACTCTCCTAATATGGCTAATATTACATTTTGTCCGATGTATGATCACTGATTTGCAAAAATTGAAGTTTATTAGGGCATGCAGAAATGATCAAGAAGTTAGCAGGCAATATTTTACCCATGCAAAGAGAAAAAAATGGTACGGCCGGAAAACAATCACATGACCTTCCATATATACCAAAATAAAAAGCTGCTACCAAATTGTCAAAATTTGATCTACTTATTGATTATTTGACAGCAAACAGCATCATGCTTCAACCATGTTTTTCACAGTCCAGTTATCAAGGTGAAACCCTTTTTCTTCAGCCGTGGAGAAAGTAATTTCACTTGGAACCTATAAAGTCCATTTTTTTTCTTTCAAATGTTTAATTCTACGGTATATAATGCCAAAAATAAGCGTTCTTCTACCACTTCCCCAAATAACTAGATCACAATATCTCCTGTTACCCAAGTGAAAGATATCTATGCTGAATGTGTGAAGACCCCTGTGGATATATGTTTAGTTTCACATCGGTTATTTGCTAAATAAATCTTGAGTACTTATACAGGATCAAGAAACCCAAATAATACCTTCCGGCTAGCTATTTTGGATGAAATCCTACTTTATTACAAATGGTATCGGAGCGGACCTGGTCCATAACCTATATGGTCTAGAAGACACTACAACACGAATCCATTAGGGCTGACCATGGATCGATCGTGGTGTTTGTGATTAGATTTGAATAGATTTTAATACTACGAGTATAGCTCTTTGCAACTAGCTTACATGCATTTGATTTACAGCCGGAGACTCCTATTTTGCCCTCCTTGCTTTGTAGTGGGGCTTGGTCCTACCCTGCTAAACAAAAGGCAAGCAAACGAGACAACGAGGAAGGGTTTTGGGGTCATAAGACAAAACTAGCGACCTTATCCGAGCAATCCTCCCATACACGAAATAAAGAAAATAAAATAAACAGGCTTTTTAATGAACATTTAGAAGAAAAGGTCAATTGCTTCCGGAATTTCATTTGAAATGTTCAAATCGGCAAGGCGAATTTGCCGACATGGGTTCGGTCATAGCTGGATCACTTCCGACGTCATTTTTTTGTCTTTTAGTTGTGCGAGCACATCGTACTTCGTACACATATAAATCTATCTTCAAAAGCCAGAAAAAAAAAAAATCTCAAAACTGAATTGGAACTGCGGAAATATTCTTCCTGGCTTGCAGGTGTTTTTCGGTATTCAAAGCACACGTCATAATGAATTCTCCATAAAGTCATTATTAATAACAAATCTTATATTCAATTTAGACTATATCAAAGAGTATATATTTACGAGAAATATGTCCGATACATGAAACAAATTTGAATATATGGTAAATAAAATGATAACCAAGAAAGCATGAAAATAAGTTACAAAATCTTTTGTACGGAGGTTAAATGATATTAATCACAATGACAAGTCAAATTTAATGTGTTGCCACTATGATAATGGGGGGTGGTGTTGTTTTTTTCGAAAATTAATCTTTGGAATCTTCTATGTAGGACGAAATACAAACTAGGTTTATAAAAACTAATCTAATCAATTGTTTTAAAAAAAATATGTAAAGTATATCTAAAATAATTTTATTTTCTGACATGTTTTAAATAAATATATCAAATTTAAGTATATCTTACATCATATTACCATATTAGTTTGAGAAAAAAAAATCATATCCACATATTTTGCGGGCCATAAGCTAGTAAAACCAATTTTGGAAACCATGCATAGATATGACATTTATATGACTCTATTCTTTTCTTCATCGTGTGCTCAGGACATTAGCTGGAGAAAATAACAGTTCAAAATAAGGGTGAATAAACAATTACTATTTATTTCACAATTAAGAGATAATGCAGCTAATGTGACAGTGTGACTATAATAGCTGACTAATCAGCAAAAATAAAAAGGAAAAAATGGCATCCTGAGTGACTGCGCCCCCCCCTTTTTTATTTTTGGAAGTAAAAAAAAGAATATTAAAGTGTTTTATATAAACAATTACATCTTGACAGGTCTATCCCAGCAAAATCTTGAAAAAGAAAACTATTAATCAAAACCAGAAAAATACATTTCTAGCTTTTTTCCAACGAGGAAAGGAGTTCTTGCAAGAGTTTGTTTACCAAAACATCATTACGTATACTCCATTTTGATGTACTTCACCAGTCAAATTGGAACGACTCAGCCTTCCTGCCAAACTCAACTTCCTTTAAGCTTGGGCATCAGCAAAAGGATGCTTAATTTATGCACTTCTCTACATAGAAGGACCTTATCACCTTAAAATGGTTCATCATAACCCAACACTAACTGCGTTCTCTAGCTTTGTACGGTTGTACCCCCAGCCTCGCAGGCTTAATTAGGTACCTAAACATGAGGGGAAAAAAAGGCAGGAAAAAGAGAAATATAAACTACCCCTAACTGTGAAGAGCTTTTCCTTGACTTCAATTCTTGAGAGATTTCCAGCTTCAAAAGCAGTTGCCCTACTTTGAGCAGGTCGAAAGTGTCATGCCATGAAAAAAACGATATTTTGGATGAAGTTAGAGCTGAATTAATTTACTTTTGCTTTGCTAGAATTTTTCCTCTCCAATAACCAACGATTTTTTCAATGTATTACTTTCTTCCGAACGTTGTTTTGACTGCCATTTTCCTGTTTAGCTTCATGTCCCACATTTAGAGAAAATACTCTGCTCGCTTATTATAATTTCTTTCACCGTCATTATGTTTTGACAAAAAAAAAGTACTTACAAAGTTACTACAATTTTATCTTGACGCCTAGATATACATAACTCTGACCAAGAATGAAGAGAGCCAACTTAGATGAAAGTGTCTGATACTTGGATTATTCCTTGGAGAACATTTCGAATTGCAGTAAGAAGACAAAACAAGTTTCTCATATAATTACTTCATAATTAATATTTTATTAAACTGCATTGTTGGTTTCTACGAGAACATACTATTCTTAGGAATCTTGTTGCATAATTTTGCACTTAAATAACTGCTATTGTTTCTTTTCTTTTCAAGCAAAATTAGCCTAGACTCGGTCATGAAGACCGTTCTTCTGTCGTCTCCGTAGAGATCTGGTCATTGACATCTTATTGTTCTCGTTGTTCGTAACGCACCAGGCGGAAAGAATGAAATAATGTTGAATGAAACATTCAAACATCTTTCTTTCATCAGCTGCTTTGATCTCGAAGTGTCCGTTGCATGATACAGTGATTGATGCTATGAAAGAAGATAAATCATTCTTTCGCGTGAAAGATATACCAATGGCCAAGATATATATAACTCGGCCAAGACCAAGATAGCCAACTTAGATGAAAGTGTCTGATACTTGGATTACTCCTTGGAAAACAGTTCGAATTGCAGTAAGAAGACAACGAGTTTCTCATATTATTAATAATCAATATTTTATTAAACCGCATTGTTGGTTTTTAACGAGAACATATTATTCTTAGGAATCGTGTTGCATAATTTTGCACTTAAATAACTGCTATTGTTTCTTTCCTTTTCAAGCAAAATTAATCTAGACTTGGTCCATGATGACCGTTCTTCTGTCGTCTCCGTAGAGATATGGTCATTAGCATCCTATTGTTCTCGTTGTTCTTAATGCACCAGGCGGAAAGAATAAAAGGCATTGGATTGTATCTTTAGCGCCAAAGAATGATTGATTCCTTTTTGAGTATCAACCGTTTGATTGTATCTCATATAGCTCTCAAAACACTCCAACCTCTTTCTTTCATCAGCTGCATTGATCTCGAAGTGTCCATTGCATGATCCAATGATTGATGCCATGAAAGAAGATGAATCATTCTTTGATGCAAAAGATGCAATCCGAACCTAGAATGAAAACCTTGGGCACAGACAAATGATGCAGTGCAAGTATTCGGCTTCTGTTGCTCAGGAGGTTTAGACCCTCCAAAAAGTCCAAATAAGCTCGTTGGAGGGTTATTGACCTCATGACGTGGAGTGAAATGGCAGAATATGATCTTCCATATATTGTCGGATACGGTTTTATATTACAGTCTATAGTTTTTTTCTTTCTTCGTTTTGTCCCTTGAAACAATCGGTATTTTGTGCACACCGATTCAGCTACATCATTCCTGGGAACTGCACCTAAATGTCCTTGTATCCGCTTTGGCCTGCCACACGCGTCTCTTATAATTCAGAGGCATAAATTACCAGAGGCAGCATTAGGCGTTGGCTGATGGCAATTTGTAAAAAAATATAAAATATATAAATAAATCAACCTCATTCTATTAGCTTAAGTTTTGGGGATAAGTGGTGCTTTTAATATGATATCAGAGCAAAAATTTCACATGTTGGACTCACTCATTAAAGAAAAAGTCCGGCTCACATATGAGGAGGAGTGTAAGAAAATATAAAATATATAAATAAATCTATCTCACTCTACTAGCTAGCTTAGTTTAAACTTTTGTCTCTTCGGAGAAAATTAAACTAAATATAATATTTTTAAATTAGATAACTAAGAAATGTTCGGTTGTTAAACAGTTGGTGGTCTACAATCGCAGTAGAGAGGTGGATCTTCGAACGCCAATTAAGTTGCACATATCTCTTTTGTACCACATATGCTACAGGTTGGAACCACTCACCCTGGAAGTATCAATGGTCACGGTGAAGCAGGCTGATCTCCTTTCTGAGTTAGAAGAATTTGGTGATCGTTTTGCAGAGAATTTGAGTACAAGGTGATGCACGAGATGAGAAAAAAGATGTGCTCCAATCCATTTGTGGATTGATTCACCAACTGTTTATTAGTATATCAAAATAATTCTTAAGTTTACAAGCAATAAAATCTGTCAACTAGTCAAGGAAGAAGGCTGCAATATGTGTGGAGTCTGACATGAACAATATGTTAATAGAATGTACATGCCAGGATATACCAGGTTTAATAGATGAAGCGATTAAGGGTTGCTTGAGTTAAATAGGTTAGGTTTTTCTTGTTCTCGCAGCGATTAAGGGCAGTGCAAAATTGAACATTCCTACTTCTACATGTGCTAGCTCTAATCTTGCATCGACCGGCCTCGAACCATTTTACGATGGACCTCCCACCATTTGCTCTTGGATTAATGATGGTGCCCCTAGTAGTATTAACAGTCTAGTTAGTTCCAAGAGGAAGACAACCATCAAAATAGATGGTTCATGTCACACCCTCGACTGCATTGGGCACATGAGGCACCCAATGCCCATGTGGAAGCCATATGAGGGAGGAACATGTAACTCCTCTGCCAGATATTGTCCGGTTCTAAGGCCCGCACACGCGTCGCTCAGACCCCTCTTCGATTTTATTTTCCACCTAAAACGTATCTACAGGATTTGGAAATACCCGCCTCATATACCCAGGCTCTGAAACAAGTCTACCCGATGTGGGGTCTTTCATTCACCTACCCTCAGACTAGAGCCGTGCTCGGCTCTGATACCAAATGTCATGCCCCTGCCTGCGCGGGGCGCGTGAGGCACCCAGTGCCCATGTGGAATCACATGAGGGAAGAACATAGGGCTCTCCTGCCAGATATTGTCCGGTTTCGGGGCCTGCACGCGCTCACATGCACCGCTCAGACCTCTCTCTGATTTTATTTTCCATCCAAAACGCGTCTACAGGATTTGGAGACACCCGTCTCATATGCCTAGGCTCGAAACAAGTCTAACCAATGTGGGATCTTCCAGTTCATCACCACACAAGCTACGATGCAGGATACCATACCATGGTGGCAGTCAAAGAGTTGGGTAGCTTAACCCTCCAAAATTCTATTTGGGCGGAGACATTAATGATGGCTAGGTATAATATTAAGATCCTTAATGGTAGAGACTAAACGAGCTCGTCTAATGTTGGGCTAGTTGGGCCTTTTGACCCATGGAAAGCGAGCAAATTAAACAAGACACCGAGTCCAGTTCGAGACCAATGAACATGGGCCCCTGACGCTGATGTGGTTGGGAGTCGGGCCAGCTCGGTACATAGATCTTCGACCGCCCAATATTGGCGTTAAGCTTCGTCAGACATAGGGAAGTGGTAGAAACTTTGCTGGCCCCTACCATTAGGTTTTTACTTGGAAGCTATCATGGTTTGAGCTAACATACAATTGAACTTCTATGGGGATATTGTCATTGGCCGAATTTTCAAACCAGGTTAGTTTTGAAGAACCCAACTTAATTATATTAACACAATTCATAAGATAAGGCTATCAACCATGTCATGATTCATAGTTTTATGATAATGACTCCAAAACTTTGCCCAGGTAATGTTCTAGCCTTATGCTCAAAGTCTTAGCGACGTACGATATGGCATCAGGGGTGACAATGAGATCATTTGCCAACTAAACCAATATGCTATAGGTCATTATAACGGCAGTGATGTTTTTATAGGTCAAGTGGGCACCTGTAACGCATGTCTATGAAAGAAATAAACTTGACATATTTACTTATCATCATTATTTTTTTATTATTTTACTCTTAAAATTATAATGAATTTATACCATATGCACATAAAGTATAAAGTTTCAATAAATAAGTTCACATCTAAAATAACGTAAATGATGCTTGATTGCATCTTCTATTGCATCTTTCCAAACTTAATAATGATCACCTTTCTCTTTCCTAAAATATTATAAAGCTCAAATGCATTTTTTTAAAATAAATTATGATCATTTGATTTTTTTTTGAATTGTTAAAGGATGGAGACCTTAAGAAGATTCTCTATTTTCAAAAAGTAGATGAACAGAATTTATAAAAAAAATATTTCAAGTACAGTACAGAATAAACATTTTCACATGCAGTTCTATATGCGATAATTTGTGTTCCATATGAGGGAGTGCCATTATATATATACTTAATATGACACTCAAAGTATAATCGTCTCAAATAAGAACAAATTCTCATCTCTTTTCATTTTCAACAGTGTTCTGTTCTAGGATGGCAGTCTTGCTGAGTGTAGATGCGATTAGTTTAGGTTGCTCAAACTTTAATTAACTTTACTTGTATTGATATAGTTTATTCTTAGTTTAGGTTGGATTGATTAGTATTTTTCCCGCATACTTATTAAGTTGAGCTACATTGATGGTCAACTTGGCAGCCCACCAAATAAAAGCTGCATTTAAAAAAAAAAAACATCCAATAGAATAAAGTACCTAGTTACCAATGAAATGAAAATCTACGAAGTACCTAGTTACCAAAAAAAAAAAAATCTATCGAGTACCTTATTTTCTAAAATCTTCAATAATTATAATTGAAGAGGCTTTGAACTCTTGGTCCTGTTCGAGCCTTTCTAGCTCATGTTTCCGGCCACTATTGATTAGTGGAACCTCCTTAAATAAATGGCTTGTAATTTAATTGGATAGATCACTTCCCTTCACATAGAAAAAAATAACAAAACCATATGCTTGAAAACCAGCATAAAAATATAATATGATAACTCCAAATCCATGGCTCTATCAATTACGTCCATGAATATATCTGTTATTAGTCTCTATAGAGCAAGAAAAAATTTTACATATGACCTGCCACTTGAATAACTTATAATTCTATGAAAACCATCCTTTTGGATAAAATATTTGTTGTTAATATATCTCATAATTCAAGATTATTGTATATCTACTTTGTATTGAATGCCAACACTATTTATTGGCTATTTTATTATCCACCGAGATGCTTCTTTGTTCTCATCTTGTAACTGGTTTGGATTTATCAAATAGAAAACCAAGTCCCTATCAATTAGGCAAATAATTTATTTGTAGCCATTGACTGCCTTATTTAAAAACAATGGCATAACAGTCTCCACCATTTTCATCCTTACGTACAATGACTTGAAGTCTATCTCAATTAGTATGACATATTTTTTTGAAGTTAATGTTGTAGTTAGGATATAGGAGTTGGTAAATACTAAATCTTTATAATATATTGAAGTTACATGCAAGGTGTTGTAAAACTTTTACTCATGTAATAACAAAAAAGTATGCCAACACCATTTTATGATGATGTTTTTTAAAATCACGAGTTAAACCTAATATTCTTTGTTACAAGTCTGTTTAAAAATAAAATAATGGATCCCATCTAATTAGATCCAATGGCTAGTACCGACATTTAAAAACAAAAAAGAAAAGCTCGAACATAGATACCATGTGATTATATAATCAACAACTTGAACCTAAATTACTTCTTCACACATTTGTAAATCATAAGCTTGAGTCCTTATAAGATCATTTTAGGAAAATTCCAACTCAAATCATTTCTTGGATTTTTCTTTTACTAGTTAGGTAATGAACACCATGTGGATGTCATTTTAATGGCATTGATATGCATGTTCATTGCAAGTTTGATATGTATGATGCACTTGAATAAATTATAGCAGACAAACTATAATAGATGAATATGAGGTGCTGTACATGGAACCTAAAATGGTTGCCCCCCTGATTGTTGCCTTATTATTGGTAGAAGGATGCCACTAATGGGGGAGTGGGGGGCAAAGGTTTCAGCTTTACATAGGTGCCCGGAATCCATCCTACCCTTCGGTAACAAGTCTACTTTTAGAATTAGGGAACATCGGAGGGCTCTTTTGGAAATATCCCCAGTCAATTCCAGATATGTCAATCCGAGGGCAGTCCACGTCGGCCCGCCAACCTTATCCGACTCCGCGGAATGCCGGCATCCGATACGCCACGTCATCAGACGGTCGGTGACCTGCGGGGCCCACAAACGAACCGAATCTACTGGACCACAAGCGGCTCACCACGTGGAGAGTCACGTCAGTAACAATGATGTGACGGTGCGGAGACGTAACCGTCGCCCCTTTTCGCATGTGGTGAGCTAGCTGGGAAGGAAAGCCGAGGCAAGGTTTCGGATGCTTGTAACGCCCGTCACTTAACGGCCAAGCGATACCCCCTTTTTTTTTTTTTTTTTAATTGTAAGCGAGACCCTTCACGGCTCCTATCCCTTCTACACTTCAGCTCTCTCCTATCTTTTGACCCGGACCGACCGGCCCGGTGGCCGGCACGCAACGATGCTGCTCAAAATTTTTGTCATGGTAGCCACTGTTGATGAATGATGACTGATACTCTGTCAACAAGCTTTGTTGCAATTTTGGACCCTGCACGCCTGTGACGATGAACCCTCAAGTAGTACATGCGAGCTGTTTGTCATCACCTGGATAAGCCGAAACTTTATCCTAAACATTATTAATCTTTGTTTTCTTTCAAATTTATTTCCTCCATTTATATTACCATCTAAATAGAGCTGGAGCTAGAGTATAGTTGATAAGGACTGGATTATCATAGCTCTACATGCTTGACAGAACATAGCGTTTTTAATATGACAAAAGAAATGGATCTTCCATGGAAAATGCTATGGATTTCACATTCTACTTAGATGAGAGCAAACTAAGTTTTCTATAGCATCCTAGACATTTATGGGCACCTTTTGGACCATGCATGATTTGCTCCATTTTTTTTTTTTTTTTGATGTACGCACTTTCCTAACTTCGAAGTCTTTTCCTTTTTTCTTTCTATGATACTGTATATCTTTGTCGTGCATGAAAGTGAGAAAGATTGGATGACATGATATCGAGTATGCATGCAAAATACATTTCAGTATAGGTTCGTGACATGTTGTTTTCTTTGCTCTAAAACACATATGTTTTCTCATGAATGATATCACACAAAGGCCACCTTATTTGGAACTTGCATCCCAGATTCTTCCCATCTCGATTCAAATTGTTGTCTCTTTTGTTCTAAAAGAACCTTATTTTCCTACGATGATGTCACAATATTTCTTTTAGAATCCATATATAAGATTTTCCTCCATATAGGTTCAAGTTTTGCTGTCCTTCTTTTCTAGAAGTGGAGTACTTCGTAAAATGACGTTACATAAAAATCGCTTTATCTAGAATCCATATATGGGATCTTTTTATAGAGCTTCAAATTTAATTTTGTTGTCTCAGTAGCACCATATTTGTCCCTAAGCGATGTCATGCTGATCATCATTTATGCAAGAAGGATTGGATTTGTCGATGACTAGATGGTATTAATAGGATAGCACCCATGGCAAACTGCAACTTGCCAAAAAAATATGTAGTTACTTATTTGAAAGGATAACTATTTATACTTATTTTGAAAAAAAAACAAGTTTTATGGCTTATGATCACTAGAATAAGAAAAAATTGATCTCCTTAAAACCTATTGTTGGGGTAATACGAACCGCCCCAAGGCACGTGAGCACGTCGCGGAGCACATGATCAGAGGCGTCCGACCTCAGAGGTGTTCGACCTCGGAGGCGCCCGACCTCGGATACATCCGACCCCCTGAGCTCCCGACTCGGCACCCAACTAGGTATCCGACCCCGAAATCAACCACTTCGGATCTCCGATCTTGCCTTTCACCTACCACGATCGCATCCTTCCATAGCCCGATCAGAGGGCATACCTTGCCATCGCCGTCGGCATTTAATGCGCATTGCCCCGTAAGACCTCCGGCTCACTCCATCATTAATGCATATTTCCGGCTTACCCAACCATCATCATGCATGGCTCCCAAAGACCCTCAGCTTACTCCACAATTAATACGCATCTCCGGCTTACTCAACAATTAATGCGCGTTCTACCTACTGTCTACGGATCTACAGTTCTCCACGATGAGTTTCTCCGATCCTCCACGGCAAGTTAGCTCGGCCACACTCAATCGGCCATGACAACTTCCTGCCTCCGACCTTGGAGCATTAAATCGCCTGATCGTGCGACATGTTCAGTTGTACTACAGTCTCGCCTTGTCACATCATAGGTAACCCAGCACTTCTCTATAAAAGGGGGACTCCTCCATTTTAGAGGGGGCTGGTGGACAGAAACTCTTACATGCACTGTTCCTTCTCCTCATCTACACTTGCCCCCTCTGACTTAGGCATCGGAGGGCCGGCGCCGAAAAATCCGGCCACCGGCTTCCCTGCAGGTCCACCGGAAGACGCCGCCCGCCAGCGCCTCGCCGGAGCTCCCCCCTTCTCGGCCGACCGGTCGCCTTCGGGTCCAGTTTCCAGCAACAGTTGGCGCTAGAGGAAGGGCCCGAGTCGCGATCATGAAGTTGAAAAGTAAGGGAGCCTCTAACGCCTCCCGGCGTCTCCCACCTAGTCCGGAGCACTCCGTCCAGAATTCACCTCCTCCGGCTGGTTCAACCTTGCAAATCCAGCCGGAGCGGTTCGACATCCTGGTGCAGCAAGTTCAAGCCTTAGCCGCGGCTGTTCAGGGCTTGCAACGTGAGGGAGCCCCACCGGCGCCGCCTCCTCACGCCCAGGTCCTGCCGGCGCTTTCTCTGAACAGACCGGCGTGCCAAGGCCAGAATTCTCCTGGCTCCTCACAGGCCAACAACGAGGAGCGATGCTGTTTCCAGGATTTGGCCCAGGCTTCCTCCAGGAAGGGACCCTTAGTGAGGGGTCTAGGCAACGACCCACAGCCATCGGAAGTCGAGTCTGTCCCGGGATAGCCTGCGCCGGAGCAAACTACTGTGGCGGACCTGCGAAGTGGAGAACTCGACAAGAAGGTCGAGAGACTTGAGCGCCAGATCGAGGTGCTCCACAGTAGAAAGGCGAGATGTGAGGGCGACTTCAAATTTACGACTAAGTCCCCCTTCTCCCGTCAGATCGAGAATGAGCCGGTCCCATCGAGGTTTAAAATGCCTCAGGTGGAGCCATACAATGGCACGACCGACCCCCTCGACCACCTAGAGAGTTACCGAGCTCTCACGGCGTTGCAGGGGTCCTCGGAGGCCATGCTTTGCAAGGCCTTCCCAGCGACGCTCGGCAGGCAGTTCACCACCAACTTTGCTGCCAGCCGACGTCAGCGGCGGACCTCGAACTTCCTCCTCGACATCAAATAAAGAGAGGGAGAGTCCCTTAAGGACTACCTCGACCGCTTCACCGCCGCCATCTGAGAGGTTTGCGAGCTCGACCAGTCGATAGCCATGTCGGCGTTGAAGACTGGGGCTTGGTCCTACAGGTTTCTCTTCTCCATCGAGAAGAGTTTTCCCATCGATTTCACAGAGATGCTCATCCGAGCTCGGAAGTACGCGAAGGCCGAAGAGACCATCGCCTCGAGGCGGGTGCGACCGAGCCGACCTTCAAGAAATAGAAGAGGCGCCGCGAGGAGAGCGGCCATCCCAAAAGCCAGTCTTCTCGTCAAAACAAGAATCTGCCTCGGCTGAGGAGCCCACCTCGGCCTCGGGGGCACCCCCGACTAAGGGGGTCGAGATGCCACCACGGGGGCACCTCAGGAGCCCACCTCGTCGGAACAAGAAGGTCGAGATGCCCCGAGTGCCGACAGTGCGTTCTCAGACCTCTTGGCCTCATGAAGCATCGCAGGTCGACAGTGCGTTCCCAGACTCCTCAATCTTGCGTATGATCCCTCGACCAAGGTCGGGATGCCCCGAGTGTCGACAGTGCTTTTCCAGACCCCTCGATTCCAGAAAGAGGGATAGTACCTTCGCGGCCCTCCGTGGCGCTCGACATCGACAATGGGGTAGTACCTTCATGCCCCCCCGTAGCGCCTCCTCGACTAAGGTCGAGATGCCCCGAGTGCCGACAGTGCGTTCCCAGACCCCTCGACCTTGGAAAGCATCGTAGGTCGACAGTGCATTCCCAGACCCCTCGACCTTGCGTACGATCCCTCGACTAAGGTCGGGATGCCCCAAGTGTCGACAGTGCGTTCCCAGACCCCTCGACCTCGGAAAAACGGGATAGTACCTTCGCGGCCCCCCGTAGCGCCTCCTCGACTAAGGTCGAGATGCTCCGATAAGTCGACAATGAGCTCAAGCTTCCTCGATCTCAGGATGATGGGGTAGTACCTTCGCAGTCCCCCGAAACGTTCGTGGGCGACGACAAAGCGCCCTCAAAATATTCGTGAGCAACGACAAAGCGCCCTCAAAATGTTCGTGAATGAAGACGAAGCAGCGTCCACGCAAATCTCCAACGGTGACTACATCTCCCAATATGCCGACATCCTCAAAGAGCGGATCCCAGGAAAAGAAGCGTCCTCAAAAGCTCGCCAAAGAGCGAAGTTGCCGACCTCAGCATGAGATTCTCGGCTCCGACAGTGCGGAAGGTACACTTTACAGTTTCATTACATTCTTCTATTCATATCGCCGATAACTCGTCGATTAAGCTCGAAGTTTACCTTGACCAAGGTCGGGACGTTTCCCCAAACTAATAGCGGGCTTGGGTCCTTCTTACACTAGGCACGCTTCTCTTATTGCTCGTCAGCAGTAAATATATCGACCTTTGATACCTCGGTCGAGCTCGGAAATGCCAAAGCACAGATCACAAAATCCTAGTTCTACTTATTGGCACCTCGGCTAAGTCCGAGATCAACTGCCGTATAGGCTTCGACGCCAACGCGACTTCAGTCCATGACCTCCTCGGAGGCTGCCCCCGACGCCTCCTGTCGGCTAACGTCTGAAAAGTCAAGCTCAAGAACTTAGCCAAAATTGCTTAGAAGACGAGCTTAAATGTCCGATGGAACCTCTTGGGAATTCGAGGTTCGGGCTCAACGCACACACCGAGCCTAAGGGCTTGGCAGAACTTGGATTCAAGCTCGAAAACTCAGAGCTCGGAACTCTATTTAGCGATCATGACCTGAGTCGAGGCTTAGAAGATCCAGATCCGTACACTTAACCGAGCCCGAAGACTTAGAGAAATTCGTCGACAAAAATCTGACTTGACGAGTGCGACGAGAACCAAAGTTCACGAAGCCTAAGTTTACAAATTCGGCCGAGCTCAAGGACTTAGTTTTTCTACGGCTCGAGCCTGACGCCTAAGACGTCGCCCTAACAAACGTACTTCGCGCCCGAGCCTAAGTCAAAGAACTTAGCCGAGCTCGAGCACTTAGAAAAATTCATCGAGAAAAGTTCGATTTAAAAACTAGAACAAAGAAGTGAACACAAACTTACAAAAGGACTATTTCATTGATAAAGGCCCGAAGGCCGAGGTACAAGGTCGAGGTCGGCTGTACAATGGCTTTAGGAGCCAACCTCGCTTACAAAAAAAAAAGGAAGGAGGAAGGGACAAAACTATTCTTGAGGGGCTCCGGCCTCGTCAGCACCGGGATCATCTAAGATGATCACTTGGGGGACCTCGGCCGGGGTCGGCTTGGGACCTTCCTCGGTGGGAGCAGGGGCAGCTCCGTCAGCGACCTCGGAAATTCCCTCCATGGGAGCCGCCTGGATTGCCTGCTCGGTCTCGGCGCTCTTTCCCCCGGCTACCGCTTCGGCGGCCTCGACCTCGACCTCCTCCTCTTCCTCCCCTTCAAGTGCCGAGGGCACGTCGGAGTCACTATCGCCGCCGATACCCGACCTCGGTCGGATCCCTGAGAGATCAAACTGGGGGCAGAATCGAGCCATCTGCCACCTGAAGTTCTCAAAGCCCCGAAGGAACCCATCCACGGTCTCCTCCTCAAGCATGTCGTGGAACTCCTCCGACTTCTTGAAGAGCTCCACAGCATTTTGGGCTTGCTCGAGCACCCTCTTCTCTCGGGCCTCGAGCTGCTCGATTTTTAGGCGAAGAACCCCGCCTTCATACTTATACCCCGCAGCCTCGGTGCGAGCTTCCGCGAGTCGCGCCTCGGCAGTGCACAACTCGGACCTCGCTAGGGAATGGGCGGCCCTGTCCTCCTCGAGCTCGCTGACGATCGCGAGCTGCCCGGCCTCGGTGGCCTCCTTCCGTGCGCGGACCTCGGCCAGCTCGGCCTCAGACTCCGCAAGCCTCTTCTCGGCTGACTCCGTCTGTCTCTGGAATCGCCGGGATTCGGCCTGGCATTCCGAGGCAATGAATACCAGGGTATCGACCTCGTGGATATGCTGCAAAGAGAAGTGATGATGAATAAAAAAGAAGGAAACAAGAACAGCTAAAAGCAAAGTAAGGAAGTCACTTACCCGACAGGTATTCTTATAAACCTGATCGACGATCTCTTCAAGGTTGAGGGCCTTGATCATAGCTCGGTCGGCCGGGAGCATCGCACGGCGAAAGACCGCGCGCGCGACATCGGCATCTTCGATGGTCGAGCTACCTTCGGGGAACGGAAGGTCGGGGCCGATAGGACCCCTCCTGGGATGCCCCCTGTCCCGGACGAGCTAGGACCAGTAGAACTTGGGGCGACGACCCGAGGCGCGCTTGGAACACTGGGGCCCCTGCCCGGCTCGGGCCCCGATCGCCGCAAACGGAAGACAGGCCGGCCTACCTGCTGAGCAATGGGGGCGGGGCAGGCCGGAGGCGCCGAATCGAACGTCCCTCCGGAGGTCGAGCTTGCACGCTCGGCTGGAGCTTCCTCGTGGACCGCCAATGATGTGACGACCCCGGACTCACCCGACCTGTGGGTAGGAGACGGTCTCGCCCTCTTGCAAGGCTTGGGAAGAGCTTCGTCCGCCTCGGCGGACCGCTTTTTCAGTCGGAGGAACAAGGATGTGTTGCTGGTCGACATGTGGGGAATATCTGAAACATAAACAGGAAAACTCTTAAGTAAAAAGAGGAAAACATGCAAAGTAGTAAAACAAAATTAAATAACCACTCTTTCCCTCGGGGCGCGCCGAGCTCAGGCCGACGTTCAGCAAGGCTTCCTCGCTCAGGAGGTTGGCCAAGTTGATATCCCTTCCGAGATCTTGCAGAGAGTCAAGAACCCTCAGCTCGTCCGCAGTAGGCTTGGAGAGCCTGTTGAGGGCTTTCAGTCGGGGGTGCCCCCACCTTGGGTCAAAACCCCACGACGCCTCAGACGCCAAAAAGAAGAAACGTCCCTTCCACTCATGAATAAAGGAAGGAGCACCTCGGAAGAGGGACATACCGCCTCGGAAGCAAAGTACAACCACTCTCCGTCCGCCGAATTCGTTTTCAATAAAAAACACCGGCAAAAAATATTTACCGAAATTGGGATCCCATGCGCGAGGCAAAGGGACAAGAACCCGACTATAGTCCTCCAAGAGTTCGGAACCAGTTGTGCTGAGACGAGCTGGTATTCCACCAGCAGGTCACTCACGAACCTATGGAGGGGGAACCACAGACCGGCCCAGAGTATCTCAACGTACACTTCGATCCGGCCTGGAGGCGGCCGCGTTACCCGACCCTCCGGTCCTGCGGGTTCAAGATGAAACCTGGGCCGGAAAAAGAACCGGGACTGGATCAGTTCCAGTTCCTCCTCCGACAGGCAAAACTCAACTTCCTCCAGACCCAAACCCATTTTCAGAAGGAAGAAAGAAAAGTGGAGAATAAAGAAAAGAGGAAGGAAAACGCTCCGCACTAAGAAGGGGAGATAACCTACAGTGGAGGGATCGCCGAAAATTGTCTTGAGGCGCCGCCGGAAAGCTCGATGACGACTGGGAAAGACTAAGAACAAGAAGAAAGAAATAGCCAAGAGAGCCCTTTTTTAGAGTCAAGTCGAAGGGTTTATATAGACTCTCCCGACGGCCCAGATCGGTAGGACCGAATCCTGCCTCTCGTTCAGATTGCGCTGCGTGGCGACTTCGAAAACCGAAGCGGCGTACTTATTTCGATTTGGTGCCTCGAACACGCCATCGAGGCAGTGTCCCGTCGGATCTTGGGACCTATTTATGAGCCCGCTTCGCGAAGCAGACTCAGAGGATGAAAAGGCGTTGTTCCACCTCCTCTCATTAAAAACACTCCGAAACGCGCGGAATACCGGAACAATTTAAAGCCCTGGCCCCCACCATAGCCATAAAGACAATTACTTCCCGCGTCCGAGCTCGCAAGCGGCTCGAACTCGGAAGTCGGGGGATAATGTTGGGGTAATACGAACCGTCTCAAGGCACGTAAGCACGTCACGGAGCACATGATTAGAGGCGCCAGACCTCAGAGGTATTCGACCTCGGAGGCGCCCGACTTCGGATGCATCCAACCCCCTAAGCTCCCGGCTCGGCACCCAACTAGGTACCCGACCCCGGAACCAACCACCTTGGATCTCCGATCTTATCCTTCACCTACCACGGACATCCTTCCGTAGCCTGATCAGAGGGCATACCCTGCCATCGCCGTCGGCATTTAATACGCATGGCCCCAGAAGACCTCCGGCTTACTCCACCATTAATGCATATTTCCGGCCTACTCAATCATCATCATGCATGGCTCCCGAAGACCTCCAGCTTACTCCACAATTAATACGCATCTCCGGCTTACTCAACAATTAATGCGCATGC
>JAOXJJ010000725.1:11190622-11204046 GCA_025769935.1 Phoenix roebelenii | reverse complement strand
CTGATCGTGCGACATGTTCAGTTGTACTACAGTCTCGCCTTGTCACATCATAGGTAACCCAGCACTTCTCTATAAAACGGGGACTCCTCAATTTTAGAGGGGGCTGGTGGACAGAAACTCTTACACGCACTGTTCCTTCTCCTCATCTACACTTGCCCCTTCTGACTTAGGCATCGGAGGGCCGGCGCCGAAAAATCCGGCCACCGGCTACCCTGCAGGTCCACCGGAAGACGCCGCCTGCCGACGGATCGCCACCCTCCAGCGCCTCGCCGGAGCTCCCCCCTTCTCAGCCGATCGGTCGCCCTCGGGTCCAGTTTCCAGCAACACCTATCATCTCCTAACTAAACATTGATGCACCCATTCATCTCTTTATGCGGAAAAAAAAAAAAAAAAGCCTTTGGAGGGCCCAAATTTGACATGCGTGCTCCAATTATGTTTTTTTGTGCTGAAATAAACTCTTCCAATTCTATGTAAAGATCATACAAAAATATCACACTAGGGATGCCGTATATGAGCTTGCATCTCCCCATCCAAGTCCATCCCTGCAATTAACCATTTGCCATTTCATGGCAAAGTTATAAGAGGTAAATCTAGATTTATTAGGTTACCAAATTTGAAACTAATTTGCTGATCTCTTTTTGCTATTTGCCAAGAGAGATTGCAAGGCAACAACCTGGAGATCACTGGCGCACCAACAGCCCTTTGATCTCGATCAAGGGTCCAGACTGGGACAGCGCAACCCCGCGACTATGACGCAAAGACTTGAGCCATCCAATGCCCACGACGGAGATCATCGTACACACTCGATATTTGATCTCTGGACCCAGGCACCCTTGATCGGTTGCGGTTCCTCCCCGTTCGCTATGGAAGTCCACAACCTGAAAAGCCTTGTTCTTAATTAGACCAGACCCGATCGGTGGTCCAAAACAATCATAGCCGTTCGATCCCAATCACAGGACGTCGAACGCATCATCCCCCGGCCCGACTCGGACCGAAGAATCCAGTCTCGCTGGCCGACACGGGCTGTTGTCCCGTTAGCTAGCCGACGAGGGCCGCATCAGGTTGCTTGATGGAGAGTTAACGTCATCCAGAAGCCGTTATCCTCTCCTTATAAATGACACCTTCCCGGCCCTCTGCTCCCCCGTTTTCTCTTCACCGAATTTTGTAGAAAGAGAGCAGGGAGTTCGGTAGCGAGGGATGAGGCCAGTGGAGGGTCCCGTTTCCGGCGAGTATTCCGGGGATATGGGCGGCGTGAGGACGGAGGTGGCGTCGGAGGGGATCATGGGGCGGATCCAATCGGAAGACGAGGAGTGCAGGATCGAGGCGGCGAAGGAGATCCGGCAGCTGACGAAGACGTCGTCGAAGCACCGGCGACAGCTGGAGGGTGCCATCGTTCCGATCGTGTCGATGCTCCGGTCAGGTAATCACGAGAGCTCCGAGGCCGCCATGTTTGCTCTCCTTAATCTCGCCGTCAAGGACGAAAGGTGCGAGCTTTGGCTTCCTGCTCCTATAAAAAGGCTCGTTTTTTGTTTAAATATTACTAAAATTCGTGTTTTTTTTTTCTGCTATGTAATCGAGTTTACTTGGGATTTTATTGAATTGGGCTTGTTTCAGTTGTGAAGAAGAATCTTCTGTTGGTTCTTTGTCCCTCTTTCTCCAGCTTTTCTATCTTTCTTTTTTTTTTTCACTTTTGCTTTTTGGTACATATTTTTCTTTCTTATATGCGGCATCTACCCAGATTTGTAACTTTTTTTGTTTTCAATATATATAATTCGCGTGGTCTAGTTATTGGTGTAATTCGACTTATTGTGTAATTAGTAGCTTGTAGATCGACCTTTTGATTTGGGATTGTTCATAAAATAAGTCGGGATGAGTATGCAAAATCAAATAATCGATCAAAATTTTGTGTTTTGAACCTCCGAGCTATACGCCGTTAGAGTTAACTATAGTTTATTTGATGATTTATAATTAGCAGGATATTTATGCAATTTTGTTATAGAAATCAATTGGACAAGGAAGCGAAAATAGATTACTGCTGCAAGCAATCATCGAACCGTATGCTATTAAAAATAAGGGCACAAGAATTTCTGGTAAATTCGGTATATACTGTAGGATTTGATCTGTAATTAATTTATAGAGGTCCTTCCAGCATACTTAGATGGTTGTTGCTTAAATTTATATCTCATAGGTTTATAACTTTGATTTTGATTTGAAGGATTACCGTGGAAATAATAGGATCATATTGGATGTTTCATCTAGGCCGTTTGCAGGACATGAGTGAGAAGAAGAAGAAGAAGAAGGATGGTATGGGAATCAAAAAATTCTGAACAGCACTAAGAACAATAATTAAGCGTGAGGATGATGTTCCCATAAAATTGCTTTAAGTTCAAAACAAGTTATCACTGACCAATTATCGTCAAACGGTCCCGACTAATTTCTTAGTTAGGAGGGAAAATTAATCTGGTGGAGACCAAAATTGTTAAAAATCCATAAGCAACACACAAACAAGTATCTTTTAACACACAGCCCAAAATTATTTTTAAAGTAGTAAGCTATATGATCCTTGTTTTATTTTATTTTATATCTTATATTACTTTTCTGAAGCCAGTATCTGGAAGTAAATTACTTTTCATGTCAACTTCTTTCTTTCTGCCCTGTTAGAGCTCTTAGCCATGATATGCAAATTATTTCAGGAACAAGATCAAGATTGTGGAAGCTGGTGCACTGGAACCATTGATTGGTTTCCTACGATCAACAGACTCAAACCTACACGAGCATGCAACTGCTGCTCTGCTCACCCTCACTGCTTCTTCCATCAACAAACCAATCATCGGTACCGCAGGTGCCATCCCCCTCCTCGTCAAGACCCTTGGAGATGGAAGCCCGCAAGCGAAGGTTGATGCAGTCATGGCCTTGTACAATCTCTGCACGCTCCCTAAGAACATCAGCACCATCCTGTCGGCCAAACCCATACCTCCTCTTATAGACTTACTGAAGTGCTGCAAGAAATCATCCAAAACGGCTGAAAAATGCATCGCCCTTTTAGAAGCACTGCTCGGTCACGATGAGGGGAGAACTGCTTTGACGTCCGAGGAAGGTGGAGTTTTGACGGTGGTAGAATTACTGGAGGACGGGTCTCCTTTAAGCAGAGAGCATGCAGTAGGAGCCCTGCTCACAATGTGCGAGAGCGATCGCAGCAGATACAGAGAAGTAATCCTCAACGAGGGTGCGATACCTGGCCTTCTTGAGCTGACCGTTCAGGGGACCCCCAGGTCTCAATCCAAAGCTCGTTCACTCCTGCAGCTGCTGAGGAACTCTCCATACCCCAGATCCGAAGTGCAGGCGGACACCCTCGAAAACATCGTGAGCAACATCGTGGCCCAGATCGATGGCGATGATCGCGCGGGGAAGGCGAAGAAGATGCTGGCTGAAATGGTGCAGGTCAGCATGGAGCAGAGCCTGAGGCATTTGCAGAAGAGGGCTTTTGCCGCCCCAACCAAGCGGTCCCTCGGTAAATCTCCTCCTCAAGTTCCCCCCAAGTGGTAGTTCAATGAAATGGGTGCCGTTTTACTGTCTCTTCCTCTTTGTCGCATCAGTGTTGGGAATCAAATTTTTGATGAACAGAATGATGAAGTAGGATGCCAGTCCAGGCCATGATGGCAACTGGTGACTGGTGAAATATTGGTAGTTAAAATTTGTCAAGTGCTTTATACTTTTCTGTGGGGTCTTTGACGGGCTTTGTACCATAGACTTTTAGCCTGTTGTGCAATCAAAGATGTTTTGTTTGTTTAATTTTTTTGTTTCTCAGTGAAATTGTCTCCTTGACGGGCTTTCTTTTTGGTTCATGTAAACTTCGAATTTCTTCAATAATCGGATAAATGGAACATATAGGTCTTTTGTTTCTCCTCTTATATTGGAAAGACAATACGAGGCGCTTCCTAGAACATCCAGGACAATATTTTTATGTTCTCGCGGCGATGTGGTAATAGAAATGTATCCTAATCGAAAACAATATAGTCCAAGAAACCAGAATTGAACAGCACTGTAATGATTTAGATGTAATAAAGGATTTTAAAGGAGTGGAAAAAGTTATTCATGGGACAAGTTAGAGGGCAGTTAACTTACAATATCTACATGTCCCCAACTGTTCCCCACCTGCTCCGAACTCGAATAGGACATCAGAATATCTGGAATTTGGTTCCATTCAGAATCCGAGAAGCATATGAATCAGGTTTTTGGTTTGTGTCTTTAATTCTCAAGAATATTACCATCTTTAATGATTCGGTTATTGAATCAAGACTTGGTAGGTTGGGGATACAAATTTCATTAGCTTTGTCTGTTCTGTAACATTTCAAAGCTACCAATTCGCATGGTCAAACCTCAATAGAAATTTGCTTAGCCTTTTCTGAACTATATGGTTTCATATCTAACAAGTAACGACTAACGCATTCAAGTTAGGCCTTCTGTAGAGGTTGAGAACAAAGTAGGACTTACATTGCAACAAGAAGTCAAATTGTGCTTTTCTTCTGCCATGAGAGCAAGCCAAGGAAAGTAATAATACGAGCAGCATAATTTGACTGATCCTTAGTTATCCACCCTAGGGATGAAGTGGTTTGCGCCTGAGAAAAAAAAAGGCAGCCCCTTTCGGGGGAATTTTCATCGGTGCTGGGCGTAGGGTAGACTACTTGCTGCAATCCTCTTCCTTCTGCAAAAATTTTCCTCTTATGGCTTTCAGCGCCTCGTTTCACTTCACCATATTAAATCTGCATTTGTACAATATATTGGGTGAAGTATCTCTATCTATTGATTGATAGGTTTCGTGGAGTATATATATAGGTTAAAAGAGATCTATGATTGCTTGCAATATGAACAGTTTTGACTTGCTTGGTTGCTTGCAGCTGGATATATTATGCCATAGATAATGACAATTAGTGGAGACATCGATTGTCCGCTCAGGAAATATCACAAGGTTATCAAGTGAGAAGCAAAGTGATCATAGGGTGATATTAGGCAAGAATGGCATGTGCCCGTCAGGATAATATAAGCTAATCTTCACTATTGGCATGCTTCCGATGGAAGAATCATGTCATTGGATCTTTAAAATATCATGTGGACCAAGATTTGAAAAAGGATGTAAGTAGATTGGCAGAGAGCGGGCTTTAGGTCTATGTTGCTTTGATAATGGGAGTAATTGGAGTTGAATAGACTTGGAAGAGCAAGAATTTCAACTCAATTAATTCTACTAATTTGACGTGTTGCAAGCGTCAAAAACTCTAATAATTTGGTAAGCTAGCAATTGTTTGGTAAGCTACTAGTAAAAAAACTCTGTTAATTTGGTAAGCTACTAATTTGAAGTGTTACAACTTACAAGCGTCAAAAACCCCACTGATTTCGGCAAGACTTGGAGTTACATAGAGTTACAAATGTCAAAAACTCATACTGATGTGGTAAGTTAGCGACTTGGTAGGTCTAATGAGAAAGTTCAATACGTGTGTGGCCTGTCAAAAATCTCAGTGAGCATTCTTTTAGGCTTGGTCCACCCTTAGGCTGCATTGCGTTCGGCTCATAGGCGGCCTGTCCCGGATCATTCACTCCGCTGCACGAAACCACCTTTATTTAGAGAAAAAGACCACGCTTCTCTAAGTATGCGTAAAGTTATTAGGATTGGTCGTACATTGGATGAATGATCTAGGGAGCCCCACGCACCACCAATCATCTGTTGCCACGTCAACAGAAAACGATTACGTGTCGACGTGGGATTAGTTGCGCTCATATAAATCTAGAGTCTCGCAGATTCTTTCTCCCAGCAGGAGGAGCTCCCTCACCATGCTTTCAGGGCCGTGCTTTGGCCGCACATAAATCTGCATTTTCTTGGGTGGAGACTGGAGCTGGGAATATGGCAAAGAAGCCAATGTCGGCAATCTTCCCTCCGTTAGTCAATACGACACCCATAACGCCCGTCAAAGTAGAGTGGATTCCGTGCGCCCGGTTCACGGTGGGCAGATAGGCCACCGACCACCCGACGTCGTGGCCCCACATGCTCCCTTCAACAAGGTCAGGGACCGGTTTGTCGGACATCGGCATTTTAAGTTTTTTTAAGAAAAGTTATAATGACACCCCTAGCATCGAACGGACATCCTTCTAATTTTCAGAAGTTTTATTTTTCCAATTTTCCAGATCATTCTAAACTGATCCTTTGTCTCTCCAAGTAGAAGCCATTTGCCGGGTGTTTCAAAGGATCAAAATAGCCTCATCCTCTTCCAAGTACAAGGATCAGAGTGCTTTGAGATTTGTGCAATTGATGATCCTTAATTATAAGATGCTTTGAAATTTGTGCAGGTGGATCATGTGGACGATCCTTAACTATAGGCCACATATGATTTGAATAAAGAAGTTTGGAGTACTTTAAAATTTGTGTAGTGGGTGTTCCTTAACTATGAGTCGCAAACTAAAGATTTATTGAGATTTGTGTAAGTAGATAGATGAAGGGGTTTTGACTATTATGTAATTTGCGCAATGGGGGATCATAAGCTAAGGGTTCATTCAGATCTGTATAGATAGATGAATGAAGAAGTTTGAAGTACTATGAAATCTGCATAATGGATGATACTTAACTATGGGCCATATACGAAGGCTACTTTAAGATCTGTGTAGACATATGAATGAAAGAGTTCGAAGTGTTGTGAGATCTGCACAGTGGGTGATCATTAACCATGGGCCATATACTAAGATGCTTTGAGATCTATGCAAGTGGATAAATTAAGATGTTTAAAGTGCTTTGAGATCTATATGATGGGTGATCCTTGATTGTGGGTCATACACCAAGGATTTTTTGAGATATTTGCCGAGACTTCACACCTCAAACAACTAATATGAAGGATATTTTGGTTATAATATAATTTTACATTACTATGTGATGGTCATGCAACACAAATTCTGTTAATAGAGATTGATGGTAGGACTAGTTTGGAATGATTAAAAAGCATAAAGGATTAGTTTGAAATTTTTTACAGACGAGCGAGTGCCTATGAAAACGTCCATAACCGAGGGGTTGTGAATATAATTTCATCTAAAATTTAAATATACAGATTTTTAATGCAATTAGTCTCCAAAAAACCCACCTCAGACACTTTAATGACATATGGTGGCCCCATATTTGCTAATCGACATGGCTATAAGGGTGAGCGTTAGAAGCATCTCTACCTGCCCTTGCCTATGGTTCAATGTCGTTTCTTATTATCCTAGTTTCATGATTATTGAACATTGTACAAAGAAACCTAAGTGGAGAGAGGTGTAGGTATAAAGTAAGGTCCATCGGTAAAGCTGGTGGACCAGTCCAACCACATATCAACACGCATAACCGTGAATGTATTGCACACATTTCCCTCGTATCTCTTTTTGTTGCTCATCCATGTTGGTTCGTGATTGGGCTGGTCCAGTACTAAGTTGGTGGATCTGACTGAACCACTAATTTTTGTTGGAATTGGAACCATTCCCCATTTCCAAAAATAAAATCAAACTTTGCTAACTTTTTTGGGGCTAACATTCCACCTGTTCTCTCCCAATGGCATATGATCCGCTCCCTAGTTCTTGCCACCACCAGTCGAGCATAGATGTTACCGCGACCGTTCATGCGATCTTGTGATGCTACAAGAGCAACAGACTCGATGGCTCGGGTAAGAAGTGCGTCAGATTTGAATCGAGCTTTGTGGCATTTTAAGTTGAAGGTTCTTTTGAAGGATCATCCTACACTAGTTGCTTATATTAAACTTCCTAGGAGAAACGGTAACAAGGTTCAATTTTGAAACTTGAACATGTTGGTCGATGGCCGGCGTAAAATGGAAGGCCAAAAACCGTCGTATAGGCCACTGTATATAGATGCATCTCAAATCGTCGTCGGTAGTGGCAGACAATTCGAATATATTGTTTAGTGAAACCCATTGATGACTAGTAGGCTAGCGTGCTTGTTTTTTTGTTTCGTCCACATACCACATCCTAGCCTAAATCGTCGAAATTGTCCGGGGGCTATAGGTATAAAGTAGCTTGTCTTTTTAATATTTCTGAAGCTACCATCACTCAATTTAATATAAATTGAGTGCCCATATGTAGCTTTCCGCGTAATCTCTTTCATTCATAGCAGTTGCGGCGTTTTTTGGCTAATGCGGGTGGATCATACCTGACCGATACGGATACACCCAATAAAGTCAAAAAATAGGATACCTCGGAGTGCCAAAGGCAGCTCCCCATCTCTAGTCTACACGGTGTCTCCGGAATGACTAGCCACCCAATCCGCCGCACCATTGGCTTCACGATAAATATGCTTGGCTTGAAAGGCCCATCCATCACTCACCATAGCCCAAATGTCCCGGAGCAAGGGATGGTCGCTACCGTCACCCCTAGGACCCCCTTGGATCCAACTGATAACGGTAGCAGAATCACCCTCCAGGATGATAGACCTGGCCTGTAACACATACCGGGCGTGGCAAAGGCCCGCCCAGGTAGCTTTCAGCTCCGCACTCGGCACCGAGGTGTCAAATAGCTGACTACCCCCAGCAGCCACAACCCTAGCAGACGGGTCCCGAATAACGAAACCCGCGCCTCCTCTAGTACCACCATCTAGGACTGACCCATCAAAATTGACCTTGAAAAAGCTCGGGGGTGGGGGCTCCCAAGTGAAAAACACCATGCGGGATGCTGGCGAAGCAGGATAGGAGCTCCAGATGTCCCGAGCTATTAAGATCCCTCCAGCGAGGGTGATGTGACACAGCTCTGCCACCTCACAGCGGGCACTCTTGACCACAAATCTTGGCGACATATGTCGTTCGCCGAATGTACGAGCGTTCCTAGCCAACCAGATCTGGTAGGCGGTACAGCTCGCTCGAACCACCACCTGACAAAGCGTCGGGAACTCCGAACCCTGATGCATAGACTGTAAAAACTTGTCCCTACAGCTCCAAATCAACTGTGGGACCCTTGCCAGGCGTCAAGTATCCCTCGCCCATGTGCATCGAAACAGGACATGGTCCACCGTCTCGACCGCACCGCACACCCCACACTCCAATGGGATCCTCACTCCTCATCCTCCAGGTACAGCTCTCAGCGGATGCTTTTAATCAAGCATTTCTCCCACTATTCCACGTATTTTCTGAAAAGAATCAGTCCACTCTCTCCTAGTTTACCATCGTAGCACATTCTCCCGTTCCTTGCACACGGAAGCAAGTATGGTCCTCAATCAACATCCTAGGTTTTGGTCGGGCATCTGGGAATTCCAAGGGGATTTGGAAGGCATTTGATGATGCCCACGGGCAAAAAGTAGGGGAAGCTTCTTTTTCTTTTTTTTTTTTTTTTGCTAGACAAAAAAAAGCGGGCAGAAAGGGACAAGCCCACCCCCATGTAGCTGCCCTCACTGGGGCTCCGCCCTGCTAGAAAAATGTTCGATATAGGCAAAAATGGCCGTGTGTTGGGCACCCCAACCGGTTTTACTCACACCCTCCCCATCTGTGGGCCCGGCTCAGTTATCCCTCTAAGCTTCGGCTCGAGTCCCACGTGTGAGTACATCACACCTAACATCACCCCAGCTACTAGAGGTCCAAGAAGCATTCCTATGCCTCATGTCCAAGCAGTGGTCGAAGCCACATTTTAATCAACGCCGCAGCGACTCGAACTTGGGACCATAAGGATAGAAATTAAGCCCAGTACCACCAGGCTATCACCTTGGTGGTAAGGGAAGCTTCTTACTTCCACCACCTTCTTTTCAAATATAGAAAAACCACCAATAAAATCTATAAATAATTCTTGGAGCTTGCTATTGTGCTCCTGTAAAATCCGTACAATATGTATTTGTTTTTTGTATAACAACCGCTCGTACGTGTCGAGCACGGGTAAGGCCGACCGAATCAAAAAAAAAGAGTAAATAACACAGGACGTGGGGCACTTCAGCCGTGTCATCTCATATGAAACCTCCAGCATAGTGGGCTGAAAAAGATGTCATCAAATCAGCCACACTGTTCGTTTCTCTGTAGATATGTGTAGCCCCGGAGAGTCCGCCAATAGTGAAAAGCCTACAAATATCATATAGCAGCGGTCTAGAGTCCTCACTAGTGTGAGGGACCAGCCCACACACAGTAGGCTGGAGGGCCAAGCCCAACGCGGCCAGCCTATCTAGAAACCCCAGCGGAGTATGTGGAAAGAAGATGGTTGTGATTGCCGGCGGTTATAACCGCCTAACAACCACGATTAAAGAGGGTCATAAATACCCACGGCTAGGGCTTCATCCCTCCCCTCACCGCCTCTCTCTTCCTTCTCTTCTTGCAGCGGCAGCAACAGACCCACCTGGATCTGCCACTAAGCACCGAAGGAGGTACCCCCAGCTCGACATCGTCGCTCACAGCTTCTTCCCGGAGCTAGGTGAGTCTTCTGATCACTTCATCCCTTCCATTTCATATTCCGATCTATCCCGATAAATGATCAAAACAAAAGAAAAATAAAGAAATGAAAAGAAAGGAAGGAAGAAGAGGAAGAGGAGGAGGAAAGTAAGAGGAAGAGCTTCCCTGGGGTCCTCGGTCGCGGATCCGACGTGGTGTGCTCGGTCACAGCCATGGCCGCAGCCGTCGACAGCCGGTGGTCTTTCCCCACTCCTTTGGTCGCGGCAAGCTCGACTGCAGCCGTGGCCGCATCCATGGCCACGACCGTGGGTTATTTCCCCTACCCCAATGGGAACGAGGGAGGAGCCGCCGACTCTGACCGCAGGCTTCGTCGGCCCTCGGTCGAAGCTGCGGTGAGCCGGAGGCCCTTTCCTCTCGAGAGGCTGGTTCCGACCCCCGTGCCCATTGAAGATGGAGGTGGGGATGAGGAGAAGAAGGGAGGCCGGGCGCTACAGGCCGGGCGTGGGCGCCGCTGGCCGGCCGCCGACACCGCCGACCTCGAAGAAGAAAAGAAAGAAGAGAGGAGAAGCTTCGGGAAGAGAGGGAAAGGAAAAGAAGAAAAGAAAAAAAAGGAGAAGGAAAAGAAAAGAAAACGAGGAAAAGAAAAAGGAAGAAAAAAAACGAAGAAAAAAAAAGAAAAGAGAAGAAAAAAATACATAAATAAATAATAAATAAATATATAGAGAATTAAGACAATAAATTAATATAAATGAAATAAAATAATAATATTAGCTTTGTAACTGGGCTTGGGCCGACTCAAGGTCTCCGTTTAAATTAACTAAAACTAATAGAGTTTAATTATAAGTTAATTAATTATGTTACTTAATACAAATGGACGAATGAGGTCAAGAGCCTATTCTAGAATTTAACTAAATTTTGGACCTGAATACAAATGGGCCCAGTATCTAGAATTTAATTAAACCGGACCTGAATGCAAATGGGCCCAGATCTAAACTAGAAGATAATTAGGTCTAAACTAGAAGTTAAAATTAGTTCAGACTTAAACTATAAATTGAATCGGATCTGAATCAGAGGTTGAATTAGGTCTAAACCAGAAGCTGAACCAGATCTGAATCAAAAATTGAATCAAATCCGAATCAGAAATTAGATTAGACCTGAACCAGAAATTGAATTAAGCTATGGACCTGAAAATAAAATTGAGTCCTATAGATGGGTTGTAAATGATTTTAATTGAAAAAAGATTATAAATAGATAGAAATTGAATGTGCAAGTGACATGTGATTTAATGATATTGCTAGATATTGGAGAATTGGCATCTAAGACTAAGGAGAGCCAATCTTAGTAGGTGACCCTGACACAATCTTATTGCTTTCAAATACATAACATTAATTGGATATGAAATTGTATATTACTATTATGTTTTTCAAAAATTAGGATCAAGCATGTATTAGCAAATGTTGGATGATTTTGGTTAAATGAAATTTATCACGATTACTATATTGTGAATACATGATTTATGATGATGTAGAAAGATGCATGAAAAAATGAAGTTTGTAGCATAATCATGGATTTTTGCATATTGTGACGCCATTATTCAATTTTTGATGTACTTATGAAGTAAAATTTATGAAAAGCGTGATATGGTTTATGAACTCTCAGATTGCTATGTACGGCCCTCACCAGCGAGTTATAATAGCTTGGTTTAGACCCTACCGATAGGAAATAATAGTTGGCAAATATTATGACCCTTGCCAGCAGATTATAATAACTTGGTTTAGACCCTACCAATGGAAAATAATAGTTAGCAAAGATTATGGCCCTCGCCAGTGGCTTATAATAGCTTGGCATATGGCTCTCGGCAGCGGATTATCATAGTTTGGTTTAGACCATGCTAACAGAGAATAATAGTTGGCAAAAATTATGGCTCTCGCCAGCGGGTTATAATAGCTTGGCATATAATAGCTTGGTTTAGACCCTGCCAATGGAAAATAATAGTTGGCAATAATTATGGCCCTCGCTAGCGGGTTATAAAAGCTTGGTTTAGACCCTGTCAACGGAATAATAGTTGGTAAAGATTACAGCCTTGTCATGAATAATAATAGTGACCACTTCTGCACTACCATCTAAGAGCACGGTTTTCAAAGTATGAAGTAATGACAATATTTTATGATGCACATCCATATTTATGAACTTGCATGATTGGACATGCATTGCTTTATGACTGACTAGGATATATGCTATATGAAAAGCCTATTTTGTTATAACGGTTAATTTTCTAAATTAATGCACTAGCATGAAGTACATTGTGCTTGATCCGGTAAGATTGTACATGATTACTTACCGAGCTTTTATGGCTCAGACCAATTCATTTGTGTCCTTACAGATAAATAGGACTGCTGGGAGCAAGGAGCTTGACTCACTCCAGGGTTTGGGATACACTGAATATAATTGTACAAATTTTTAGAAACTCTGTATCGCTCCTTATTGTTCAAACACTTTATGACATTCATTAATAATATAGTTCATTTGGATTTAAAATTTTATGTAGCTACATGCTATTGCGGGCAAGTGTTTGCAATAGCACGACCTTGTCATGATCCAGATTCGGGGCGTAACAACCGGGGCCTGAGTCCCGGATCCACTCGATCACCATGGCAGTCTCTCTCGAGGAGGATGCGATCCACCCCCAACACCTGCCTCACATATGTGACACCTTTCTAAGCTGTCCTGAGTTCTGCCGCAACAATAGGGGTGTCAAATATCCTCCATCCACCCGTCACAATCAACCTACCCTTGGGGTCTCTGGTGACAAATTCCACACCTCCGATGCTCCTTCCCTCGCCCACGCTGCCATCGAAATTTACTTTGAGGAAACTAGAGGGTGGGGGCTCCGAGAAGACCAAAACGATCTTGGGCGCTACAGAAGTAGAAGGACAGTATGTAGTTTGATGTTTTTTTTTTAAATGAAAGATTAATGACGGCAATCAGTTAACTAGAGGTAGAGATCAAACAATCAAGTTTAATTGCAATAAGTTCAAA
>JAOXJJ010000725.1:11178437-11190585 GCA_025769935.1 Phoenix roebelenii | reverse complement strand
TTTTCCTCTATCTTATTTTTGATCTGGATCGGCACTGTTTGTCCGCCTGTGGTCCGGCGATTATTATAGGGTATTTGTGGAAGCTGGCCCAGACAATATGCTCAATGTTGGAAGGGTTGGAGGCAAAGAAAAGGAGGGCGGCGGCGACGGTGCCGGTGGGGGAGTTTGCGAGGAGTTCCTCATCCATTTCACTAGGTGGTTGATGGTCACAAGTGTTTTGAAGAAATGGAAGCGGTTTCTAATAACTCTAATATGGTCGAGACTCAACAACGCCAAGTTTGTCTCTCTTTAACTTCACAGTATTTTCAACTCCGGTAATACTCCTTTAGTTTATTTTTGCTCGACGATAGAAATTAACAAAAGTAGGCAACAGCCAAATTAAAAATACATTATTAGTTGCATATTTATAAGATATAACGAATTAGAATGTGTAAATATTTGAGTTATGGATGTTTCATTTCATATGCATCACACATTTCCAGAACTAGTGACTGTGAATTGATACAGATGTTATAAGCAGGTTTAAAACTTAAAAAACGTAAGCAAAAATTATATCCAAAATCCTAGCCTACTATTGATATGATGGCTTGTTCATTCGGATTAAGTTTCTGAATTTTGGAGAAAGCAGACCCGTACCACCACTCCAATTTGAAGATAAAAATAAAATACCAATTAATTTAGTCTATCTATATATGTCCATAATTTTTAGCAAGCAAATGCAACGTGGGTGCACACGATGCATGTATAGTGCAAGTAAGGACTCCATGATTATTTATTATTGATGTTGGGAATTAAAAAACGGAGAGCTACAATATTAAATATATTCTCAAATATCTCAAATATCTATATATGAAATAGCATTTTTAAAAAATCTTGGTTCATGCATCAATTTGATCCGAAGTCAGTAAGTCATATCATCTTAACTTACATATTTGAGAGAATTTGATGCATAACTTGGCATACACAGGGCACTATCGGCATTCTATGTCACATCTAATAATTTAAGAATCCATTTGGTTGAGAGTATTCTAGTATGAAAATAATAAATTATATGTCAGATTATTATAATTGGTTAAAAAAATAAAAAAGATAGTAAAATAAATGATTGGTTCAATATTTATTTTTTAAGAGAGAAAATAAAATAAATACCATTAAAAGGATGATATATTTTTCTATGCTAGATTATTGAGTGGATGTATCTAAAAATCTTATTTCTAGACAAAAAAATCCTTACTTATATTATATCAAAAGTATATTAACTATATTATATAATTAATATTAATTATATTAATATATCATAAATATATTAATATATTATTTAATAATATATTTAATACACTAATATATTTAACAAAAATTTATTAAATATTAATAAATATAATATAGGAATTTATTAATAATTAATATATTTATTTATATATCAAACCTACTAAAATTTATTTATAATAAAAATATATTTTCTAATATAAATTTATTTTAATACTCAATATAGGCAAATATTCATAGCGTTCATGTAAATGGGTTGTGGATGGCTAACGGTTTAAAATTTGGAATCTCTAACCCAACGTAGTCATCTCTTTTCGATATTATTTTTAAAGTAATTTTTCTACCAATCAAATATCGTAAAGTTTATCTTACTCTCTAATTATTTCTTCAAATAAATATTTTTTTAAATTACCAGAATAATCTGATATATTCCAACGAAACAAACTCTAAGTACACACGCCGAGGGAGAAGCAGTGGAAAACTAGTTTCTTAGCCGGAATCTTGAATCCCCTTCTTTCCCTTTGATCTCCCAAGTAATAATAAATCACCAAATTTTCCGTCTCCTTGGTTAGCAGGAAAAAAAGAAAAAGGAAAACAAAATAAAAAGAAAGCGAACCACTCTCTTTTTTGTCTTTTTGTTATTTTATAACTAATCATTTATAGTTATTCGGCTCAGGTTCTTTCCCCAGGCGCACTTCCACTGTTCCCCACGTCCTGAAGACCTTTTTGCAACTCATCATTTATTAAGCCGCCTTCCCTTTTTGCCTTCTCGCGGAATCCGACCCTCCTCTCGCTCTAGTCTCTAACGCCAACCCCAATACCTTCGAAGGCTTTACCTCATTATTAATCTATAACTATTGATTATGAGTCTCTTTTTATAGATCAAAGTGAAAAAGAAATCACACCGTTCGATCATTCGATCTTTGTATCGATGCCACATGCGCAGTACAGGAACTTTATTCAGTAATTTATATTAATATATAATTCTCTGTTGAGTGGAGGTGTTCAGAAAAAAAAAAAAGTTTAAATAGATTTAAACTGGACGAGTTTTCAAAAAAAAATTATCCGCCGCCAATGGCCTTCTGCACGTGCTTAGTAAAATAATTAATGATTTTTACTCAGGTAACCATCGGAGTGAGGTTACCTCCTTTCTCCCTTTGGTCATGTCCGGTCGCGTTTATTCTAGCACCAGCGAAACCAAGACCATTTGTGCTCACTGGAAGGTGACTATATCCGGAATTTACATACATTATAAAATAAGAATAGTTGCCGCCGTAGAGTTGGCACGTGCGAACAGAATGCCAGAAGGGTGATATAAGACCTCTCTTCTCCCCTTCTCCCTCTCAGCGGCCTGGTTTTCACCCTGGGGTTTTCCGTCCATGATCTCGACGGCGTCAGCGAAGCCTTCGTTACGGAATTGGGGATCTCGGTTCGACCACCTCCACCGGGCCACCACGATCGACGGCTACGATCGCATGGAGGCTTTCAAGCGCTATGCTCGGAGGAGGAGGAGAGGGGAAGAGCGCAAGAAGAACTCGGCGTCGGCGGCGGCGGCGGCGGTAGCGGTGGGGGCGGCGATGGGCTCGCTGGATCCGTCAAGGGTGTGTGCAGAATGCCGTACCTCTCAGACCCCGCTCTGGCGGAGCGGTCCCAACGGCCCCAAGGTCCTTTCCCTGCTCCAATTCCTCTTCTCCCACCTGCTCTGTTTCTTTTTATCTAGATCTTCTTACCGTTCTTTTCTAGATTTTGTAGTATTATGATGGTAATTCCTCTTTCTTGTCAGTATCTTGATGACTATTTGTATTCAAATCACTGGTTCGAAAATCTTCCGTCTTCTTTAATATTATTTTGATGATTTGCTGTATATTTCTCTTTGTTATCGGTATTTTGATGATTTCTTGTATGTAGATCACTATTTAATAATTTCATGTACCGTTCTGTTCCTTTATCAAATGCTTGGGGTTTGATCCGGTATTCCGCTTGGTGGGTTTGTTTTGACGTTAGGGTTAGCGACAATTTGATCAGCGCGTATTTTCTTTTTCTTTTTTGCGCTATGAAATTGATATATAAATATCGTTGGTCATTTCTTAATTTGTGATTTATTTGGAATCTTTTGGTGGGAATTGCAGTCTCTCTGCAATGCATGTGGGATCAGGTACCGGAAGAGGAGAAAAGCTAAGATCAATGGAGAAGATAAGCATCGGAAGACTACTGCTACCAATTCCACTGCTATTGGAACTATTAAAGGAAAGAATGGAAGCATGATGGCTTCTTTGGAGGCGGTGGGAGCGGAGTTGAGGCGGAGGCAGAAGGAGAAGCAGGAGAGGATGCTGCTGCTGCTTTTGGAGCGCGAGAAGCAGAGGAGCAGGGAGTTGAAGGCGGCGGCAACGGCAGCCGCCGGGGGAGCCGCCGGCAAGGAGGAGGCGGAGGCGGCGCTGCTCCTGCTGTCCCTCTCCTCTTCTGGCATTTTTGTCCATTCCTAGTACCGGGAGACATCCCCCACCACTCTCTCTCCTCTCCGGTGCAGAATCAGAGAGAGACAAAAGAGAGAACTGGAAAGGGCCTTTCGTTTTTTTTTTTTTTACGTTGTTTTCTTTTTCTCTAAGTTAATAGATGATGGTGACATTGTAAGGACTTATGTTGCTATTGGAGTTTGTGGTTATTGGGAATTTTGGCTTGCAATGGCTGCAAAGGAGAATTTTGGCTTTTAAGGAGAGAACGAAGGAAATTGAAGGAATATGAATTGTAAAGCTTGCAACCTGCAGGAAGAAAAGTTTGATGATTTTTATCATGTGTGCGAGCTATTTCGTTTCTTTCTTTTTGGGAGTAAAATAGTTTTATAGTACTTGTTATCTCTACCATGTACTTGAAGCGAGAATATTACTTCCGCATTCGTGCGAAAGAATGATCCCCCATCTTTCGAATTGTGCACCAGCCGCTTAAAATCGTTATGGACACAGATTCCCAGGTGGTATGACATTTTTTTCACCACACCTTTTTATTAAAATCACGTTCTGCACAGCATCAAAGCACTTCAATTTTTTTAATAAAAAATAAAAATTTTATTGAGACTTTTTATGAAAAAAATTATATGAGATACGAAAAAAATTATTATCCCACCAATTAGGAATTAGCCTTTTGTTTTCCAATAGTATCCCTATACGATCAAAATCAATAGATAGTTTTTTAAAAAAAATTATATTAGATATTTCATACTATTTTTTTAAAAAATACATGTTCAACAAAAAAATAAGCCGTTTTAAAATATGCAAAACCATTTGGAGTTAAGTTGAATTTTAGACAAAAACCAAATTGTGCATTTATATATTTATTTATTAACCTATGGTTCAGCTTGCAAACTAGTTATCAGCACATCGGATGGTAACCCAATATCCATGAACGGCTCATGAGTTTTTTCTTGGCTGAATGACAAGATGCATCAATTACCATAATCCTATAATACATCCTTGCTACAATACTAAGGTTTTAACCTTTGGCAAATTCTTCCCGGATTTTCTGCATCAAACATTGTGGAGGGACGCATATGATTGTTTAGTGGCAACAGAATGGCCTAGTGCCGCGGTGGCAGTAATGACATCACGGAGACTTGTCTGAGATGCAGGAGATTGCAAGGAAAACAAAACTTTCAAAATGTCCGGCTACTCGATTATTACAGTTGCTTCCAGACCGTTGGTTATGACGGCAAAAGAAAATAGAGAAAAAATAATTTCATATTTTTTAGTTTTATTGGGTGTATTCGCACACGCATTGTATGGTTAATCCATTAAAGCAAAAAAAAAAAAAATTCTCAATTTCATATAACTATATATAAAGTGCACATATAATTAAAAGTACCAACACTGATATTAGCTAATAACGGATGTCACCGCGGTGAGTAACGGAAACTAGGACCATTCCTTAGTTCTCACCCGGTCATGCTGGATATTGCATTTTTCCAGACAGGAAAAATGAATGCTGCAACATTGACAGCAGCCACCCAATCACAGATCATAGACAATTGATAATAGCAAAATAACAGCATTATCCATGTACTCACACGATATGAAGAATCAAGCTTGGAAATCTGTTATATTGAAAAGATGAGAACCAAAACATTAAAAGAAAGCCAGCATTTAGGTGAGAATCAGCCCAATTGGCCCATCCCAAATTGAAGTCGGCAATGCGTTCCTCCTCTACCCGATTCTCGGGCCGCTCGGATAAGGCCTCCCCCAACCGTGGCTAGTAGGGATTCGTCGGGCCGATGCGAACGGTTGGCAATCATTGGGGACTGCTGCAACCAACGAATAACAGGATAGTCAAGTTTCATATGCATAACATTACCGGTATAACTTATTGGATGTTCAGAGTACACAGCTTCTATGACATTTTATGTACACAAAAATGAAACCTTGATGCAAAAAGTGTCTCTTGTCACTATCACTGACGATGTTGTGAAAGAAAATATTAATAAACTAGTATGAGCTACACGGGTCAGTAAGTTATCATGCATAATCTTACTGAATCAAATATAATACTAAACATTTTATGTAATTGGGATTGAGAAGTTAACATGTACATCAATAACAACTTATCTTAATAAAATATTCATACCGAGCCGGTAAATCGGTGCATGTAATAACATAACTTTTCATGAGAAATGCATCGTAAAACTATATGTCGGTATGCCATGGTTTTAAAATCTACACTCTCAGATTTATAGCTATGATCATACTTAAATCTCACGGCAGGGATCGTTATACCTAGTTATTCTTTTCTACCAGCAGGGGCCCATATGCTCAGTTATTCTTACCCACTGGCGAGGGCCATCCATAGCATCTGAGAGCCCATAAGTAGTACTTTTTTCATAAATAGTACCCATAGATAGAGTAAAAACTCATTAATAGCAATTAAACATCTCATCTTATGTTTATACCACAAATATTATTTTTGATGCACTTATAATATCATAATTTATGTAATACATAATTAAAATGCATAAATAATGCTTTATAAATAATGTAAGTGAGCATATACATGATCAATAAAATAATAAGATTAAGGCAGGTTACTTACCTTAAATTCCGTTTCAATTTCTTAAATCCGGATGATAAATCTCAATTACCTATAACAATATCATAAGGATCACATTATTCATTATTCATTTATTATTTAATTTCTTAGTTCATCTTATTATGAAATTACTTGCTTGAATCGCATCCAAGAATCTAGCCCAAGTCCAATTCACCCAAATTTAGAGTCTTTGGGTTCGATTTAAAACTAGGTCGGGTCCACATAGGCCAATTGGGTCTTTTATTAAAGGATTGGCCCGGTTCAGAATTAGGTCTAGCCCTTGCTGGATCAAATTAGCTTTTTGATTGGGTCATTAGGCTCAATCCCAAGTCTAATTGGGTTTAATTTTGATACAGGATCAATTTAGCTCATTTGAGCTTGAATAAGGGTCAGCCCGAGGCCAATTTGGTCTCAAATTAGTTGAATTGGGCTTACTGAGACTAACTCAGCTTAATTAGGTTCGGGCTCAATTAAATTTGGGCTTAATTTGGTTCGGATTTAACCCAATTTTCAATTTAGGCTCATCCAACCTTAGGCCAATCTGGTTGGGCTTAGGTTCAATCGAATTTGGCTAAACCAATTGCTTATTATTGGGCTTAACAGATTTTAGACCTAAACCTGGATCTGACCCATTAAGCCGGACCCGTTAAGGGTCCTTCTCAATTTTTTCTAGAGGCTTCCACCTCTTCATTTCCCATCTCCTCTCTTTGTCTCTCTCTATTTCTCCTTCGTCCCCACTGAAAACCCTAACCCTTCTTCTTCCACCTCCGGCCAAAACCTCCGCTTTTTCTCCTTTGTCTCTCTCTCTTTCTCCTTCGTCCCCACTGAAAACCCTAACCCTTCTCCTATTCTCCCTCCTTTCTCTCGCTTAGCTTCCCCCCACCTCCTCTTCTCCCTCTTGCTGTGCCACCAAGGGGTGAGCCTCCTTCGAGAGATGCTCCCACCTCGAAGCGGCAGAAGGAAAAGGGTAGGAGGCCCTAGACCTCCTCCGAAGTGGTGCTGGAGGAGTTGAACGGGGTCCCCAAGGTGGGGCCGAGCCCTTGGGAGCTCTCCTAAGGAGGCTGACGCTTCCTCGGCCTACAGCCGCTCCGGCTACTCCAGCCAAGGGGTGCATCTTCCAGGGTGGAAGGAGTGGGGGTAGGGAGGGGCTAAACCTCCTCCGAAGTAATGCCGGAGGGAGGTTTAGCCTCCACGAGCCCCCACTCTCTGATCCGACCACAGCGGAGGAGAGCCACCATGACCGTGAAGGAGAAGCGAGGCCTAGTTACAATTTTTTCATTTTTTATTTTTTTTTATTTTCTTTTTTCTTCTCCTTCTGTGGTGGCGCCACTACCTCCTCACCGGAGGGAGGCGGGGCTTGGCCAGGGCCTGACGGCCCTGCGGCCGCGTCGGGGTATCCTATGGCAACCGCGGCTGAGTCTGCGGTGCCCTAGGCACTTGCAGGCGGAGCCCGAGTGGGCTCGGCCCAAATCTACGTCTGGGCCTAGGCCAAGCCTGATTGGGCTCGGTCCAGGTCCACAACTAGGCCTAGGCTGGGCCCTGGGTCGTGCTTAGGCCAGCCCACGGCCTGCCACGACACTTGGGCTTGGCTTGGGGCCATACCCGGGTCTAGCCTGTTGCAGAAGCTAGATTTTCTTTTTTCTTTCCTTTTCTCTTCACTTTACTGAAACAGTAGGGTTTCATCCTCTCCTTTCTTCCGTCTGAATTCTCCCCCCTCTGTTTCATCACTGAAATGGAGGAGAGGACCACCCGATAGAGGGAAACCTCCGGCCCTCAAAGTGGTAAACACTGAGAGCCAGTGGCGCCTGTGGTCGAGAGCATTCCGATAGTCACAGGTTCCTTCCCTTGTTCCTTCCTCTCTACTAAAACAACTATTGTTGGAGGAAGAGAGTCAACACAAGGTCTTACCTTGTTTCTAGATGGCTACAGTGATCAGCAATCCCTCCTCCCAACTCCTCAGGGCTCCATAGGTTCAACTCCTTTAGTTCAAGGCTCCAGGGTTTCTCAAGAAGAAGGAAGTTTAGTATGGGAGGTCTAATGGGTATTTAAATATCCAGACTTGCAGTATAACAAGAGAGAAGAGGGTTGAGGTGGCACCCTCCCCTTCTTCATGAATGGGGGCCCAACAGCTAGCCTTCGCCCTACTGGCCAGCTGGGACTCGTCACTTCAACCTGTAGCATAAGGTGGCAGCCCTCAAATGGGATGCCGACCATGGGCCCAAGTTGGCCCATTTAGCGACCTAGCCCAAATACTCATATATTGGGCCCCAAAAATATTGGGCTCGGTTAGTATTGGAACCGAATAATTACAGTTGGCATGCTATCCCCATCTGATTACGGCCACCCAAAGTCTCCTCCTCTTTCTATTCTCTGTTTCAATACCTATATCACCAGAATCTAGCGGAATCCACCGCCACAGTCGAGGACCGCCGCCACCATAGCTCACTAGAGAGCTTATCCCCTCCCCCCACCTTTGCTTCTTCTATGGCCAAGAAAGCTGCCATCAAGGTAGCTAAGGGCGTTGCCCCTTCTCTTTCTCTGTTTTCTCAAAGCACGGCCATTGCCACCATCTCCGATCGTGATTGTGGTCCTCGATCGTCGCAGTTGTTGTCGAGGCCACCGCCGTTATCATCGGCTCCACCATGCTTGGCCACGAGATCTCCGACACCCACCCTTCCTCGGTCTCCTCTCCGCTCTTCCTTCTCTTCCAGCTCTTCCTACTTTTCCTCCTCTAATTCTTTTTTTTCTTTCCATTTTATTTATTTATTTATAGATTATTCTCTCATATCTTGTTTTCTCTATCTTGACTCATGGGCCACACATGTTCATTGATTAGGGTCAACTCGGACTGACAACCAAATTTAGACCCTTGATCGAAACCGGACAAAGACTCTCTCTCTCCCTCCCCTCTTCTTTCTCTTTAAACTAGACCTAGGGATCTTAGTTCAAAGCCCTCGCTCTATTTGCTCAGATCTAAGTTGGCCCCTAGGTGGAGGACATGAACCGCCCCGGACGACATACCAACTTTGTATCTCAACCTTTGTAGGTATCCCCTAGATTTTGGTTACCTTGACCTTTTATTGAGCTAATTAAATCGTGCATGATCTTGACCAGTTATATTCACCTTGTTCAGACTGAATGTAGTCGAGCATCCCCACCTGCTTGACCTTACCTATCCTTCATCTTGATTTGGGCATAAGGTCATATATGCAAAAGTAGTTTAATTTGTGACTTTGATTGACTCCTAATATAATGATAAAATTAATGGTAGTTTAATAATATTAAAACAGATAAACTGGACTTGCTTATGTGAAGTATGATTTTGAAACAAGAAGATGTAAGTAACCAGATGCTTCAAAGTGTGTTTTCTAAATTTTGGTAAAATGATAATTAGTTTATCAAATATGATTGTTATATCTATTTTATACTTGATCCAACAGGTTAGGCATGTTATTGTTATAATAGTAAATCTTTTTAAAAAATATATTATTTGTTATGTTACAAAATTTAGAAAATATGATAGGATAAATTATGAAATTTATTTCATATGTATGTATTCTTAGCACAACTATGATCTAGCTTCACCAATGAAGATTATTTGTTGACCCTATCGACTTTTAATGTGAGAAACTATGTTCAACACTGAACCACCTTTAATTAAAATAGTGGTATTTGATGCTTTGTGCATTCTATAGCTGACCCATGCCATTAGGTTACATGGTTATAGCCTGACATTGAGTTTGTAGTATCAACTTATGAAAATAATAGTAAATTTCAGAAGATATATATATATATATTATTTAGAAATTGATTTATTTTCAGTCAGCATTACGGTCTTTAACTATTTATTTGTCATACTTAGACCCTACTTTATGGTGTTATGTTTCTTACTAGGCTAGTGTAGCTCATGATTCTTACTTTTTTTATGTTTTAGATCCCGAATCATGATTGCTCAGAACTTGGAAGAGCACGCTAAATCTTCTGAAAATGCTCGCCATTATTGGAGTTCTAGTTTAGACTATTTAGACTAGTTTAGTTAGAATATCTTATTTGATTTGAATATTTTTACTTATTTTTCTTTGGAGTAAATGATTATGAGAATGATTTGTTTTTTATCATGACTATATAAATTTTCAAGAATCAAAAAATTATTATTGTTTGGAGATTCTGATATGGTTTGTAGCCTTGTATGTCTATATGGTTTGCCATGCAAGTATACAGTGTCTGTTATGCTTTAAATTGGGAGCTACAGGGGGTTTGATAATTTACAATTTACAACAGTCATTGTAACAAGATCAAGTTGGATGATGCCTGTTCCTTAGATTTGAACACGAGACAGGTCAACAAATGACAACAAATGACTCCCTTCAGTTAGGCCAGGTCTAACCAGGTTATTTAGAGCTGTGGCTTGGGTCTGCATCTTAAGAAGTGACACGTGTAAGAAACAGTAGGTTTTGTTTGATTCACATAATTTACCAGTGAACTAGGTCCAACGAGAGCCACGTATTTAAGATGGCCCAGACGTTAATGGACCAATCCGATTGAGTTCGACGGCTCGACGTGATAGGTCGTCCGAAAGCCGAATGACACCACCATCACTCACCCACTAATTAAGGTTGAAACCTGTCACTGGCAATGGAATTGATGGTACCGTTCACTTTATTTGTCTTTTTTTCAGTCTTCTCTAGTTTGTTATCTATATCGCTGTCAGTTTTTAGTTTTTATTCTAGTAAGTAATGACATGGGTCTGATTCATGGTGGATCTAGCCTAGCCCGAATGATCCAACGAGGCTTAATTGGGTTTGGATCTAAAAATATAACCACAAAAAAAAAAAACCAAGTGGGTTCTAGGCCACTCTTGACCTGGTTGGAGGCTTAATAATGTTGCTCAAATCCCTATTAGCCTCTGAAATCATTATGTCTTGAAATATCTTCAGGTCATGTTCTATGGCAGAATTATTTTTCGAGTTGTGTATGATCAGGCCAAACCGCTCTGCTAGGCTTTTAGATGTGCTACAATTGTCCATAGCCACATGTTTAGATTTGAGCTTTGGAGGGTAATTTGTTTCTATTTTTGAATCTACTTAGGCGTCAACCTAGGTCACAAGTCCCCATAGACCTCACTGGCTTCCATAAGATTTGTTTAAACACTGTTTTCACAAATGATCATTGCTATCAAAATCTAGCTAAAAAATAGATGGACAATGAAATGAACGAGTTCATTTCCAACTTCCATGCCGGGCCTGGGCCTGGCTTTGGCCCAGGCTTTACTGGATCCGACAAAATTGTCTAGCCTGCGTTCCAAAGGACAACAAAAATTGGGCATGGAATGAACCTATGAGAGCTTATTATTTGTTGGTGCGGTGTGGGCTGAGTTTGCAAGGCTCAAGCCCTGCCATCCACCCCTAGCTGGAGGCTTAGCCCCATTTCGTTTTCGGCCCTCCAAAAGCTTTTTTAGATTAAATAAAAGTATTTGATAAAAAATTAAAAAGCTGTTTTAGCTTTGTCAGAAAACTAAAATAACTTTTTGGAAAAAACTCCATTTTGGAGCTTCTCCGAAAAAACACTTTTAGGCTTCGTCGGAAAGCTATTTTGAGTTATAAAATTTTTCTTCTTTGGAACAAAATATCCATAATAAATATAATAATCACAAAAATAATAATATTAATATATAATGATAATAATTATACTATTTTATACTTTTATTATTGTATTATACTATAAATATAATATTATATTACATTATAATAATATTACACTATATTATATATTTATATATTAATATATATTATATTTTTTATTATAATCTGTT
>JAOXJJ010000725.1:11156779-11178402 GCA_025769935.1 Phoenix roebelenii | reverse complement strand
ATACTAAAAATACTTTCTCAATTTATTTATCAAATACATGTTAAAGCCTCACAACACTTTCGAAATATAGTTACCAAATAATAAATAATTTTTTATAAAAATTTTATTTTTGAAAGTTCTACCATCAACATGTCTATTTATCCCACGTTTGTAACTCTGTCTTGACCCAGGATCCGACGTCTAGTCTCCATGATGTCCGGTTCACCCTTCTTAGGTTCCAATCATATGCAGGGAAGTTAAAACATTGTGGAGAAATAATGTCATTCTTATTATTCTTTTGAGAATTACGGTGGGAGCACGGCCAGTCATTCCGCATAAATGATGGGGGAATAATCCCAATCAAGTACGTGAGCGAACACCTCCAACATGAAACCTCCTCGTAAAACCGATGGGCTATCACTATAGTACCGGCGAAAGAGAACCCATGGCCCTCCTATATGCACCTATTTGCCAAGCTTTTTTTCCTTGGTATCCGTAACAAATACTAGCTTTGGTGAATTACGTGACTTGTTTGCGGTCCTAGAAGGGCATTGAGTATGTTTTACATCGGAGGAAGAGTAATGCTTGTTGAATCCAAAATATCTGACTTCATATAGTTTGCAAATACAATGCTTGTATATCCAATCGAGGGCTACCAAGTGTGCAACGGAAGAGTGACTACGGGACTGTTTAAGTTCCTTCCACCTAGAGACACACTTTAGTATTCTCTGTCTATATCACATTTTGCGAAAAATCCAGTATTCTCTTTATTTTTAATATCTACCATCGCCATAGAAATATTTCTAACGCAATAGCTAGGGGTGAAACGGATGCAAAGAGGAATTTTACTTGGAAGGACTTATTTTCCCGTGCCATTTCAGAAAGAAAAATTTAATTGCCTTACTAATAGCTAGGACTTCTTTTATTTGGGAGTGACTATGGGCTGTTTTGTTTTGATTCGACCTTGCTTATGTCATCCAACGGACCAATGAAAGCTTGCCATGTGACAGCCACTAGAAGTGTAACAAAGTTTTTTGAATCTTCTTCAATGGGCGATGGTTATAGCCTAGCCAACAATCGTGCACGGTTAAACTGACGCTTGTAATGGGGGCATGGTTATCGAGTAGTTAAGATGCGCACCCGGGAGACTTCTAAGTATATTGTCTCCACCACTCTTTTACACATCTCTATTGTTTTCTCAAATCTTTATCTAACTTAGGCATCGGAGGATCCCTCGATGAACAAACTTCAGCAAATGAACTTTTCTTATTTTTAAGTCCAATGACCAACGCCAAGCAAGCTTCTTCGTTTGAGCATAGCTACAGCTGAGCACTGTCGTCAGCAGGCTGCTTCAACTGGAGCTCACTCGGCCTTTCTAAGGCGGCCCGTCTAGGTCGGCCCAGCGAGCCCGGGCCTTCAGGGCCCGACGTGTTTTCCGTGGACCGGCGGGCACGGCCCAAGGCATGCTGCGCGACGGGAGCACGTCGAGCGCCGATGCGCGCTGACGGCGAGCCGAGGGCATCTAGCGGTACTAGTATGTAGCATACCAACTTGAGCCGAGGGCAGTGCGGGCCCACCCGGGCGCGCGGGCTGCGCGAGCCCAGCCGGGCGTGCTCACCTCGCGGGCCCAATGCGGACTGCGGGGGGGGGCTTAGAACTGGACCGCGGGCCCTTCTATAGGAAAAGGGCCCGCGAGCCCAGTTTGGGGGGTTCTCACAGGCCCAGCCTGTGGGGGGCCCACAAGCCCAATTAGCAGCATGCATGGGCTCCCAGGTTGAGCGGGACTTGCAGGTCCAGGGAGATCTGACCTTGGATACCGAGGTGCCAGCATGCCCGTTTCAGTATTGGTCCCTGGGTCGGGGACTGGTCTCAGCGCAGGGGACCCTCCTGACTGTAGGTCAAACCCCGCCATGCAGGACCCTTGGGACGCACATGAGGGCTTGGGGAGAGGCCCAGATGGGGTCTTTCGGTTTGGCTCTCCGACCCTAGCTTTGGGCGAGCAGCTGGAGGCTGCCCCCAGGGGGTGCGAGGCCAGGGGCCATCCTGGGGTGCACTTGTCGGAGAGTCCGGCCGAGCCACTGACGCTACGAGTGGGTGTGGTAGGGGTGCCACTCGGAAGGGCACCCCGAGAGGGACCCACGGATAGTGGTGACAGTGGCGACTGCTCCTTGGGCATAGCTACGGCAGAGGGGGACCACCCAGATGTCGTGCAACTCATCAAGGCGGCTGTCATGCGCGATGCATCTAGTGAGGTAGAGCAGCAGGGCGACTTAGGCCGCCAGCCAGAGATAGCTCCCGAGGCCCAGGGGGAGGATGAGCCTGAGGCCGACCATGCGGATTGTGATCCATGAAAATTCTAGCCTGGAATTGTAGAGGGGCGGCCAAGCCAGCCTTCATGTCTTCCTTTAAACGGCTAGTGCAGGTCCACTGTCTGGAGATCTGTTTTCTTTGCGAGACACAGTTATCTAGCGATGGGCTCGGTCGACTGAGGCGACGCTTGGGGAGGGACTGGGAGACCTATGCAGTCGAGTCCCAGGGGTTGTCTGGTGGCCTTTTAGTCCTGTGGAGGCGAGGGGCGACGACGATTGATGTATTCTACAACTGCTCTCAACAGGTAGTCATGGTAGTATCGAAACCTAATGCTGACCCATGAGTGCTGTGCGGTGTGCACGCGAGCATGGACCATAGGGTTAGAAGAGCCCTCTAGCAAGAGATCACCAACCTGGCTGCCCAGGGCATCCCGACGGTGTTAGTTGGTGACTTCAATTGTATCCAGAGTGCGAGTGACAAGAGGGGGGCGCGGTATTCACGGATAGGATAGACAGGAGGGAGTTTCGTGACTTTGTGCTGCGAAACGGCCTGGTGGACTTTGATTTTTCGGGACCACGGTTTACTTGGTGTAACAATCAATCCGGCAGTGCTAGGGTTTGAGAGCGATTAGATAGGGCCTTTGCATCCCCATATTGGATCCTTCGTTTTCCTACCTGCCGAGTTAGTCATTTACCCCGAATTGCATAAGACCACTGCCCTTTGCTGATCTCCACCTCATCGGGACCTTGTCATCACAGTCCTTTCCGTTTCGAGAAGATTTGGTTATTGTACCCTCAGTCTTGGGACATTGTTTGTGATGCGTGGCGTGTCCCGGTGCGGGGGATGTGATGCAACAAGTCTCACGCAAACTCGAGATGACCAAACGGCGGCTTCACCGTTGGAATCGCGAGGTAGTGGACGATATTTTTTGAAGATTGGAGGGGGTTGAGACTACGATTACCGAACTACAGAGGAGAGAAGACCTAGGAGGTGAACTACCAGAGGATGACATGACTGACCTTCGGGGGCTTCTAGCGACTCACCACTCATTACTACGGCAGCATGAGATTTTCTGGCGACAGAAATCTCGGGTCCAATGGGTAAGCGAGGGTGATTGCAACACTAGGTTCTTTCATCGGACGATGGTTATCCGGAGACAGCGGAGTATGATCCACTCGTTGCGAGATGGGTCCGGCTACCGAGTGGAGGGTGAGCCTGCCGTCAGACAAGTCTTACTTGATTTTTTCCGTGCCAGATGGATGGAGGATGGAGGCCCCGATGATAGTGCCATCCTTCCGGTGGCTGATGTGGGTATTGCTGATGACGAGAATACGACCCTGGTTCGGTCGGTGTCGGCGCAGGAGGTGCAGGAGGCATTCTGGACTCTGGCAGCAGATAAGGCTCCGGGACCTGATGGGTTCCTCCCTTCTTTTTTCGGAGATATTAGGATATCATTCGGGGAGCAGTGGTTGAGGCTGTGCAGTGTTTCTTCACTCAGGCAGCCATGCCTGAGGATTGGAAGACCATCTTTATTACGCTCATTCCGAAGCGCTAGGAGGCGGTAGAGCCAGGTCACTTTAGGCCCATTAGTTTGTGCACAACCTTGTACAAGGTTGTAGCGAGGATAATGGTGGGCAGGATAAAGCCCCTACTGCCGGACATCATCAGCCAAGAGCAGGGGGGCTTTGTAGCAGAGAGGAACATCTCCCACAATGTTATGTTGGCCCAGAAGATGATGTGGGATTTTCAGCGAGCATCGAAGCGGCGCAGCTTGATGGTAGTCAAGCTGGATATGGAGAGGGCATATGACAAGATCAGGTGGAGTTTTCTTCGGAGGGCACTGGAGGCCTACGGCTTCCACAAGCGATGGATTGGATGGGTCCTAAGGTGTGTCCAGGAGCCAAAGTTCTCTCTTTTGGTCAACGGTACACCGTCAGCTTTTTTCGAGTCCACTATGGGGCTGCGGCAGGGATGTCCCTTATCCCCTTACTTATTCATTATTTGTTTTGACAGACGAGTCTGTGGATCCCTGCGGAGTGCGGGGCTTGCGGTACAGACGAGTCTATGGATCATGTACTATTTCAGTGCACTTGGGCGAGGTCGACATGGCAGTGGTCAGGGATCCCGAGGAGGCGTGGCGGGAGAGGAGACTTTTCTTACAGATGATACGACAGTGGTTGGCCAGTCCCAGGATATATCGGAGGCCATCCGAGCGACTTGCACAGCCCATCAGATTTGGCTGGCAAGGAACGCTCGCACCTTTGGCGCGCGTAGGATGTCGCCGAGGTTTATTGCGGAGTCTGCTCGAGCATTGGCGATGGAGTCCAGACTCACTACCCCTTCAGACACACCTTTGATAGCTCGGGACACCTGGGGTTCCCTCTCTGCTCAGGCAGCTCCTCGGACAGTGTTCTTTTCCTGAGAGCCCCCACCCCCGAGTTTCCTCAAGGTAAATTTTGACGGGTCATGTTGGATGGAGGTTCGCGAGGCGGGGCAGGATTCGTCATACGGGACCCTCACTCCAGGGTAGTGGCAGCAGGTGGCTGCCGGTTATTCGACATATCAATTCCAGGGGCAGAGTTGCGAATTGCCTAGGCGGGTCTTCGCCATGCGCGGCAGGTGCTGTGGGCCGGCTCGATCATCTTGGAGGGCGACTCGGCTACAGTTATTGGGTGAATTCGACGGGGTCCGAGTGATGAGAGCTTCGACCACCCTCTAATCCGGGACATTAGGATGATGATGAGGGATGGCGTGGTCTTTGAGGCCAAGCATGTATATAGAGAGGCCAACGGGGCGGCTGACTGGGTGGCTGCATATGCGGCCCACCACTCAGGATACACCCTGTGGGCAGGAGAGAGGGAGCTGCCATTGGCACTACGTGAGATTGTGTATTTTGATTTTCTTGGATGCATTTCTGAAGAACCCGTTTAAGCAAACCAAAAAACAAAAAAGGGTGAGCTGCTACATGTGGTGGAAGAAATGAAGGGCGGGCGCTAGAAATCCCACGAGTGCGGAGGATGGCGTTTTATAAGATGTTTCCGTGGGGGAATTTATCGAACATCTTGTGGGCAGGCTCGAGATGAGCAAGGCTAGCAGAAGCATAATGAGCCAAGCTGTACTCGCTCTGGAGGGCCCTTCTCGACGAGCATCGAAGCCGGTCGCCGGCGACTGGGAGGTGGAGAGATTAGATCGCCAGTCGAAGCATGGGAATCCAAGCAAGGAAAAGTCGGGAGAGGAGAGGAAGACAAGGTGGAAGGGACCGCTTGCGAGGGTGCAAAGCCGCGACTCGAGACGCAGCATCTCGCCACGTATTTAACATGCATGCGGGATGATTTGCAACTCGCCTCGGCTCGATTTTGCAACTCAAGTTGCCGAGCCCAACGTCCATGCAACCCGGTTAAATCCAGTTACCGCAATTGGGCCTGAAGACATCCCAGTTACAGGAAACAAACAGGACTTATGACGAAAGAACTATGCTCCTCCAATTACATGCAACACCCTTACGGAAGAGTAATACTAAAATAACGACGAACCCCAACAGAAATCTCGGATAAATGGGGTTCATAAGGACATGTAACACCAAATGACATGTCGATCATAATGATGGCCGTCCGTTGTCACGATCAGCAACTAGTAAAGATGGGGGCCACGGCAACTAAACTTGGTGCGGAGAAGCTGGAGGCCACAAGCTAGGATGTGCGGGGGCCACCCTGTTCAGCTTTCTCCATCTTGACTCCATGGCTGCGACTGTGACCTTTGCACCAAACTACGGCAAATGAACGAAGCACTCTCCAAGAATTAAGTGCGCCGAGTAGTGATATCCTATTGCAGAGTCTCTATTGGGTTCTCCAAAAATTGGAGTGCCTCCGCACTTCCTTCGACCTCCAGGGAGGTTTTAGAATTACATATTAGTAGGATTCCCTCTCCGCTATACTTTGCATGCATTCTCGGCATGGTTCTCACCTTGGAAAGGAGTGGCAATTTTCAATCCAAGTTTTATCTGACCCGATCCGAGCCCAACCCAACTAATCCAATCTATCAGACTAATGGATCAAGTATGAGTTGGGTTTGAGTCAAGCTCTACGAACCTTGATATATGGGGTCAATCTAACTCCAACTCGACCCAACCTACTAATCAGCGTCTCTAATTTTTGTCACCAAAAGATGGAATCTCCATATATATACATCTCTTTGCATCTACTTGCTAAAAATATATGCAAAATATCTGCTATATGACTGGGAGACATAACAAAAAGCCCTCAATCTGCATAACAAATGGAAGCAGATGTCAGGAAAATTATAAAGGATTGACAGTTTACTAATCCTGCAATGTACAGGGTAAACGTTGCAGTACAGTTGAAGAGTATATTCTCCAATCCAAACGCAACATCGATGAGAACGCTCCCCCACTGACGTAATGATCATTTCCAGCAAATTTCTCTTGGCATTTAGCATAATCTAAAACATTGTTACTGGGCCCATAGGTAGTCCAGTAAATCAAGTTCGAGCAGTGGAATATCAGAATGATCTGGAAAACATATGTTTCATTATGTCTCGCTACATATTTCATTTAAAAACAATATTTTTTTCACACTACTCTTCTTATGAGGTAAATGCAACTTTCAACACGCCATGGTTTTAGAATCTTTGGAAAAAGAGAAAAAAGAAACGAGCATAATGTCAAAAGCCAACTAAACTTTTCGGGTGAAGTTCTTTACACATCATTAAAGCAGCATCTTCTCTTAATACAAATCTTTATTTTGACGCAACACGAAGAAAGAAAAGGAAGCCTCTACACTTTCCTGCCAAGCCACTTTTCTCCCCTCGCCGACTACCTCCTCTATTATTCAACTTCTAATACATATATTAGCTAGAAACTATACGTCATTAACTAAAACTACAAATTATAGTTCTTCAAAAAAAAAAGTCACAAGGTGATAGCAGAAAAAAACTCCATATCGACTAACACAAAAGAAATCCCAATGACAGTGCGAGTGAACCCCTGAATGCTGCTCCAGATAGAGTGATTGCTGACGGAGCCGATGAGTAGGGTAGCGGCGGGGTCTTGTAGTAGAAAGGGAAGTAAGGGAGGATAGGATTAGGAGGGGGAGGTGCAGGGAAATTGTTATAAGGTGGAGGGTAGCTGTATGGTACATAACCTGAAGGTGGAGGGTAGTAATCAGAATTCGGCGTCCCGGGCGGCGGAGGGTACCCGGTTTCAGGCTCCGGTGGAGTGTATGGCAGCGGCGGCGGCGGGCAATTCGTGACCGACGTTGGCGGTGGCAGGCACGGATACGAGCAATCTGGGGGAGAATCGTCGGAGAAACTTGATCGAGGAAATCTGAGTAGTATTAGAAAGAAGAACAAAGTAGAGATAGAATTAGAGGGCAGGAAAAGCATGGCTGATGTGAGAGAGATAGAGGACCCCCGGGGGGAGTGCGAGAAAAAGATTGAGGAGGAGAAGGGAAACAAGAAGAGGGTCAGCAATTATAGACTTATAGTGGTAAGACTTGGAAGAGAGCAAGATGGCTATAAGAAGATGAACGTTTTGTCCTCATGTTAAGAATGGAAGTATTATATATAAGAGCAAAACGCCTTCAAAATGACCTTCCAAAAAGAATCCAGCTCAAATATTGCATTACTTCGTTGTAGGGCCCACGAACCTTTGGGTCGTGCGAATTTGGTAGGATTCTTTATTGGGTGTCAAGCATTCATGTATAATTTTTAATATTAAACGAACAGAAGGTGATGTCTACGTGGTGGCGTCCAATTGACGTAAAGGTCTTTGCCACCTTCTCGCTTCGTCAACTTTTGACCGAGGGGCACGGGAAAGCCGCAGCGTCACCATGTTTTGGTTCCCACCGATTCTAGGAGCAGGTGCGAGATCGCTAGAGAAGATGACCACTAGGAGCCATTTGATCGTATATTGGACGGATGAGATCGGGAGTAGTTATCACAGCTTGATAATTGTATCATTATATCTAAATAATCACATGATTAGTTGGTAATGAGATAGAGAGACAGCGCCCTTTGAAAGTAATTAGCTGTATCCAGCCATGGGGCGGAACACTTGGAAGCATTAATTTATTAAATTAACAAGAATAAAAGTATGAATACTAAGTCATATCCTTAATAATTAAAAGTGAGTTGGAAATCTGGTTTTGCAGGTAGCTCGGAGTTTTGATTGGATCTCATTTGAACCTGGACGAGTCAAGGATAAACTGGAAGAAATACATGAGCAGCTAATTAATCATATTTTCAATTTATTACGGACAAGAAAAACTTATATAATTATTCTTACATATATGATGTGTCCCTTTTCTTTTACTCTTGGGGTTGATAGCAAGTACCCCTCATGCAATTGGAGTGGTATTATACGTGTTTGGTGTAATTTTTCTTTGTACAATTTTTGTTGCACAGGCGAGACTGCTAACGGGCTAAATTGCCGAAGGTACGAGCCCTGTAGTTCAATTTTTTGTCCAAGCATTCATCCATTATAATTCTTAAAGAAAACATTGCTGATTAAAAGAATACTAAATGTACATGAAAATCGGACCAAATGGATGCAAAACCAGTTACTGGATGAATTCTTACAGCACAATATGTATTTAGATCTTGAAAAAGACTCCAACTCACCTACAAACTACGATACCTGAGATCTACGTAGACTCTTTGGACATTATTGGGCTGGTAAAATCAGACTCTAAAATCTAAATTGAGATGTCACGTAGGCCATATCATCCATATGGGACACAGACAAGAAACCTCTAGTAACAGTAGCATTGAAATTGGAAAGCTGGAGCCGAGATAAAATGGTGGGAACCCACCAATAGGCAATAGGGCGAATCCAAATCCATTTTAATAAATAAACTAACTCGAATTGCTTTTTTTAAATAGACAACTTGACACCCATTGGCTTTAGGTCTATTTTTATGTTTGCGAAGCTTTGTGCTCCTTTTAGGTCAACTTCTAGTCTAATTTGGTGTAATTAAAATTTCAAAGATGTTGGATATTTAGGAATTGAGATGAGTAAAAACAAAAGATATCCAAGAAGCATCTGATAAAGAGATCGGAGTTAAGACCCTCATCAAAAACGATGGAGCTCTGTTAATAATTTTCCGCTCACTCTTCTAGTTAGACTCTTATCACAGATTCCCTTCCCTCTCATCACTATCTTTCTTGATCTCTGATTTCATCCACTGTGTCTTTTAGGCAAGCGACATCGGCGACTCCTAACAAGCCGCTGACGATGATCGTGGATCTCTTTTATCTTTTCTATTAAATGTCAAAATTGAATGGGAATTGAAACGGAGTTCTTCCGTGACTCTAAATACGCAGAGGAAGTCAACGTGTCAGCTATGCATGGCCTCGCACTGGATTACCCCGGTGTGGTCACTCACCTAGACGTGTCCTTGATTCTGGTTCGTTTCGAGAGAATATTGACATCGTGAATTAATGATTTAGGTTCCACCCTTTTGAGCAACAAATGGCAAAAGCGATACAAAAAAAGAAAAATCAAGGAGAAAAGGTAGTGTCGAACTTCACACAGGCCAATTCCGTCTCAGCCGACTGCCTCCGTTCAATACGGGGCTTCAGAAAAAAAGTTTGAGGCCCAGCCCCTTAAAGCTAGCATCCATGGCCGAGGGAGGATCGAGTATGAGTTGGGTAGGCCATTACCCACACTTGTCTTGTGCTTGCCTCAGGACGGGGAATGGTGGTAAAGTTAAACGGGTGGCTTAGAAGAGTTATATAGATTTGGGGTGGATTTTACTATTGTCCGTACCTATCTAGGATCCGCTGTCTATAACTATTGGGTCCATTCAAGTACCCAACGTGATAGAATAAATTACCACTCATATCCACACATACTTACATGTTCTGGTTGGCTATCCACAATACACTAAGGGTTCGTTTGGTTCGTGGGAAATATTTTTTTTTCTAAGAATATGATTTCTGAGAAGCAAATTTCTAGGAAGAAAATGCCTGAAAGTATTTTTGCCATATTTGGTTGACCATGACAAATTTCCAGAGTATTTATGTTTGGTTGACCATCCACTTTCCTGGAAAAGTTATGTGTAATTTCTATTATACTTTTAATAAAAATTAGGTCTTTGATACCTCTTTAATGTTGAAGGGACTTTTTGGAAAAAAATAAAAATGAAGTGATTCCCAGCTCAGATTTCTAGGAAGAGAATGCCTGAAAAAGTATTTTTTGCATGTTTGGTTGACCATAGAAAGGTGACAGATTTCGAGAGTGCTTATGTTTGGTTGACCATCCACTTTCCTGAAAAAGTTTTATGTAATTCTTATTGTACCCTTAATATAAATTAGGTTTTTAATACCTCTTTAATGCTGAAGGGACTTTTTACAAAGAAATAAAAATGAAGTGATTTCCGACTTATGGAAAGGTAATTTTTCCATGTTTCTCATGAGAAAGACTTTTTCATGAAATGTGGGAATCATATTTCCATATGAATACAACTTTTTCATCTCTCTCCTTTGAAAACTCCAACCAAATAAGAGGCATCTCATTACTTTTTCGTTGACCACACTTTTTCTTTTTCTTTTCTCGCGAACCAAACAAGCCCTAGATTTTTTGCTTGGGTTCAAGAGGATAGTAGTAGTGTGATCTTCCTAACCATGTTACAATTTGCTAGATTGTCGTTACTTTTAGCATCCCAAAATGATGCGGACATGGATCTAATGCATCTTTTATACAATTAACATATGTGAGAACAAGAAGACCGATGGTGCCGAGAAGGAACCGAGACACGGAAGGTATTATGGTGACGGGGGGTGACAACGTGATCATCGAAATAAATCAGAGATCGAGTAAGTTCAAGCTTTCTCGATCTGCGTTCAATGTTTTGCCCAGCCAATTCGCAATCTCAAAGAGACAAAAAGCCCATATTATGGAGCAATAATACATATCTGTTGAATTTATGAGTATTGATAAAGCGCAGAGGGGGAGGAGAGAGAGATGTAGAGGGAGAGGAGAGAGAGACGTAGAGGGAAAGATATAATCTTTATTTCTTATAGTTGAAGGTGGTTATACAAGTCATGTACATCAAATTATACAACTCATATACAACTTATGTATATCAAATCATACAGCTTATATGCAGCTCATATATATAACCAACATTCTTCGTCAAACTCAAAATGACAGCGAAAATGCCACCTTGAGTTCGCTAACCAAATTATGATGGCGCCCTAATAGATGGGCCTTCATAAAAATATCCGCAAGTTAATTCGCAGAAGCAATATGTATCAACTGAATAGTGTCTTGCTTGATATGATACTGAATGAAATGATAATCTACATATAATTGTCCAAGTTGAAATTTTTTGATGACACACCACCCAACAATCCAGGCCATGGTCTTTTATTGCTAGTGAGAGAGGTCTAACGATTTGCTAAGCCCGGTTTTGTTATGCATCTTTACATACAACCCCACTCTTGCACCTTTCCTATATTAGTGTTCTCTCTCTCTCTCTCTCTCTCTCTCTTCTCTCTCACAGATTACCAGAAAATAATAATATAAAATTAATATATTCATATATTTATAATTTTCTTAAATAATCTTGATTCTTCCGACCTCGGCCATCTATTTGTTGTTCTTTTCAATTGAATAAATCATATACATGGCACGTGCAAACACTATATTTAATCTTGTAAAACAAATCGTAGGTAGACTTCCCAAGTTATACTAAAGTTGCTCTTGGGAAAACAACCTATACCTGAGTCTGGGGCATAATACTTGTTATACATGCATGCACACATCGATACATTTTTAGAAACAAGATGGGCTAGGGGGCTGGATAAGGGCTGTATCTTTTATGACAATAGAAGAATTCACCATCCTTTATATGAATCCATCATTGGATTACCTAGTGCTCACTTTTGAGATTTGTGCACATGGATATATGATGTAGCTCGCACTACAACAAAAATAGGTTTTTCCTGAAAAAATATTGAAATTAGCGTCGTCGGAGGCCAAAAATTTGAAAACTGGCTCACGACGCTTCATATGAAGCATCATCGGAGGCCAAAAACCCCCCCCCCCCAATGCTCCAAAAACCCGCGAGCGGCCAAAATATCCCCCCAAAACCCATGGACGGACTTTTCCCATTCCCCCAGCCACCTTCGTCCTCTTGGGCTCCATCGACGTGAGGGATCTCCTCTCGGTTCAGGACCTCGACGAGTCCTCCCCTCTCTCCTCTCCCAACCTCCGTCTCTACAAGCCCCCTCCCTCCTAGGCTGACACCGACGACGATGACGCCGTGGACGCGCGGGGCAAGGTCTTCTCCGGGATGGGGCTGGCCGAGTCTGCCATGCCGCCCGCCCTCCGTCCTCATGTGCCTCTTCGAGGGCGACTGCGGCGATCTCCGCGTCATCCTCACCAAGCGCTCCTCCAACCTCTCCACCCACTCCGGTTCATTCCATCTCCAACTAGTGTCTCCCTTCCTTACTCTGATCCAAAGGGATTGCCGAGATTCGGGCTTTTGCTTTAATTCATTGCTGGGTATTATTAATTAGGTGCAGTGTCGTTGCCGAGGGGGAAGGCAGAGGAGGGCGATGCGGACGATTGCGAGACGGCCATGAGGGATTTCAAAGAAGAGATAGGGCTGGATCCATCCCTCGTTACGGTCGTCACCATTCTTGAACCCTTCTTGTCCAAGGTATTACAGCTCCAATTCAGATCTCTGTTATTTCCAGGTGAAGTCCAATAAATTATTTTTACCTACGTTGATCGACTTGTACTGTCTAATGGAATTGAGAATATTTAAGTCTCGCCATTTTTCGGAGAGTAAGATTTTGAGTGTTGCCATTTGATGTCAAACCTAATAGTCAGCAAAGAGCAAGAACCGGTGCAGTGATCCCTAACCCATCGACTGCCATGTCGAAATTTCTCCAAGTCACAGTGATCCCTAACACCTTCTTTCATTCTCTTTTCTTTCTTTTTCTTGATTTTTTTTCTTGATGGATACAGGATGTTTTTCCCCCAAAAAAATAGAAAACAAAAGCTCTTGTTAAAGCGTCATTAAATTTGTAACTGAGCTTTTTATTTTTTTTAAAACAAATAACTATAACGACGCTTTAAAGCGTCGGCAAAATCCATTATTTCCGATGCTTTTGCAAAGCGTCAGTAAAAAAAATCCACTCTAACATAGGCGACGCTTTTAGAAGCATCGGCTTTGAAATTACCGTCGCTTATAAGTGTCGGTATAAACTTTAAAAAGCGTCGAAAAATATGTATTTTGTTGTAATGTCGGAGTGCTTTGAGAGCTGTGCGGTGGGTGATCCAACTATAGATTCGTATCAATGCAGAGGAAGGTAAATCATTCTATAGCACTCCGCGGGTCTGGTAACTTCAACTTTGTTTGGATTCTCCAACAATCATAGTATGTACTGATTTCCTTTCATGTATGTATATATGTTTTCTTACTCTGTGGTTGGCGTAGGAATTTCCTTTTACCCACCTGGACTAAAATGGTCTGTCATGCTTCTCTCCTTTCCCCATGTAATGTTCCGTCCCAGTAATATAAGTTTATAATAACAGACTCAAATGTTAAAAATTTTGTATATTTAATTTGTCTTAAAAAATATTCATATATTTAGGTTGCATGCACTTGGACTTTATGCCTTTATAGAGCAGGTCCGGACTTCCCAAATTTAAAACAGTAGGCTGGCCTAACACAACGATTTACCTGCAGTAGCGCGAAAATTACTCGATTCTCCGGACAGGTCTTGTCAAAATTTCAGTAGTCCAAAATGGCAGGCAATCGCCATTCGTCTTGGATCCACTTCGGGCCAGCAACCAAATCTTTTTTCAAACCAGCACCCAAACTTGACCAAATAAAATTTATTTTGTACCCAATCTTGACCAAACTCGAGTCTTTTTCTGGTATATTTGGGTTAGATTGGCTAAATTGGCCTGACCAACTCAGCCAAACAACATAATCTAGGTGCCTAAACCCTTCAATTTTTTTCAGAAATAATCATAAATAGCCGTATTCCTTTCCTTGTATTTTGTTTCTTCTAAATCCAATATCTAGTATATTTTAAATGTAACCTTAATTTTAACATTTAAAAATTTCTTATAATTACATATTACAAGATGAAAAATGGGAACTACCAACATGTTCTGAACACAGTCCCAATGTTACATTAGGCCTCAATCTTACACCTCACGGACACATTGGGTCATGCCCATGGCCCTGTTTGGTTGGCTTGGACCATTGACATGTCTATCATTGGCAGGCTCGTGGAGATATACAATAAAGGGCATGGTGTTACTAATTCTATTTGCGAGAGGAATTAATTAAGGACAACCGTTGGGAGTGGGTGGCACTAGAGATTATTATAATAGGACGTGTAGTTGTCAGTGACTCAAAAGTTATTCCTCTCCCTCAGAATGATTGCCTAAAAACAAAACCAGATTGACGAAAAAGTCGTCAACCAGCACATTTATTTATTCTTATGTTTAACATGGCTAAACACATTCTAGGCTTCTACCAAGAAGCCTCCATAGGCGATCTTCTCCCTTGGTTATCCACACATAAGAATCACGGAAAAGAAAGATGTTACATTAATGTGGACTCTTTTCCATCCCTACCTATCCTTTTCCCCACAACTGGTGGGCTACCGGTTGGAAATGGGTGTGAGAGTAGTCCTAACCATCCGGTTGAATATTACTATCTACTCACTAGTAGTAGCAGCAGCAGGTGGTGTCATCAACTGGCCGATAAAAATTATTCATGCGAGTCATCTTCTTCAAAGGTTCGAGCGGTATTTTTCGTGTGAAAAAATGACAGGTCTTTTTTCATCATGTTAACTATCAGATCGTGTCTTGCACAGATTTCAAAACAATCTAAACCATTTCATTCATTTGCCTGCATAGATCTTGAAGCAGACATTGTGCAATCTGATGGTAGATTCGCGTGAAGGAAGATGAATCTTTCTTCTGCACGAAAGACATAACCCCCTATCCCTTCTTTAAATGGTTGTTCCTCAATAAGTTGTGCTACCGTAATTGAAAGTAATTAACGGACCAATTGACTTCAAAAAGATGAATTCTAGTAAATAGGAATCACAGTAAAAATGAATAGAACTGGAGTTTAATTAAGAAAAAGCTATTTGACAGTTTTTCATAAATCTTGTCATGAAACTGAAGAACGTTTCATGAGAAAAAAGTTCTTCCATTTGTCCTGCTAACCATATGAGCAGAACCAAGCTGTATGATTCTTTGTTTTTAACGAACGTTGCATGTGTCCAAATTACCTGGTTGGCAAAAATCGGTCAATCAGTTCTGATGAGCCGATCGAACGGTTGATCATCGATCTGATTATGAACACGAAGTCTAGTTGCTAATCACACTCAACACTGCTTGTAATCAATGCACAGCTACGACATAAGCGTGCACACAGAGAGATCATGAAAAGCGAGAAGACTTATCCACATGCAATAACCATCCACAGAACGAGATCTATTTCATTTAAATTTTCTTTTACAAATCGAGGAAGCGGAAGATAAATCTAAACCAAAGGGATGGATTAAAAAGCCATACAACAGAAGATTCTAGGAACCTCACATCGACCAAAACCCCCCAAGAGTTGACAGCCCACACATAACAAAGACCGGCAGCAGTGCAATGCAGCTCCGACGAGCCACCGATGTATAGAAGTAGGGTTCCAATGGATACAGATTCGCTTTTGGTGGACCCTCCGTATAGTGATATGGTGGAGGTGGACAATATGAGGTTGGGTACTCGTGCTCCGGAGGAGGCGGAGGTGGCGGTAGGATTTCCTCGCAGCCACAGGGAGTACACGGGCATTTCATCTCCGAATCAGGCGCTGGTGGAGACAGGGGGACCTCGTCATGCCTTTCGAGTGCCGAGCATCCGATCGATATCGAAGCCGCCACGGCGACCAGGAGCACCAGTTGGAGTGGAAATGGCGGCTTACGGCTACCCTGTCCCATTTTCTTCCCGACGTCTTTGTCCTTACTCTCCAGATACAATTCTAGGATGTTTGCCTGCTCTTCTTCCTTCTATAGTTTGAGGCCTCAGATGGTTTGGTTTGGGGAGGATGGACGAAAAGGAAAGCGTAGAGAAGAGGTGTTGGTAGGTGTTTGGTTCTTATATTTTTCTTCTACGTTTTAGCGCATGGAGTGGAAAAGGGGTGCGTGGCTGGAAAGAGTTGTTTAGAAATGGAAGGGTGACGCCTTTCTACGTAATTCTCTCTATTCTATTCGTCTCGAAAGCAATCCCCATGTGGGTGCTCTAATTACGTGGACCCATGGTCAACCTTCCAAGAAAACTCTATGAGGGTGGTTAATTAGGTGCAACCCAAATTGGAGCATGAATCCCACACACAACCATTACTCCGTGCTTCCTGTATTCGATTTAAAAGGGTAAGCTAGATGGTGCCAACCCTTATGGTTTAATTATAGAGCAAAAGAGAGACTAAACTGTTCATGCTTGCTTTAAAACCACAGAATAGATGACATGTATTGGACTGTCAATTGTACATGCGGCGCAACATGCTTGGTTGATTGCACCTAACACGTCTCTACCCTATCTGCCATGGATCATTTTCACTGCACCTTCTTGGTAGGGCACTATCGGCGGTTGGATCTAGATGCATTAGATGGCCTAATGAAAACTGATTTCATACCTTCTAGTGTAGCCACTCCATATTTATTGACGAACAAATGTCTCCTCATGATCAAATCTTTCACCAATAGAAAGTCTAACCTAACTTTATGATGATGACATTCATCCTATGTCTTCGAGGCATTCCTCCTGCCTGTATAGTTCTTGTATTAATTAGTCCTCCCTATGGGCTGCTCTGGATTAGCTCACCTCTTCTTAAAACAAGGGCAATCCAATCTACTACGTCATTGCAATTGGTACAAGAAACAGGACAGACTAGGCTCTTGTATCAGAAAGCAATTGATGAATACAGAGTGCGCGTTGCGCTCTAATTACATTAGCCATTCATTGCTCTCCTGGAGGGGACGGGGACCCGCCACCAGGGTATCCGGACAGGCACCGAATGGCGATAGAGAATAGAGGGCTAATGCATGCACAACGTCCCCTTGGAAACATCTTTTATATAATCCTTGAGAAAATGCTTTTAACTCCAAAATTCACTCAAATAGTTGCTCTTTGAATTGGTATTGTCAACTGTGCCGTTTAGTGAAGCAAAGTTATTGTTACAAGACATGGGTGATTTTTTTTCTTTCCAGTAATTTTTTTGAGTTACTCTAGCATTGTTCTAACCATTATCTTCATGCTCATCCATGAATGACAAAATTAGGTTCAAATATTTATCTACAAGGTTCTCTATTTTCATGCTAGCTGTCTCCCCGGAAAGTCCGGCCTTTTTCCTAAAAGAACAATATCATGGAACCATATATAGTTAGTAATATTCTGAGTATTATTAGATTATTCTTTTTTTGACTAAATACTTTTTAACTTTATTCTTCAGAAATAATTTAATCAAGAACTATTCAATGTTCTCTAGTTATACATGAATTTTATGATTTATTGATGAATTATTGATTATTAATTTTATGATTTATTGATGAATTATTGATTATTAATTTAAAAATGCCATTTACATGAACCTTGGATTTTAATATCACCATAGTGATGACAGAGAAACTCTAATCTTATGTGTAAACGTGCAAGTTGGATTCAGTTCGATAACCTGCCCACCCAACCTACTTATTTGGTAAAATTTGATCCAGATTTTATAAATTTGAGTTGGGCTTGGCCTCAAAAACTCAATCTGGCTTTTAGTTGGTTAGTTATTTGGTCGGGTCAAGCCACGTAAATCAAATTAGATAGGGGTTAAATAAGAAATTCAAAATAAGCCAAAGCTTTGGAATGCTTTTGTTGGTTTGAGACTCAAGGACATATCGATTTGAATAGCAAACTTGTAAAACTAAGAAAATACATAACCCCTATGAAACATGTATATATATATATATATATATTATTTATATATTGGATTATCATTTATATATTAGGTTGGGCTAGGTTACATCGAGAGGCTAGGTCCGAGTTGGGTCTGGATTCTTCCTCAATCTAACCTAATCCATCAAAGTTGCAGCCCTGCAGCCTTACCGAGGACAAGCAACCACACAGGAGGGTTGATCCCGTTCCAATTCGGTCATGAGTTGGCCTGCAGAAAATGTTAAAATGCTGAATACAAGCAAGGTCACGTAGATGGATGGTTCCATAGTTATATCACCTATTATTAGATCGAGGCCGTCACGTTTGATTATTTTAGAGGGAAAACTAGTGATCGGTTCAGTGTTGGACTGGAGTATAAGAAAAAGTCTCTGTTGACCGGGCTTTTAACTCCCGGTCTCGTGAGATTTTGGATTTGTATCTAGTGACGAAACTACCCTTTATTCCTCCCTTGAGCCTTCCGGCTTTCTTTATTCCTCTTCCTCTCGACCGACTCCTCTTCCTCTTCCTCTCATTATATTCTTCCTCTCAACCCAGGAAGAAACCCTTCTTCATCTTCCTCTTTCTCTCGACCGAGTATTTCTCTTCTCAATCGAGGAAGAAACCCTTCTTCTTCTTCCTCTTGACCGAGTCCTATTCCTGTTGACGGAGTCCTCTTCCAATTGACGAAGTCCTCTTTCTGTCGGCCGAGTCTGCCCTGATAAGCATACCGAATCATAGGGAAGGTTCCGCTCGCCCAATGCTACTAGATACCACAACGTTGGCTATAATCGAAGCTAAACCTTAATCTCGCATGCTTCCCCTTTTTTTGTTTCGAAGAAATTTTTGATTTTGGTTTTGAATGTTATGGAATGAATTATTGATTTCGCCCAGGGAAGATTTGTTTTTACTTTTTGAGAACCATAATGCTGGCTATAATTGAAGCTAAACCGTAATCTCTCTCGCTTCCCTTATTTTTTGTTCCGAAGAAATTTTTGATTTCGGTTTTGAATGTTATGGAATGAATTATTGATTTCGCCCGGGAAATATTTGGTAGGTCATATATTGGCATAGTTTTCTGCGAATACATCATATAAGGTTGTTGTTTTCTTTAATTTTATCCTGTAGTGATTCTTAATTTGATGTTAATTAATTGTATCATAATGCATTCTTGAAAGATTTGTTTTATGGATAATGTGTTTTATTAATATTTTTGATGCAGACATTTTATATGGCTCCAATTCGGAGTAGAAGCAAAGCATGTTCTGTTGGTCCAAATAATATGGTCAATGGAAGGTGCTACTTCAACCACTATGTCCAATTTACTGTCACCCTTGTGCAGTCTCTGTCTCGAGAGCATAAGGATAGGGTGACCGCAACTTCTTTTGGACATATGCTAGATTTGCCATATATCAAATATAGTAGGCCTGTTCTAGATACTTTGCTCTCTTTTTGGGATGATGTGGAGGAGGATTTTTGGTTTGGCAAAGTTTTAGTGCCTTTTATAAGGAGTGAGTTTGCACTCATCCTTGGTTTGAGTGCCACAGGCGATGAGGTCAAACTATATAGGGAGGGAAGGGTTATTTCTAACCTTATTATCTGTTTTTTTGATGGTGACCACAAAAAGGCTGGTAGGTATGCAATAGAAAATAGATTACAATTACTAGTTGGAAAGAAAGGACGATAAGATGTAGAGGATTTCACCAAATTATGGGTTCTATACCTCTTTGTGACTATCCTGTTTCCAACCGTCCATTACTTTGTTCCTAAGGCATTATGTTCATATATTAATGATTTAGACCAGTTAGGTTCATATAGTTGGAGTCTTGCCGTATTTGCTTTTGTTCGCCAGCAGATACCTAGTATATCCAAGAGTGTGAGGAGAAGGAACATCACCGAAAATGGATCTGGTGGATATATGGATGGATGCACGGTCGCTCTGATGGTACGCATCTTTGTATTTTTTTTTAATTTAATTGTTAAGATATGTATTGTGTTGAAATTTGATGTTCACATTGATTTTTGGCAAGCATAGGCTGTTGAGCATTCATATCCTTTTGGGCAGCCACCAGCCACCGTTCATGCATCCACGTCTCTTGCGTTGGAGCAATGCCAAATTTTCTCATAAGGTGGACGTGATCGCCAAAGTTATGAAGAACTTAAAAAGATTTCAGGTTTGAATATTCATTTGTAACATCACAATTATTTTGACATGATGCAAAACTTAAGTTTGCGCTTGCGACAGGTGATCGAGAAGCTAGAGCCTATGAAGGAGGAGTTGCATCTTCTCGCACGAGGAAGGCCACTATTAGAAGCTCCGAAAGAGATAACTCAGGTAGTACACATTTAGAAGTACTTGGCATAGATTTATTTTCATGTGGCACACACCTTTTATTTTGCGGCACACACATATAACCACTTGGTACATATTTCATTCCATTTGGCACTTAGTTAAAGACATACACTAAATTGGATATTTGTATTGTTTTAGTTTCCGTCATCCAGCCAGAGGGAACGATCTCCACTGAAAAACTTACAGACCCACTTAAAAGTGGTTGAGAGGTCTTTGTTCTTGATTGATAGGATGGTGTCCAGACTTGAGAAGGTCCTCCGAGATAATGGTCTCTTGGTGGATGACAAAAATGTTTAGCATGATATAGATTTTACTGAGGTAAGCAAAGTTTGATGAATTATTAACTATGTCGTCTTGGGGATCATGGTTGTTATGAATTAAATACAACTCATTATTAGGTGAGTGAAGAGCATACTACAATTGAAGCTATGGACAAAGCTGTAGTGGAGAAAGATGAGATGCACGATAGTGCATATAAGGTGGAGGTATGTAATTATTTGATTTTGATAAAAATATATTTTTATCATTATACTATCTTATTTATTACATGAAATGCATATTCTTGTCAGGTTATTTGGCCTGCTGATGTTGAGGGTGAGAAAGAAGGTGGACCCACCACGAAATATGTTTCCTCCTAATGCAGGTGCATGAAGTTCGGAGCACGTGAGCGAAAGGCAATAGAGAAAGCAAAGGCCATATAACATTTTCCAAATACTTATAGAAGGGCAAAAAAGAAACAAAAAGTCGCCTTCATAGGTGAAGGTAGTATGGCACGAGCAACTAAAAAGAAGGATTTGCCCGCACAGTTGAGTAAATTATTGGAGCCTATCACTACTGCACTTATGGAGCTCTGCAAGTTAATTCCACTTGACAAAGAAACATCACCCTTAACAGAGGTATACGAATTTGGTCAGTTCCTTAAATATTTTGTATACATATGCAATTGCTAAGTCCATATCATGTTCTTTGCTAAGTAAAATTGTTGTATTCTCATTTCATTTCACTTAGCTTTTAGAAGAA
>JAOXJJ010000725.1:11138771-11156679 GCA_025769935.1 Phoenix roebelenii | reverse complement strand
AAGTAAAATTGTTGTATTCTCATTTCATTTCACTTAGCTTTTAGAAGAAACCACTAAATTCATTGATGTTGAAAGAGCGGTGACGCCAAAGAGTAAACTGAAAGTGGCACAGAAACTATGTGCCTATCATGGGAAGGGAGAAGGTGTACTCCCTATGTACCATGAAGAAGCTATTGATTTTTTCCTTGAAGAAAATCACATGGTGTAAGTTACCTAAATTAACTTTGTAATTTCACATTTGTCACAATGTAAGTAGCTTAAACATTGGAATGAATTTCGTAGGCACAACATTTGGAAGGATGCAGATACTTTGAAACCATCATGCAACGGTGATGCTATAGTCCAGCTCCTTCTTGATGGGCCACTACGCACTGATGTATGTTAATTGAAGACATATACCTCACTTACTTAATTTTATATCGACGGTTCTATTTTATTAAGTTCTTTTAATAACTGCAGGTCATCAACGTTTACTTTCGTGTCTTGGAGCTTTTGCATCGAGAAAACACTGAGTCCGTTGATAACCCATCTATATTCTTGCACTGTGAAATACAGGTTTTGAATCACTCTTAAATTTTTAAAACTGTGTTAAAAATTATGTGTATTCTAACATAATAAATTTTGTAGGTTGTCGTGAATCGACATCTATTGCGCGTTCATGAGGTAACCACTGATGTTACCAAAAGTAAACTGTAGATATCTATTCATTCTGATGAATACGGGATGGCATTGGTATTTACTTGCTTTGGACTTGAAGTAGCAGTGTTTTCAATGCTATAATTTCATGTGGAGCTTTAAAGTTGCAGACGACGCTATTAAATTTATGAGTATCAGTTGAAAGACGTGTTATATTTTTTTTTGTACTCACAGGTGCATCAAAATTAATATATGCTGCAAATCCACGTAGGCATCATTTCTGCGATATTGGCTAAGCGACCGCGTGGGATACCATATCTCTGAAATTCTCATTCATGAAATTCGAGAGTGTCCACAACAAATGCCGAATAGTCTCGACTGCGGGGTATACGTGCTCATATATGCAGAGGTACTGACATGAGGCACTTCGAGACCATTGCTGGAACAGTTCAAGGATCCCTCTTTATACAGGAGCTGGGCATAAAGCAAAAAACTGTTTTTTGTTTTCTTTTCAAATTTTAATTAGAAAAATATGGTGTATAATACTATGTATAATTAGAATACATGGTGTGCCATGGCATGCCATGGGATTGAAACTGTATGCCATGGTGTGCCAAAGGTATGCCAAATGTTCTACCTTTCTTGTTGAAACAAATCTTTGTAATTAGTGAATTTTATTAACTTCAGTCCTTAGGGCAACATGTTAGTTTGGTATCTGATACTTGACTCTTCTCTTTTAAGTATTGGGTGTTATTGCAATAGCTCGGAGAGTAATACATGAATTTGGTATTTAAGATTCACATTTGTTCTAAGTTTATTTAGTTATTGCAATAGAGGATCTTCTTAAAAATGTTCTCAGTTTTCTGCCTTACATTTTGCCTACAGTAATCTGACCAGTCATATAATAATGGAAGATTGTAAAAGACAACAAGGATATCTCTGATATTCTACCAAGGATTACTTCCATCTACTTGACCATAACTAAAGAAATCAATAATTATTAAATAATTGATACTGTAGGTAAATGAACTTCAATAATAGACAAATTCAATATCTTGGAAACTATAAAAAGGCCAAAGAATACAATTAGAACTGTATCAAAGAATAGAGTTTGGTTAGTTTTCTTTTTTTGCAAGAGAAGGATGGTGGGAAACCCGGAACCCTAACCAAGCTTCTATTTGAAGCAATGTTGAAAGGAGCAAATTCAGTATTGGTAAATAGAAAAATTAAAAGAAGGTAATATTGTGAACCCAACCCTGAATATATACATAACAAAGATCAAAGACCAAAATGCATATTTCCAATAGGTCAAAACCTGATCCAAAATACATTCTTCATGGACTTTGGATATCTATACCCTACCTTGGATGTAAACTAGAGCACCAAATACATACTTCACCATGATTAGAAAACCCAACACCCATAAATGTTCCAACCATGATTGTGGCGTCTCCTGCCTACAAAAACCATACATAATAAGAATACATGGTGTACCATGGTGTGCCATGGGATTTGAAACTGTGTGCCATGGTGTGCCAAAGGTGGGTCAAACCTGTCCCATGTTATGCCATGGTGTACCGACGATTGAGTAAATGGGTCTCAATCTATATTCTGTGTGCACCATCTACTGAAAAATGTTTTCAGTCTTTTTCTAACTGCATGCCGATTTCATTTCAGAGCGTGCCAGTTTAATTTCAGAGCGTTCTAGTTTTATGTCAGAGCGTGCCAGTGTCATTTCAGAATATGCCAGTTTCATTTCACAGTGTGCCATTTTCACTTAATTATGTGGTTTCTCAAAATTTTGTCACTGTTCTAAACTCTGTGCATATTCCAGAAATTAACAATTGTGTTCTGAACTGTGCAGCAAGGGAACAAAAGAACAGTTTCAGATCTCCAAACATTACAAACAACAAAATTTCAGAATAGAAGAACAGTTTTAGATCTGAAACAGTACAAAAGAACAGTTTCATATCTCCAAACATTACAAACAATAAAAGAACAGTTTTGGATCTCCAAACAACAAAAGAACACTTTCACTTTATAAACATTAATACAAGAAATTTCAATATAATATGCGAACCACACGACTAAGAGAAAAATAAAACTTTCAGATCTCCAAATATTACAAACATTCTCTATATTGTTTACACTATGACCTCATTACAAGTCCTTCTGTTGTGCCCAAGCTTCCCGCATCGTCCACATTTCATATCACGTATTAACTCAACTTGAGAAGGTCTTCTCTTCTTTTTAGTTCTGCTAGGACGTGTCTTTGTCATAGGGGGTAGAATGTGAATCTCTTCAGAGACATTGTGGGGCTCCTCAATATTGAGAATTGGACTAATTGCTTCGGCATATATTGCTCTATACAATTCAGCTTGGAACCAATCATCAGTGAATTGGTACAATGATTTCCCAGCCTTCTCGATGCTAGCACAAGCATGCTTACATAGCATGCCGAAGATTCACCACTCGCCACAAGAGCAGCTGCAATTCTGGAGAAACTTTGCATGAGTAGTTTGTATCATTTACATTATATATCATTATGTTGGACGTAAACACGGATAATCTCCGACCGTCTTCTGCATTTTTATGTAACACTTTCTCAATATCCGGACATAGGTGGGTTTGAATGCTATATCCTCGATTACGCCGTTCATGCATCATCTGCATTATTTGAAGCCTGATATGGTCAACCATCTGAGGGACGGGCAAATGACAAGCCTCCATGATCCAACTATTAAAACCTGGAAAAACTGTATTTGCCTAATGTTCGGGGTTTGTATGTAAGAAAAAGGTGGTAGCACCAAAGGCTTTTGATGTAAACTTCTCAATTAGCTTTTGGAAAACATTAAGTCTTGGAGTATACGCAACAGCATTTAGTAAATCAAGCAGCCTCTTTCTGTCAGCTGCATGATAATGGACAAGCACCTACGTTCATAATTAAATATCAGATGTACCGCATGGTATATTACTTAGATACTTTCTACTTTAAATTATTCAGAATATTATGTTGTAAATCTGATTCTTGAAGTTTTCTTCCACATGATGGATATAATATGAGTAGTAACAATTAGAAAAGTACTTCGACACTGATTTAATAATTCTTTGATGTCTATTCGTCATAAATATGAACTATTGATCACGATACTTACTGCAACTATGAATAGCTTCTTTGAAAATCCAGCAAAATCATTTCTAGTTTTCATCAGTTTCTGTATCTTCCACACCATAAACTATAGGAAGCATATCATCATTACCATCTTTGAAAGTGGCGCCAAGCAGTACACCTCCATCCTTATATTTTTATAAATGTCCCATCCATAAAATTATAGGTTGACATTCTTTTATGAAACCCAATAGTGAAGCATGAAAATAAATGAATAGACATCTGAATTAACCTTCAATTGTTTCATACTCTGCAATGCTGCTAGGGTTGGTTCGAAGAATGGCATTGCAATACCACTAAATTCGGTCATAAGACGTGATCTATGACCATAAATCTCCTTCATAGCCACCTCCTTACCATGCCAAGCTTGATGATACGACAATTCAATACTATATTTCCGACGAATATCTTTTACAATGTCAATCAGCTTATATAATGGTATATCTTGAAGTTTATCTTTAACAATGTTTGAAACCCAACGTTTTGAAGCATTTGGATGCGACTGGATTTGCAACCCTTCTCCACATGTATGGTTACTGTATATTTTTTTAATTGCAAACTTTTCACTATTCCCAAGTCAAGAAGCATGGATACGCCATTCACATTCTTTATATGCACATTCCACAGTAACTCACTCACGATCGTTCTTCACGAACACAAAATCTCTGCAATTTGCGATACAAAAGTTGTGAATGGTGTCACAAAGAGTTTCGACATCCTTGAACGCCTGACCAACACCCTCTATACAGCTTTTCTAAGCATCCAAGAAATTTTTTTGACTTTCTTCCTCTTCAATTGCAATTTTTGTTTCTTCAACAACTTAATCAAAATTACTTAGAGCTACTCTTTGAAACATTTTTGGATCTCTAACTAATTTAAGCGCAATGGGATGAGCCACTGTTCATACAAAAGGATAAACATAATTTCAACACATTAATATCCTTTTAGCTTCAAATGTACAAACTAAAATTTCAAATATGGAATACCTCGTATCGATTACTACATCAGCAGCTTCGATCAAGCTTAGAAAATGAGTAACAACCATCTCGATCACCACCGCATTTAAGTTCACATGTATTTGATGCATGTTACGAACATCCTTATCGCTCGTAAGCGTAACAAGCATTCTAGATTTGTTTGAAATATAAAATTTAACTTCTATTATTGTAGAAGATAAATATCTCCATCATTCTACTATTTTCTTAAAAATTTGATCAAGAATTGTATCCTCGCAGATGGAAATAATAACAGCTTCGCTACCATAACAACAAATGGCCATGAAAACCGGGCTACTACTGTTCTTTGAAGCCATGATAATAAAAAAAAGAGAGATCAACAGGTGCTTCTTAATCGCAATCAGCACAAATTATTTGGATACTAAATAGCAGCTCAACAGAAAATCTTTGTTATAACAGAGTCATACGAAGAGTGCAGAAAAACAGAGCATCCATAAATAGAGAAAAGTTAATCTCAAATGGCACCTCAGCAAAATGTCTCTATTATAACAGACTTAGAGGAAGAGTGGAGTAGAACAGAGCATTCATAAACAAAGAAAACCTAATTTTAATTCCCCACACCCTAAGGCAAAATGGAAGAAGATGGGATATAATCAGCATTCAATCTCAACTGCAAGGCAGAAGTTTAAACAGAAAAATAGGGATGGAACGGGAACAAATGGGTAATCTGCTTGGAATATCAAAGAAGAGAGGACTCAATTTCCCACTTGTCGGTTTGGAATCTCAACTGCACGACACAAATTCAAATAGAAAAATAGGGATCGAATGGAAAACAGGTGTCCGTTGGAATCTCAAAGAAGTGGCAGAAGTTTAAACAAAAAAATAGGGATCGAACGGAAAATAGATGGATAATCTGCTTGGAATATCAAAGAAGAGAGGACTTAATTTTCCGCTTGCCGGTTTGGAATCTCAACCGCACGACACAAGTTCAAACAAAAATAGGGATCGAACGAGAAACAGGTGTCCGTTCGAATCTCAAAAAAGAGAGGACTCAATTTTCCGCCTTCAAAAGTCTTTTATGGAATTCCAACGGACACCTTCTTCCGCCTTCAAACTGAAAAGCCTTCCGTTGGCCACGCGATCAGAAAATACCGAAACTCCAACCAACTCACTTTTCCACCTTCAAAAGACTGTCGTTGGCAAGGATTAAGGCATATTTGGTACATTAACTTGAATGATTAATCTTCCTAGGGACCGCAAATTAAACTTTGGAGAGCCATTGGACCAGATATTTCATTTTGGGTCAACAGATACGGTTTATTATAGTTGAGTCATCTGAAGAGTGGGAAATTTATTCTCTCTATTTTAAAAAGGTATCATTTTGCAAAACATACACACACAGAAGAAAAACTCTTCGTTGTACAAGTATAAATAAATAAATTAGTTGAAGTGACATATTCATATCTTAAATTGAACATATTCTAAAGCAGTCCCTAGTGGGCCTTCTTGTCAATTCACTGGGCCCATAAAAGCATTTAGAAAATTAAACATGCACGAAGTCTCAAATTTGAAAGAATTGTCCTATTTAAGGTGTGAGGCGACACATTCCCACCTCAAATTAAAGCAGGACATGTTTTCAACCAGTCCCTGCCGGGATTATTGAAAAATTGAACAAACGGCATCTCTTAGGTTCCAGTGGTCTTCAAAGTCTACTAGTTACTATTGAACCACTTCAAAGCCATCAAGTTTGTGGCAGAGAATCCCAGCATCAGCAAGCCTTTCGTAAAAAAAATAGCAGCATTGCACCAGTGTCAGGCCCACTTAAATGGTCCATTGTATTATTCTGTCTCTTTTTTATACTCGTGGACAAAAAGCCGTCCTGAGCATGTAAGATGGCTTCCCTAAGAGTTTCAACTGACAAACGGGCGAATTTAATAGGAGGTGCTCATTGGATGGACTCATTGGAGATCAATGCCTCAATCTAAAAAATACCACAAAGTCTTGGGATTGTTTGGTTATTGCAGTATCTTGGAGCATTTGGATGTAAAGGAAAAGAAGTCTTTCTGAACAAGGAAGCCAATCAATTGCAAACACTAAACAAGACTGTTCCCTTCTGAACATCCCAATATCTTCCATCATTGAATGATCTGTGATCCCCTATAGCCAGTAACATATCTCAATAGGAGATTAACTCTGAACTCCATTTTTTTAGTAACATAGGCTCTTCCTCTTCTCAGGAAAAATTGTGACACATTGACTGTCTCCTAAATCTATCTCATGTTTCGATTCACCAACTATTTCCATAGTGATGTTAGTACATCTGTTCATAAAACGCGGTACATGATTCTGTTATTTTTCAAGTCATTATTCACACATACCAATTACCAGAAGTCCCCACTTTGAATAATCCATTTTCCCATGCCAAATTTAACTCCAAATTAAGTATCTTTTCCAATGCCTGATAATTTTTTTTTTCTTTTTTTTTTCAATTGTAGGCCACAAGACTCGAATAGTTTCATTCTCCTTTTTTTTTTGCTGAAACAGTTGTATCATACAATGCAGGTACAAATACACCTAATAAAATCGGTAAACAAAAGGTTTCGAAATACACCAGACATCTCATCATCTCCAACCCATAGGATGCTTTTAGAGTGGCGCGCTACAAATATTGCCATCCGGTTCATGATCCTATTAGCCTCATGATATACATGCATAGCTTAAAATGTGACAGCCTTCCTCACTATCAACGAGATATCACGAGGCAAAGAATGGACTCGTTTATCATCGTATGGGCCCCTCCACACCCAGCTATGATTACTGTTCTTCGTTTGAGGGGGATGCAGACTAGAAGCATCCTTCTTTGTCGGCGGTTCTGCCGTGCAAGCTGACACGTGGCAGGGAAACATTTGCCGTGGCAAGCACCAGGGAGCGCTCCCTCTTGCAAGGACACGTAGCCATCCACGTGCCACCAAGTCTCGCCTCGTTTCCGCCGTGTTCCACCTATAAGAACCCGGAGCCCGTGTTTCGTGGATCTCCCAAACCGTTCGAGAGATCTTCGAGTTCCATTATTGTCCGGTCCCTTTGGTTTTTGTTCGGTGGAGTCGAGCCGAGAGGTGGTGGTCGGAATGGTGGGTGCGTTCGTGCCGGTGTGCGTGCAGTGCGGGACGACGAGCAACCCGTGCCGGTGCAAGGTGGTGGGGCCCACGCTGGGGTTCGTGGCGTTCGCCGTGGCGGCGGTGGTGGAGTGGCCCGTGGGGGCGCTTGTCTACCTTTTCCGCCACATGAAGGGCCGCCGCATCATGGCCCACCCCGCTACGGTCGTCTACCCCTCCGTCTCCAGCGCCATCCCTATCTAAATGTGGATTAATTTTGTGCTTTTGTTTCTTTAATGCATGGAGTTGTTTAAAAGTCATGATCTCTCTCTCTATCCACAGTGTAATGGTGCTGCTAGCTAGGTCATCTGTGTGTAACCCGGGTGAACATTGGGTTGGCCCAAGAAGTGAACGGGTGGGCTGAATTTATTTCCAAATTTGCGTTTTGTCGAAGGAATGCCTCATAGGAGACTAGACGTGAGGGAAGCGATCAAGTTGAACCGGCATGGGCATTGTTGGATCGAGTGAGAGGCTTGGGTGAGTTCCAGAACAAATATGAGTGATGGGAACTTGAATTTTATTTTCAGAATCTTTTGAGGGAGAAAAAAAGGTTTAACCATATTTTTTTATTTTTTGGTATTTTTTTTCCATAACGGATAATTCATACAGTTTCAATACATTCTAGTATGGATATATCTTTAAAAAAAATAAAAAAAACAATAAATTTCAAAGTGCTTTAGAGAATTTTTACTTTTTAACCCAAATGATCGGCCAGACCATCTAATTTATAGCTTTGGTGATCTCTCTATAAATATGTTTAGTTTGAAAAGGTCCATCACCATTGGAGTGTGGTAATTGAAATTAAGCAACCGTTTTTCCAATTAACTATTCGTCGAGACTATCGCCCAACTATTACATATGGCTTCTTATTTAAACAGTCACTTGGTCTCAGCAAAAAAAAAAAAAACCAGCCACTTGGCCTGAGCTTTTCAATACACCACAGAATTTTCAAGTAGATCTCCCCCTTCTTTTTTTTTTAATCCTAGAAAAGGGTGTGGTACCTGTTACCTTTAATCACATCAATCTTTTTGCTATGATGTTGCACCAGAGAAAAGTTAGAAAGAGATCATTTTTACAAATATAGGAAGGATGCTAGGAAAATACTTGACAAAGTGAGGGAGACCTCTCAAACAGCAGCTGCTTTTTATGTTCTGCACCTTCTACCTTGAAGTTAGAGCTTGAAAGGGAGGGCTGAACGCAAGGGATCATTAATCTGAGCATGTCATTTTGAAGTACTTAGCGACAAAAAATCAACCTTCAGCTTAATCATCATACCACTTTCTTCATCACAGCAATGACCGCAGAGCAGGATAGAAAGCTCATATTGTCTGAGAGATAGATGATCAGCATTTCTCAGCATTGTATCCGATATATTCTTTCCTCGCCGATTGATGTAGCTATTATTTCGCCTTTTTATTGGACTGGAGTGTGGAAATTATGAAGATAAGAAGCAAAAATATCTTGAAAAAAACACGAACTCTAAGAGATGCCGGCCATACCGACGGATATTGAGAGAGTTTGCATCGCACAGTAGAGATTCTTCACCGAGCGCGGCGACATAGCATGGACAAACAAGCTCCAGATCTCTATCCAATCCAACCTCTCCATCCCTATCCCAGCCGCCGTACCAAGCCCCTGGAAATGCTTAAAGGCCAGTTGGAGTCAATGGGAAGGAGAGTGGTGCTGCGAAGCAACTGTTTTCTTTTCCCTTCCTTGTTTTTTTGGGAGATTATATAACAAGTTAAAACCACCAGCTCTACTCAAAATTAAAATGCAGAACTGTACAACCGTAGCATTAGTTACTAAATGAAGGGGACGTGAGTGGTAATCAATAAGTGATAGGTAAGATTGTATTGGGTTTATAACATATATATGCATATATGAACAGCATAGTGAATGCTTAATATAGTACATATTGTTATGGTTGGGCCGCCTTCTGGTCGAAGATCGGCCCATGAAAAAGAAGCACAGCATCCCATAAGATATCTGGGTCAAAGAGACGTTGGCTGCAGGGTAAGTCTGATAAGAGGTGGGGTCGGAGTGAAAGATATATAAGAGTTGGTACATGGAAAGAGGCACATAATTTGATAGCCGAGGAGATGGGACATAAGGTATGTGATTTGATGGTTCCTGATGAGGGCAGATGGGATGAGGGGCTGCTCCGAGAGGCCTTCGGGGAGCAGTTGGCAGAGAGGATCTTAGCCCTGCCGATTCCTTCACAGACGGTACCAGACAGACTGGTATGGGTGTCGTCGGCCGGTCGAGGGTGCATGGACCAGTAGGAAGCCAGACAGGCAGATTGATGGTGGATGGATCTGGAGGATGAGGGTCTATCCTCGGGTGGCGCTTTACCTTTGAAAGGTGGTTTGGGGCTACCTTCCAACCAAAAGTGTGCTTTTTCAGGCGAGGGATGTAGATGACTTCACTATGTGAGGTATGCTTGGATGTTGAGAAGGCTATCAGCCATGTACTTCTTCGGTGTCCTACAATCGTGCAGATATGGAGATGCTTACCTATTCCACCACTTTCACTGTGGGAGTTGGTGGAGGATATGCTCCAGTATTTGAGCGACTCCCTCGAAGGCCCAGCATTGCTGAGATGGGGATCAAGGCGGGTTACGCAGCCTATCACATATGGTTAGAGAGGAACGACCGCCTGTTTGAAGGCAGGAGGTCGTCCCCATGGGTGGTGAAGGCCAGGAACATCTAGAGTACCTGTACTGTTGTCTCAGCGTCCAAGTTTATTTATTTTTCTTGGGTACTCCCACCCTCTGATTATTTTAAGGTGAATTTCGATGGAGGCATGGCGGTGGATGGTGCTTTTGGAGGCGTAGGTTTTGTGATTAGGAACCATGATGGCAGATTTATTGCAATGGGTGGACGTAGCACATCAGGCATGACCACAGTGGCAGCGGAGCTTCGGGCAACTTGGGAGGGCATTTTATGTGCGAGACTTGTGATGGGGGCTGATAGCATATTCCTTGAGGGTGACTCTTCTACGGTCATTAATTGTATCTGGAGAGTAGATAAGTACGGGGATGGTCATCTGCTGATCCGAGACACACGTAAATTGGTGCGGGAGTTCATCTCCTTCCAGATAGTTCATGTATATCTGAGGCGAATAGTGCAACAGATTAAGTCGCCTCCTATGTAGCCCGACACTCCACATCAGCAGCTAGAGTGGCGTATCAGTAGGATGTCAAGCGTATCGGGAAACAAGGCACAGAAAGCAAGAGGATAGAATATTTGAATTGCGTTTCCTCCCAACGGTTGAATATCAAGAGATGATACTGCCTCAATGCAGAAAGATCTAATGCTTGCAATATAATTAAACTAGCAAGAGTTTCGGTTCAAAGAAGTAATAGAACCAAAAGCGTCCGAGAGATGACGCAGTTATCTTGGAAAAGGAAGTTCGTGTCTTTGAGGAACCCGCATGGAGGCGATAAGCAAGTTATTGCCAAAGCCTTTGCATTAGCTCTTCAAAAATCGGAGCCCTTGGAAACTGAGACTTATCGCTCTTTGTTATCAGAACAACAGATTTCAGCATCCAAACATGGCAGTAGCATGCAAGGCACCACAATATCTTTGAACCAAATGTTCTACATTCACTTGATTATGCGACAATTTGTAGTTAAGGTAATACAAGCAAAACACAGATTCAAAGATAAGTTGCGTCACACCTCTCTCCCACACATTAGAAAAGAGCCTTGTCGCTGGGAACGTGCTTGTAGTTTCCCATGCTAGGATTCTTCATCAATAGAGCAAGCTCAAAACCAACAATGTCACATGCTTAAGATGGGAGAGCACTCGGGCCCACCTAGCCATTGAACACTTGCAATCGATGTGGATCTGTGGAAGAAGATCGCTGTTCAAGTAGTGGTGAGGTGGCATGACACACCCCGACCACCAATCAACGAACCATAGAAACATTGAGGCAATCCAAACAACACAACAAGTCACCAAACAAAGGCTAAACAAGGCTGAACTCGAACTCTGTCCATCTGTACATAGAAACCCGACTGTTCGTTTAGATTGAAGTCTCAAAAACCCTGCTATCTACAGCCTACGATGCGCCGATTTTATTGGCACTTGAAGTGGATCAACACAAAGGGTGAGCTATCACCAGTAACCGGTGCTCCCGAACACCTCCACGCTTGAGACGTGCACGCGACGTTTCCTCGTGGCCGTCGGATCCGTGTCGTCGTGGAACCTCTTTGAACTTCTGGAGGCTCCTCCACCGCCGAACCAATAAGGCGGCGGTGGCGGCGGTGGTGGCGTGGCAAAATCCTGTGCCATCTCGGCCAACATTCGCTGTAGCTCCTCCAAACTGTATTGTTTTTCCTGTGATCACGAGTCCAGCAGCATCGGCGACACGTTAAGCGCGAACGGACGGAAAGCAATAAATTGTAAAAAAATTGATAAAAGAACAAATTCTGTAAAAACAAATGCTATGTCTGCTGCCGGTGATCGGAACAGAGCTGGTCCAACTCTTGGCGACTAAGGCGTCGCCTAAGACTCTGGTCCAAAAAAGACTCACAGTGGAAAAGGTCTCAAAGATAAAATGAAAAGAAAAAAAAAAACACTTCTGTGAGTTTGCCTTAGGCTAACTCACCGTAGAAAAGACCTTAAAGATAAAACAATCTTAGGCCCCCAAATATATTAGGCCACTCCAAATCGAAAATGGATAGATACATGTATTTTTGTCGGACCAAATGTGCGCATATGACCACAACTGCTCAATCATGACGGTCGAACGAGTTCGAATATCTTCGGCGTTCGGCCTTGGTTCTTTATATTTTTTTAATTTTTTTTCATAAATATTCTCTAAAATATTACATTTTATATAAATATTTTTTTAAAATTAATATTTATATATATATCCTCATAAGCTACTTATTTTATAATTTTATTTTTTTATATCATCTAAGATCATTAAAAAAAATTTAACGGTTTCAAATTAAAATGACTAAAATATTATAAATGTATGAATAAAAATATTTATAATAGAAATAAAAAAGTGAATTACAAATTTTATTTTATTTTTAATTAAAATATATATGATTTTTATTAATGGTGTTAAAAAAAATTACTATATTAAAGATATTTGTATAAAAATAATATTTTATGAGGGCAAAAAATAAGTAGAAAATTCAAAAATGTATTCACACAAATTTAAAAATTTAAAAGGGTATTCATTAAAAAAAAAACTCTATTTTTTTAATAAATAAAAGGGACGGATAAGTCGGTAACCACCCAGTTTTCTATATTTTTGACAGCAGTAAAGCGAACGTAAACGAACAAAAAAAAAAAAAACTAAATGTAAAAGAATTATTTTCTAATTATATTTGCCATCCGATAATGATCGTGAGGTCATAAGTAACCCGGCCATCGTCAAGAGCTTCTCCAGCGTAACAGAAAAAACTTATTGTGCATAAAAAAATATATAAGTATACGAAGTAGAAAATAAATAAAATTACCTCTCTCCTCACGTCGGCCATGAGCGTCAGCATTTCTTGAACGAAGTCATGAAATCCCTTCAAAAGAAATTAAAATAAAGAAAACAGCGTCAGTAGACAGGAGATCCTGATGAAATTTTATAGCCAAATCTCCTCCTCTCCATTTGATTCTCTCCGATGCTCTCCAAAAAGAGAACACGGGAAATGTAAACACAAAACAGAGGAGGTCCCTTCTTTTTCTATCGTCTAATTAGATAATACCTTATAACTTTATAAATTAATAAGGATTTAGGCTCAAGAAAACATAATTACAATCTGTACCTCGACTTCCCCTTCGTCGTCTTGTACCGGATCGTAAAGGCCTGCATCGTACAACGTTCTCCTCTTTTCATCAGCCAATACTGCCACCGCACCAAAAATATCAAATTTAATCATTACAATCCAAGGGAAATTTCGGACTTTTCGACGATAATGAGGAAATAACCATCAATTTCATGTATAGTTTATTACCTTGGTAGGCCTCTTGGACCTGCTGGAATCTCTTGTTGGCCTCCTCCACCAGCCATGGCTCCCTCGCCACCCTTCTATCCGGATGCCATTTCTATTATAATTAGACGCCAACCCACCAATTAATCAGCCAGTAATTTACGATTACCTATTAATCCTTTCCTCGTATAGAAAGCGCAATTGCCAAATCAAGATTAGAGGGAGGAGAGACACGAACCATCGCGAGTTTCCGATAAGCGCTACGAATCTCACCGGCGGAAGCGTCCGGGCGGACGCCCAGCACGGCGTAATAAGATCCCGGTCGGCCGCCGCGATGCTCTGTTCCCATTCTCCGGCGAAGCCGTCACGTGGAAGGAAACCGTTTAAGATATCTGATGCCGTCACCTGAAGCAATTACATATCTAGCGTTCATATACAGGCAGCGTGAGATAGGAAGAGGATGGAATTTAGAAGAAGCGGCTGGAGGGGAAAAAATCTCGGGAGAGGAATCTGGAACAGGAGAAGGGTGGGAAAGGATCGGGTCTGGAAAGTTCCGAGCTCGATTCCTTGCCAACGTGGATCGTGTCAGAAGATTTTTTTCACCCATATTGAAGCGGAGTTTTAGCCACGTCACCCACAATCAATGCAGAATCAGGAAAAACTAAAGACACCAAAAGGACCGCGATTCCCTCTCGGGCACGAAGGGCCCACTTTGGGTTCATGAGAGGGGTGCGGCCATAGGTCTAGTTGGGTCCGGTGAAGAAAGAAGTGCTCATAAGGGCCAAACACAGGTACGGATGCTTCCGAGATTGACGTGTAGGTCCTTGAGAAGGTGACGTCTCCGATTGGGACTCTTCCGGGAGGCATGATCTAGAAGTTACTAAAAGGGGCGGCGGCGACCCGTATCGCTTGAGAGTTGAGAGGCGCCGCTAGGTCGCTCGGTTCTTTTGACTTCATCCAGCCTCCGCAGCCGCCCAAATGATCGCGCTGGTTTGATATGGAGTGAACGGTGAAGATTAGATATTTCATGCTGGTAATGCTGTACTCGAGAGTTTGGATTTTTTACTCTAGTGTTTACCGATGCAGACTTGTGCTGTGCGTTCTCCTTCCGTCTCTTTTAAATAGGGAGAACATTTGCAGCCTATTTCACGTGTTTATCATACTCGGTGACGTTTGGGATATTGCTGCTTCAATTCAAATTTCAAGCATCATAAGCAGCCCTAAATAGAAATATGTGGTAGAGATTTATGTTGAGGGTTCCTTTTTCGTGCACATGAGAATTTTTTATATCATGTGACACGAAGAATTTTGTAACTAGTGGGAGTTGGCATGATATACATGAATTAGTGCAGGCAAAGGTAGGCTTAAGAAATGTGGACCAATAGACTTTCCAAAGATTATTATTATTTTTTTTAATGATGAATGAGGATTCATATATTTGATCCCCATTATTTAGGATAAAATTGGATGATCATAGTTAGTCATGGACTTCAACGAATTAGGCTATGCTTGGGTATTGAATGATCAACAACCTCTAGATAATTTTCACCATTTGAAGCCGTTTTTTAACCAGTCATCAGGCGAATAAAGTAATTTGCGGCTTGGTTGGTGCTGGCTATCCGCCACTAAAACTAAAGTGTAAGTAGTGAGAAAATAATAATAAAGAAGGTAAAAAAATATCATCCAAAGATAAAAGCTGTAAAGAAAATAAGAGTTGAATTGGCCGAGTGGTTTAAATTATTTTACTCTCTCTCTTAATAACTATAATCTAGTTATCCATCTCTTTGACCCATTGGTTGGATAAGGCCATTCACCTATGTTTGCTAGTTAGCTAAATAATTAACCTTCTATTGTCCATGTTGTAACCACTATGAAAATGTAGACTTAGCTCTTCGGATAACTTTTTGATGAGCCAACCAAAAAAATCATTGTCACAAATCTTTTATGGTGCAGAAAAGCTTAAGACCAATTTGATTAATGCACTGAAAGGTTTTTTGCTTCTATACGATGATCAAGCCTTGATAGTTATTTGTTGGATAACCTAATACGAGCTAATTGATCAATTTTCTTTTTTCACTTTAGCAAGCTATTTATTTTCAATCTAGTAACAATTTAAACTATTGTGCAAAGTCTCCACCTAAAATGAAAATAATGATGTTGTATAGCAACATTATAATGTTGCGGGAAACACCAACATCTATCATCTTGAAAGATGGAATAGGAGCAAAATGACAATCAAATTTATTAATAAATAATTGATATGAAAATATTAAAATTTATGTTCAACAATATATTGAATCTTGGCGCGATGTTAACTGATCGAATAACCTACATCTTGTATGTGTTTATTATATCTACACTAGGATTGTAGTATGATGTTATCGTCTAGGTGGCACGTACACCTTCCCTTTAAGAAGTTTTAGCAAAACTATTGAACATGTTCAAATATGTCAGTAAATTGTTTTATTTGAAATAATGCTTTTGCTTGTCTATTTTGTGAACAATTTCAGTTTAAGCATGGTTGTCTATCTCAAGGTTCTCGTTCGTTTTTGTGTTTTTAACTAGAGAAGATGTTCCCGAATCAACTGTAACAATCTCACTGCTGAATTAATTTACAACATGTACACTGTACATGTTATTAGTTAATGGAGAAATTAGGAACACATTAGCCATGTAACTTAATTGTGTGATCTTCTAGTATTACCATATCTTTCTTTATACCCTAATACACTAAGGCGATACATGTTTTAAATATTCTCCATGCAAACGAGGGTCTATTTATTGTTACATGAATGTCTATTAATCATTGCAGTTGTTACCATTGTGTAGCATTCATGCAGACGAGTAAAACAATAATCCATTAAGAACAAAATTGCCTCCTACAATCTGATAAAGATGTGTTGGAGGAAATGTGCAAGTAAATTTACAATTTTGTGGTCTTGAGGATACAACATACCATATCAGCCGTTCAAATCAAAGGAAAGCTAAATGCCAAGGCCCAATGGGCCGAAACCAAAATCATCCCATCCAAAGCGCACCTTATTCTGACAACTTGATCCTCCAAAAATCTATCCAAAGCGTTTTCCTCTTATACCCAAACCATGCCTTCTCCCTCTTGCCTTTCGTCCGTGAGGAGACCCCTCGCCCTCTTCTTCCTCGTGGGTAGGATCAGAAATGGGCTTGAGCAGGCTCTCTCTCTCTCTCTCTCTCTTAAATCTCCTTCTCCCTCCCGATCTCTCTCTCTCTCTCTCTCGCGGCTATCTTTCCATCCCAATCTCTCTCTCTGTTAATCTCCTCTCCCTCCCAATATCTCTCCGCTCGATCCCCGTCCCAATCTCTCTCTCGAATCTCGATGCATCTCTCCACTCTCTCTCTCCTTCCGCGTGCTCTCTCTTCCCTTCTCTCGTTTTGCATTGGAGGACAACTCTGATCTAGTAAGGACGGCCCAGACAGAGTTTAAGCTCGAGTCAGGCTTGTACTGGACTTTTAACAATATTCCGGATGTCGACCGGCCCGAAGCCCAATTATTTTCCAGGCAGGGCCCAGGCTACATAGACACCCGACTCCGTCCCGGCCCGTTTCCACACCTAGGCCCCGCCCCGCCGTGTGACAACGCCCGGAGCCGCCTCCTCGTGGCCCTCTCCCGTCCCGCCGCCTCGCTGCCTACGGCCTCCGATCTCCCTGCCCCCACCGCCAGCTCTTCTCCGTCCCGCTCCCCCACCCCGCTGCCATTCCCTGCGGCGTGTTCGTGGATTCCTCCACCAGCGCCACCAGGAACCTGATCTGGAAGGTAGATCTAGAGGGGAATCCGTCCGTTTTCTCCAAATCGCCGATCTATGCGCCGTCAGAATCCGTCGGCGATGACGATCGGCCGTCGGTGAAGGGGGCATTGGGAAGGGTGGTCCACGGGGGGCGGGGGTTCCTGCTGGCGGTGCAGGGGAGCACGGGGAGGATGTCCAAGGTGGACGCGGAGGAGGGAGCGGTGATAGACGCCCGGGGGGGGGGGGGGGAGCGGAAGGGCGGGGGGGGGGGAGCGAGGGGGCTGGGGGGGCGG
>JAOXJJ010000725.1:11111122-11123281 GCA_025769935.1 Phoenix roebelenii | reverse complement strand
ATATGCTAGATGGATTGGGTACAGTATACCTAAAACCATTCACGCAAACATAAAATTGTCTAAAAATCATACCAAAACTGCAGCGTTTGATCCCCATCAAAGCCCATATCATCACCATTCACCAGCCCCAACCCTAGTAACCCTTTCATCACCAGAGCCTATTCCTCTTAACACTAACTCGAGGCACGCACAAGAAAGCAAACCAAACAGAACGTCCGGAAGCGGCAGTAAAACGGTAGTAACTCAACGGCGAGAACTCCAACAAAACAACTGACCCCCATTAACAGATCTGAGCTCAAGCTCCGGGCGCGGCATCCTTCACCCGGCTGTGAAGATAGCCACCATACTCCCGGGCATAGTCCTTCATGTGGCTCGCCGTGTCGGCGATCCGGCTCCGCGCAGAGTCGACCCGGTCGCTCCCCACCGGGTGGCGGCCGCTGAAATAGCGGTACAGCCACGTCGCGCCAGCCACGGCCGCCACGCCAAACCCGCAGAACGACAGGAACCCGGCGATCGCGATGAAGATGACGGCGGCGACCGGGAACCATATCGGGCTGGTGAGCAGGATAATTGGGCCGAAGAAGACGAGGGCCGCGACCGTGCCAGTGAGCGTCAGCCCGGTTAGGAGGAGAAGGATGCCGCCGGAGATGACGAGCGTCAAGAAGCCGACGACCTCGGTGGAGGTGGGGGCGCGGTCTTGGAGCCGGCGGAGGAGGACTTGGCCGGAGGCGGGCCGTTGGGCTCGTGGGCCTGCGCCGGGCTGACGGTCCGCCATTCTTGTTGAGTTGTTGGTGGTGGCTCTGTGGGTATGGAGCTTCCGAGAGAGAGAGTGAGTGGGGGGGAGGGCAGTTTGGGCGGTGGAGTGATATAACAAGGGAAAGGAGGAGGTGAAGAGGGGTGAAGTGACGCGTGTGGGGATGGTTTTTTTTTGACGGGCATGCATTTACACGTGTGAAGAGCACAGGGAAAGTTAGGTAGGGAATCTTTTTTTAACCCGTGAGGAGGGATGACCCCTTCTCCAAGGCGGTCAGGGGTGGGGCCGGAATAGGATGCCTGATTTGTGGAAACCGTAGGTGGGGATTTGCGTCCGGTCCCTCGGTTTCGTTTATTGAATGTTTGGGGGGGGATAAAAGTATAAAACGGGTGGAAGCCAGATCCGGACCATTGGAGCCCATCTCGGATCAAATGGGAATTAGATTTGAATATGTTTTTATAACTTTAGTAACTTTGATTTGAAGGGTTAGGCATGTTGATCTAAAAGATTGCCATTAGAAACTATATTGTACATATTACGATGTTTGAATTCTTCTACCTTCAATTTAGCTATTGAACGAGGAGATGCCAAAAATCGTGATGCTCTGATACGGGGCGCAAATAAGCTGAAGATGCCACCTTGCCTCGCTAGTAGATTAATTATCTTTAACAAAACTATAATTTGCACTCCAGGAACAAGAAAAAATACTGATATCTCAAATTTTTGGTATATCCAATTGCACAGAATAAATGAAATAGATTCTGTAAAAAAAAAAAAAAAAAAAGAATACAACTACGATCAACTTACCAGGTAGAATTCTCCAGGGTGCCTATCCAATTAGTGTTGTTCCAAGCATTATAAGCCATGAGATAACTTGTGCAAACACTATACAAGCACGAAATGATGACTAACAAAGCCAATATATCTGGACATGTTTCATCTATTACATTTGGAAAATGAGATGTACAATATATGATTGAAGACAAAAAAGGGGAGAATGAAATAAGCCACTCATGTATCAAGACTTCTGAGGCTCAGTTGTTTGTGTGTTGACCCGGCTTCTTAGTTCTTCAAAAGCTCTCATGCTCTCTGCGTCAAAGCCTCCGGCAAACTGGAAGAAGATACATGAGAGAAATTTTGACTCAAAAAAGTTGCTATTGATGCAATAATAAAGAGTTGCCACTTCTTTAAGATATATTGCTATTAGGCTACAAGTATACCGATTAAAGATGCAAGAGAAAAGGTCAGGAGTTCATAAAAGTTTACCTGATGGACCCTGAAGGCAAACCGGACACCTTGGAGGACCAAAAATTCCCTGTTTGGTTCTTTCTCAGTTCCACTCAAAGCATCAAGCTCTGAGGCAACCCTCTTCATGTACTTCCTCGCCAGCTGAACAGATGACAGTTTAATCTGCCAAAATATCAATTTGTAATTTAGTGATCTTTCTTACAGTCGGTAAGATTGACAATGTATCAGATATCAATAGGCATAAAAGTAAAGTGGCCAAGAACATATTCTAGGCTGAAAAGAATGGATTTTTTTTTTTTTCTGATTCATTCAGTCAAAACCTGCTATATTTTGTAAAACAGATACGAGGGATAACTTTAGTTATATATTGCGAGGATGAAGTAACACTGTAGAAACTAATACATACCTTGCCCACCACACCTGAGTCTGACAACCAATCAACTGGAATCCCGAACTCTCTGTAGCGTGAGATAGCCATATCTCGAGTACGTAAGAGTGCATAGACACTTTGTTCCACCCTGAAAATTCAAACATAAGGAATAATTAGATGATGCAAGAAATTCTCTCATCCCTCCATGTAGGATCTGTATGCTGCTTCTGCTTGTATTGTCTGCTCGCAGCAATTTGCAAGCCATACAAATTTCTTCTGCTCAGTCTTCAATAGGAACAGATGCAGCCATTGATGTCGTGCAAATCATCGTGAATGAAAAGTAGTACTATTTAGAGAAGACATGAATAGATTAGCATCTTGGCGAAGCAGGAACTTACTTTTCAAGCAATGAATACATTTTCTTGAGAGCAGCTTCACAAGGAAGTTTTGGATCATCAACAAAACATGAAACTTGTTTCTGCAACTTCATCAGGTCTTGATATTCAAAAGCTGCCTCCCTCAAAGCATCAGCTTTACTCTCAGGCCAATCAAAGTGTTTAAGAACTGCTCGTTCATCAACCTACAAAACCAAAATGAAATGGATCCACAGGAGTAAGATTCAAATATTCGATCTCACTGATCACTTCAATGCAAATTGTAAGACATTATCTAAAGCAAAAGATCGGGTGAGAGAATAATGCTCAGAGTTCAATCATCAATCGGATAAGATAAATAAGAAAACGACCCAATTTATCAAAATTGCATTTTAAGTTTGTTTCCTCAACTGCAGAAATAAAAAAAAAGTCAGCTTTGACTGATGTTCAGAATGAGAGCTCTTCAATGTTAGTTATATAAAGGCAAAAGATAAATTATAGTGTTTTGGAAGCTTGAGATGATTAGCTTTTTCCTTACCAAGAAGGAGAGTTCCTCATCCAGCCAGTTGACAAACGACACAACATCATCAATATTTGTAAAAGTTGCAGCTCGAACCTCAGTAGCCAAGGACTGGACAAAATCACCTTGTGTCTCCACATCAGCCTTCACCTGAAGCAAACTAATTTGTTCAACATCCCCCAAAAAAGAGAACACCAGGAGAAAGTCATAGCAGGTGGGAAAGAAAAAGCTTACAGCTAGAAGAAATGCTGAACGGTTTTCAATTTCCCCAATCATACTATTTCTAATATCCGCAGCACTGGATGTCGAGGAAGCCATGGATGCTGTATCCTTCTTCGCTTCACGCTTCATGAGAGATTGATAGAACTCAACCAGCTCAGGGGCGCGGTGAACTTTATCGCCGCCCGATGAGCCTTTTAGGAGACCTCCTGGAGGTGGCGGAGGGCGTGGTGGGCCTCCGGGAACCCCAGGTGGGGGTGGTGGTGGAGGTGTACCTGGGGGCAATGGCGGACGTGGAGGTGGCGGTGGTAAACCACTTGAAGGGCTGTTAGCGCCGGGAGCGCCACCTGATGGTTTAGGAGGTGGCCTAGGCACCCTTGGAGACCTCTTCTCAATGTGTGCAAGTTTTATCTTGCTAACTATCGGGCTGTCAACCTTGCTATCGCTGGACTTCTCGCTTGAATCAGTAGTAGGTCCAGGAACTTTCTCCTTTATTTGTGCAAGTTTAGTGGGTAGAGTGATGGGTTTTTCCCTCTCCGCCTTAGCTCTAGACTCGAAGTTTGAACTCGAAGCTGAGCCATCACCAAATCTTTCTGCTCTTGCTTGCTGTGCTTTCTCCTTGATTGCCTTCTCTCTCTCCAATGCGAGTTTGTGCCGGTCCTTGAATGCAGGATACTTGTCCTCGGCCACACCTTCAACCGATCTAGACATCAGATGGAAAGAAGCAGCCACGTTGTTTAGTTCATCGCCGGAAGAAACCTGGGTTCTTAAGCGTGGAAGATTTGCTTGGTCTAAGAAGTCATCTGGATCCTGGTCATTCTTCCCAAACGTGGTGATGGCAACACCATCTCCAGCATTTCTTAGCATTAGAGCTTCCAAAGGCCCCCTTGATCTTTGGCTGATGCTAGTCCTCATTGGCGAGCTTCCTCCTATAGACCGTGCTGGCGAGGCTAAGACACTAGCATCATCCTTGCTCTTTCCCCATTTCTTGAGCTTCTGAATCAGACTAGGCTTCTTGCTCATGGAGCTGTATCTACTGGACGAGCTAGCAATGGAAGCATTGTCATAGTCTTCACTACCGGGTGAAGAAGGAATGGAGGAAAAACTCTCTAGATCAGTGTCACCTTGTCCACGTTCAGATCCTGCATACTCTTGCATCAGCCGTTTAGCTCTCTCTTGGGACTTGGGGCTCAAACTCTTGCTAAGATCGCGAGCTGAGATCTTCCCAGATGGTGTCTGATAATTCCGAAGTTCATATCTCAAGCATGCATTTACCCAGCGTAGGTACACCAATTCCTCTACTTCACTGAACCTGGTCATCTGTAGACCTTCCACTTGCTTTGTGAGATCTTCATTGGCATGCCTCAAACTATTAATCTCCTCCCTTGCCCTAGCAACCAAATCACTCTGCATCATGAGGGGAAAAAAATGTCACAAACATTTTTCATGGCTAGTCGGAGACCATTGATCCTGATCTTAGTTCATGCCATGTTTTTTTCGGGTACATATAGGCATATAGTGTTCAGTGTTTCTTCAGTCTAGTATGAGGTGCATTAGACCTAAGAAGACTGGACAAACATCGCCAGCAATAATATTAGTTACAAAGTTGAAACCAAATATATAATGCTCCCAACTGTTGGAAAATTTTCCTACTTCACTGAAACATGTTACTAATTTTTCTTCATTTAAGCAATCATTTCTGTTTTGAGTATGCTACTATTGGAAATGTTGGCAAATGAAGTGTTTAGGACTTCCATCTCCCAAGCTATTCCACAGACTCACTTATCAAACAATAAATACTTCTTGTATCGAAATGATCCAAGACCCACCTTTCTTTTCAACAAAAGTATTAGTAAATGAATACACAAAATACTAACTTCCAAAATATCACTAGATTACGGGGCCAAACCAACATTACTGCGGTATAAATGTTAGGTTGCTTCAGCTGATGATAATGCAACCTAACATTTATACTGCAGAAATATTTCTGGGTTCATACTGAAAAACTATGATATTTTTGGAAGATGACATTTATGTATTCATTTACTAATACTGTTGCTTCAGATGATGCTAATGCCTTGGTTTCTTGAATCGACCACTGCTGACAGAGAATGGAAAAAGAAGTGCTTTCCGCATATTTTCTTACATAAATTTTTCTTGTTATTGAACTTCTCAGATTTGCTGTGACCTCTTAAATGAAAATTTACAATTATAATTTCAGAGTTTGATGCATGATAGGTTTTTGTTATTTGGCATGCGTCCTCTGTAAATGTTAGTGACCTAGTGTTGCGTTTTCCCATATTATACTGGATTGTTCATTGAAAAAGACATTTGTAATGTTTACATATTGAGATTATTCTAGCTTTCTATTAACCTTTTGACTCCATTTTAACTACTGAAGTTCACATATATTTTAACCTTCATTTAAGTCCAGGAAAGATTAACGCAAACCCTTCTCTTAAGTTAATAGCAAGTTTTTCTTAGATTAGATCTACTTTTGCACAACTCCTGAAGTTCATTTGCAAGAAATATCACCCTTGGCGTAGATTCTCTTCTTGTCTCTAGATAATGGAAAGTTATTTTTCTTGGTCAATCACTATTTCCTGTCATGAAGTATAATTATTAAATCGATGATTGTGTGTTTACCAAAAAAAAAAAATCGCCTAGTTACATGATTACAATCTAATTTTTCACTCAATGTAATTTTTGCTCAAAGAAAGGCACAATGGCAAACCTGCAATTGATTGACAACAGTTGTCAGATTTCTATGTACTGTGATTCTTGGATCTAATCTTGATTTTCGAGGAATATTCACATTCTTTTAGTCTCTCATTTTGTTCAAGTTCAAACTAGTATTACGCCGTACTGAGCATTTGTAGATCCGCCATGCAAAGGCAAATGACTCATCTTTTTTCAACATGAAGTTACATTTTCTTTCACTCCTTTTATCATGTTTCTATGCTTACATCATTATTGATTTTACCAAACCTAATTGTTTGTCAGATATAAAGTTCCTATACAAGTTAATATCAGTATGCAGTTTAACTTATTGCATTCTTTATATTCAAATTTTCCAGTAATCAAGAATATGGAATCAACCGCAATCAAAAACTTGAAAAACTCAATGCAGGGTGCCAAAGTTAGATTAATTGTATAGATATAGGACAGCTCAGTTACAATAAATGTGAACTGATGCTTTGTTCAATCTGTCCATGCAGAAGTAATTCTCTTTGTACAAATTATAAGCTGAGAAGCACCAAATTGACAGATGCTCTCCATGTTTGCCGCCGGCCTCAATCTTGTATTTACTACCATGTTGATTTGCCAAAGCCTACGGGATTATGTTATAAACCTTTTGGTTTTGTTACAAAGTCGATTAACTTGACAGTAAAAATGCAGTGATCGGTGTACAGGTGTACTAGAAAAGAGAACATCTAAAACAATTAGATATATGCTGATATGATGATGAACAACACAACAATGATGATGACTGTTGAAGAACTCCTCCAATTACTTGGCACATTTTGACAACGATCATCAAAATATGTTCATTTGTTTTATAATGAAAAAACAGAGGACATCTCAGTTTTTCTCCAAGGAATTGCTTTGCTCTCTTTTGTCCCTAGAGCTGTCAGAAGGTGGCCTGATTCAAATGCTATAAAGTAAAAATGAGAAAAAGATAGGCATCATTTTTGGTAGGGAGAGAAAATAATGGTACTTCTATGCAAAAGAAAAGAAGAAAGAGGGAAAATTGTGGTTGGATGTTTGCAGAACCGGCTGTAACATACATAAAGCACATATTTTCCCCATAATTACGGACTTAATTATTGCAAAAAGTGATACAGTAATTTCATACTTATCATAAAATAAGATATACAATATATATATGTCCTATAAATCCAAAGCTCAATGATTGTGGGCAATTTACAGCCGCATAATTGTTCCTCCACAGCTATATATGCCATTTCAGAATAAAAACAGATGAACAAGAAAAAAAGAAGAAGAAGAAGAAGAAAGGAAGAGTGGGTGATTATTGTAACATATAGATCATATGCACCTAGAGCAAAAGTGAACAGACACGAGTATCTAACCATTTAAGGTGACCAGGCTTATAAACCATCTTGATCCTTACCCATCACACAGTGAAGATTGTACAAGCATCAGCCATCCATTAGTAATATATACTCCATTATTACCAAACCATATAATTCTCATACATTTCACGTACCTCTGTCATGTTGGAGAGTTCTGCCACTCTGGCTTCAGCTGCATCCAATTTTATCATTAGCTCTCTCTTCTCATGCTGCAGTTCCTTGTTTCTCCTCCTCAGCTCAACTACCTCCACCTCCAGCTCCTTCACAGCTTTGAGCTTCTTCTCCACTTCAGCATCTTTCCTCGAGGCCTCCTCCTCTTTTTCCTGGAGGCTGGTAACTTGCTGTTTCAGCAACAGCAAATGCCCTTTGGTCTGGCTAGCATCAAGCTCAATCTGCCGCTGAAGCTCCTTGATCTTATTTCTTGCCGCCGCCAATTCCTTCCTGGCTGAAACACCTTGCGCAATCTCTCCTTGGAGCTTCTTCCTCTCAGCTTGTAATGAGTTAATAGTAATGTTTAGCATGTCAATCTCAACCATCTTAATCTTTAGTTGCTTCTGTAACTCAGCAATGTCTGATTCCTGTTCTTTAAGGCCATAGTACTCAAGCAATTCTCCTTCAAGCTTCACCTCACGCTCCTCCAATTCTTTCACCAAGTTCCGTAACCTCTCCGATTCAGAGGCATTGCTAGCCATCTCAATATCATATTGGGATTTGTCTATGACGTCAAATATATTACTGGGTAATGTAAATTCTATCTCTCCGGAGAGAAGATTTTCGAATTCAGGCAGCATGTCATCTTCATCTTCTATTTGACCAAGGGCGGGACCCTGGGCTTGCCTAATGAGATTGCTAATTGTTTTAACCTCTTCTTCTTCCTCTTCTTCCTTCCCCTGCAATTGTCAGAGAGGGAAATGGCAATCCGCATCACTAAAAAGATTTCAGAAGCTAAAAGACAGATTTAATCACAATAAAACTAATATAGGTAATCAATATATAAACATACATGATCCTTCCTTTGAGTAACATCAGAATCTTGGTCCTGCTCACCCTGTCTCCCTTCTTTCCAATCAGGTTTTTGGTTTGCCTCCCCATTCTCTAAGTTCACAATTTACAATTAGAGTAGAAATTGTTTCAATAAATCATGCTGGTGGAGAAGCGGAGCATAACAAACTTTAATACATAAATTAAGCTTTATTGAATTACGAATTTCACCTGCCAGCATTTATAGCAATAGATACTTCTATTCTATTCTATTGATGAGAAAGATCAAAGAGGTACCTGAAGGCTTTACGTGAGATGGCCTTGCACAGTTAACCTGCTTAACTGCATAAGCTGCGATGGAGGCAGCAACCAGGAAGCCTAATCTAACAAGCATGAATAAATGTTATCCAAAGCTTCCTTCTTCCTTCACTCATCACTTCTCACCACCCCCCCTATCCAATCCAAATCAGTGAAAGAATCAAAACCCATGAGCCAAAACATTGGTTTTTTTGAAAAATCTGAAACGTCAAAAAGAAGATGAACTACGTTTTCCTATCAAGCCACCAGGAGATATCCAGCATAGGGAAGCTGTTCTCCAAATTTATGATGGATACAAGACCAGAACTCTTCTTGGAACAAGGAAGCACCAACATAACATGTGGCTGCGCTTCTCTATCCAGTTTTACTACATGCATCCAAATGCATTATCTCTTTAACTCAAGAGCTGCTCTCCATAAGAATTGCCTGTCAATAGAAGCAACCAAGAAACTGACAAAATTTCTATTTGTCGGAGGAAAGTAGCAGTCCGATAGTGGCCTAAGGGAAGGAATGTTGGACGGGCTTCTTATCAACGTTTGATGCGCTCTTAGGCGATATAAAACTCTTATAATACATGAAGGTAGTCATCTCCTGTTCACATAAATAGGTGGGACGAAATTTGTGGGTGTTAAAAGGGGAGAGCTGTCTTCTAATTCTCAGCCATCCGCTTTTCGGATGGCAGGAAGGGAAAGTCCAACCACCACCAACAAGATTAAAAGGCAGCAATTTCTAGGGAGATCATGTATCATGACCCCACCATGCTATAATGACTATAATAACAGTTTTTGCAGGCCTGTTATAACATAAACATAATGCCATTATTTATAGATGCATCATCATGTTATAACAGCTTGACATTTTCAGCACATATGTAAATGAATAATTTCTTTGAAAGAAAAAAAATCAATTCTCCATATCGGCTGGGGAAAAAGTTTTTTAATTAAGTGAAGAGTAATATAATCAAATTACAATGTTAAACTTTTGTTATCTTCGAACTAGGCCTTCCAATATGTGCAACTATACTGTAATCACGGTTGCAGTCTAATTAGAACAGCCTTACCAGTAAATGCATTTGTCAGAAGGCCAAAAAAAAAAAAGAACATGTCCAAAATTATTGTAAGTAGAGTAATAGAGTCCATCATTTAAAACCATGCAAATGTGTCTTTTGTAATTATTTTAATTTTTAAATGAAGATAATTACGATTAGATGACACCAAATATCTTTAGGCAGCTAATGTAGGAGCTTTATGTTGTACCTGCGCTTAGTTGGCTGCCCTTATCTGGTGAGGTCCATCATAACAAACTACCCCCTCTAAAGTGGGATCATATATCTTCCCTCGGCAGAAGTGATGGAATGGACGGCCCATGTATCAAGATATTAAATCTATGATTGGAGAATAAAATTATAAGGTGTACTCCACTTGCACCAGAAGCATAGGAAGTTGGAGCCATTCATTCATGGCTACGGATGGAGCAAAGTTATCCCGGGGGGTGGGTTCTCGTGGCTGTCACTGGTCCCCAATCCCAGCCACCAGTTCATCTCTCTGGCCTTTTCTTTTCTTTTATTTTTCTGTGGACCAGAGTCGTTATAACTTTGCAAGTCCTATCCGGTTCAGTAATGGACATGAGCAGATAAGCCCAGTCCAATAATCGGTTTGGGCTTAGCTCTTTGCTTCGCAGGCCGGACAGGTGCCTGTGCTCAGGCCCATTTAGGAGACAATGGATCTGAACTTAGTTTTTTGTTTCCCATTTTCCTTCAATGTTTTTTGTTTCTTGTTGACATGGTTGTTAGTTCCCATCCAGCACTTCCTATTCTGCAACTACTGATCTTTAACGAGTTAGCAACAGTGTAAAGCATTTCTATAATTTCAATTCTTGATAATTATCGTTCTACACTCATCTAAGAAGAATGATTTATGGTTTTTTTTTTCGCAAAATGAAAATCTTGACTTAAAGCAGTCGGAAATTTGGTTTGGGTTAGAAGAATGATGAATAGTAAAATAAAAAAGAAAAAAATGCAAAACAAATCTGAATAGAATGCTCAGCTCCAATCTGGGTTCTGGTTGTGAAACCTTTCTGGTAAGATTTCCAGGTAGGTACTGAACATTTAATTTGAGACAAAGTGAACACATGCCTCTGAAGTGTATGATATATCTTGGGTGAATCAATGCTTGAGGGACATAAAATATACGAGTTATGATCATTGTTGTAAAAATTTAGCAGGTGTGAGCAAAGTTCTGTAACACAATCACAAGACATGCTGTAAAATTTGATTGCCAATGTTTTGTAAGGACAAAAGCAAATCATTATAAGATTAGAGAAGTAGAGAGCGATACTTGAAATGATCAAGTGGTTAGGTAGTCAAATTGATATGAACAAGCACTTATGAATATGTTCATTCAACACCAGGAGTAGAATTAATAGAAGATAAGGCGAGGGGATCACCATTTAAATGTGTCATTTCAGTTTATAACTGATGATAAGGAAGACAGAGTCGAGTCAAATGGACAGAAATGAGGTGCGAAGATGACAATTATGATAACAATTTAAATTTTGTTCTAGGTCTCAAGGATAGGTTTTCCTTAGTTTTAGAACAGCATAAATATTTCTAAATAATAGACTCCTGCAAATAAGCCTCTATTGCTTAATTTTCAAAGTTTAACTGACAAAAGAAATCCATCTACGGAGATAAAGTGAAACCCTTCAATGTCTTAAGACTTTAACAGCTGCTTGTAAACCTAGTATAAAGATATGACATGCTTATGAAAAGGGTCCTTACGAATACTGACCTTTTCTACTAGGAAAAAGAAAAACTCCCTTCCAGTCTTTCTTTCCTTTTCAAATGCACCTTCTACCCATTCTTTTCACTTAGAAACTGGTTGCTTCAATTTGAAAGTTGGGATATATTGCATCCAAGCACCCTCCTAAATGGCCCAATCAGTGAGGAGGTTAAAATTCCTGGAGCAGAAAATATAGAAAAGGGTGCAAGAAATTGTGGCAAGAAAAGTACAACCAATAACAGTTGGCCATGAGAAGCAACTTCAGGAACCTGGCAACAAATTCTGATCTAAATGAGTTATGCCATGACTATGTCAAAATTTACCCTCAAGGTATAGAAAAGGCAGCTACCATGATAAGGGGAAAAAACCCCTAGTCCCAGCCAACTCAAGTAAAATGAGAGTGTTGTCATTACAATTAACATATCGAATCAGTCGGACACTGTCCGAACTTTTTTCTCAAAAAATGAACTAAAGATATTACAACAACAGATGTCTTTGTTA
>JAOXJJ010000725.1:11090295-11107265 GCA_025769935.1 Phoenix roebelenii | reverse complement strand
ACCGCCGCTCGCTCACCCCCACCGGAGCTCCTCCTCCTCCGCCGAGTGATCGCCCCCGGGTCCCGTTTCCAGCAACATACATGGTGGCTGGAATGCGGCTCCAAATAACCCCACAGCAATCGAAGTTTAGTACCAGAAACAAAGTTGTTTTAAGAAATACATGCAGACATTCAATCGAGACATCGAAGCTCGCCAGCATATAGCCTTCGATGGATTCGATTCGACAACATCATCAACCAACAGAACAAAATTAAACAATGTTGAAATAGATAAAATGCTTCTAAAATTATCGAGTGAACAAATAGTTCTTGCAAACTATAAAAGATCACAAGCATGGCAGCAACAAGATCTCGAGAAGAAAATGGAATTTCTAACCGAAAAAAAAAAAATAAGAACGACACCGGAGAAGCTTAAGAAAAATATTAGATCACCTAGTGAAAGATTTTGGAGCGCTTGATGGAGATTGGAGAGGAAAGAAAAGGCGCCAGGGGCACATGGGCAAAAGAGAGAGAAAAAGGCGCCAGGCAGGAGTTTCGAGTTTTGGTTTCTTTACTCGGCGAGGAGGCCAAAAAGAGCCGGTTTGTTTCGTCGCCCTTTTGACCAGATAAACCAGTTTGTTTCCTTCAAAAACGTAAAGTAAAAATAATTTTTTTTTTTTTTTTTTTTGAATCTGAGAAAAAAAGGCGGCCGAGCCACTGGCATTAGTGCTCTCTACGTAGAGGAGCCGTCTATAGACGTGAGCCAGTGCATGGGAGATAAACCTAATTCTAGAAACCATTTAACATGCTGTATGGGTATAAATTTGCATGCCTAGCCCTATACAGCTCAGGTCATACCCAAAAAAATCTAATTATACTGGATTCAGGTCCTTTAAACAGCTACGAAGTTTTCATTTCTATTTTGGCTCAAGATGGACTAAATATACTATAAACTCAAACATTTATGTTCGTCAACACTACATCATAAAATGATTTACCATGAGATTGGAATATAATATAGAAAAAAAGTTCTTTATGTTCATTAATTTCACATATCTCTTATAGTTGGCATTTTCAAAAGAGAAAAAAAGAAAGTAACATTTTCATGAAAATAAGATTATTAAAAATATAAAAGGTATTTCATACAGTTTTTTTAGAAAATTAAATGTTCAATCAAACATACCAAAATTATTTTGCCAAACATTTTAGAATTTATCTTATCAGAAAAAATATTTCAGTGAAAAAAAAAATCACATACCATTTAGGATGAATTCTAAATCTTCTGAGAAACTGAGATCGAATAACTATAGTAAAATTAACAAAAGCGCAAAATGTTCTAGCTTTTTTCTCTGATCTTCGGGGAGGAGAGTAGACAAGCAATGAGGCCAAATATCGGGCTGCTTGATTACTAGTCGGGTCACGCCATCCTAACTCATGTTGAGATGACACATATAGCTGTTGAATTTGTTGTGTTGAACTTTTCTATATTTCCACGTGTCAATCATCTATTTCGTTTTACGGTATTCCCTGAACCAAGTTACTCAGCTGATGCTTATTTTCTTGATCCCAAAGCTTCGATATGGTATGGCCTCTCTCCGGGGCTAACTGGTCGTAACGGAGCATTCTCTCGCAGAGCGGTCGAACCAGAGAGCGGAGGAGTGGGAAAAAATGTCCTCCAAGACTATCGAACACGACGTCGCAGCCAATCGTGACATCCTGCGCTTCGGATTGAACGGCATCAAGGGCGACATCGTCGGATATCACCCACTCGAATCCCTTCGCGAATCCGTAAACCTCTCCCTCTCCAATCTTTTCGATCCATTTTCTATCTCCATGGCTCGACTTCTCCCCGATACACTCTCTGCTCCCAGTTTTATGTCCCAAGGTTATAGTACTGAATACTTAAAGTTTGAAATCGAACCCTAATCTTCGTCCTATTTGTTTTTTTTTAAAAAAAATTGTTGTTCAGGCGACTAGATTTTGGGGGGAGAAGAAGCGGACTGGATTAGCTCTAACATACGGATCTGCTTTTAATTTGAGAAAGGATCTTGATGCGCAAATCCTTTCGAGGTATGGAAACCCTCATCATGGTGATTCTTGTTCTCAGTTCCTATATAAGATGGAAGTTTTCTATTTTTGGCGAATCCTGAACCCATTATTTAATTGTTAGTAGTGGCAGCGGTTGATGTCTTTCTGTTTCAATTGAGACATTGATTTGGGATTTAGTTATTTGAAAACTAGTATCATGTGGACTGAAACATCTCGGCCAGCGCATGGCTGGAATGTTTTCTGAATGGATTGTAAACTGTTAATTAAGTGTGATAATTAGTGGTTATAAATAAGTTGCTATTGATGATTGAAACTTGGTCAACAAATGCTTGGGGCTTGGATTATCATAAGATCTATGATCTCTGGTGTCTTTTTCTCTTTTTTTTTGGGTGCAACGGCGGCTCATATATAACGGGTGTGGATGCGGCCAATAAAGTTAGAAAACAAAAGACTACATTAGAGGCTCTGGCACAGGCCCATTGTCCGTCCAAACAAACCCACTGTCCATCCAAACAAACCTACCAGAGTGATGGGCTGCAAAGGAGGCAATCCAGTCTGTGGCTCCGTTTGCCTCCCTGTAGACGTGTGAAGCCTGGTAAGAATGGCACTCCCCTAGCAATCGGCAAGTCTCATGGATCAATGGTCAGTCCTCGGATATGCATCCCCGACCTCGGATCCACTCAACCACCGTAACCGAATCTCTCGCAAGAATGATACGGTCCGCACCCAGCGCCCGCCTCGCATAGCTACCCTTCCAGACTGCTCTAAGCTCGGCACATGCCATTGGCGAGTTAAAAGTCCGCCGACCCTCTGCCGCAACCGGTCTGGCGTCGTGGTCTCGGATGGTGAAACCCACACCGCCGCATCTTCCATCATTAGCCACACTGCCATCGAAGTTCACCTTCAGAAAACTAGGGGATAGAAACTCTCAGGAGGCAAAGACAGTCCTGGACGCTATAGAAGCAGAATAGGAGCCCCAGATGTTCCTAGCCAGCCCCGTAGGCGATACCTCTGTCGTGTCGATGATGTTTACCGCGTGCAAAAGCGCTTTAGCCGCTGTCACCCTCGAATGAGGGCTGCCATCCTCGAAAACTCGTGCATTCCTATCTAGCCAGCACTTGTAGGCTAAATAGGCAGCTCAAGTTCCCCTCTCCTTTGACTCAACGCCCCTTACCGAGGCCTCCAGAAACCGCAAAAGATCCTCAGTGGACGACCACCTCTGCCACTGGTCTGCCTGTGTCGAAGCAAAGTGCCACACCTGAGTGGCCCATAGGCAACCGATGAGGGTATGGTAAATGGACTCCTCAACCTTCGGGCATGACACAGACTGTCGGGAGCCTCACACCCTGCCTCTCCAGCACGGCTCTAGTGGGCAGGCACCCTCAGGCCACCTTCCAAAGAAACAAAGCAACCTGTGGGTGAATGCGCATCCTCCAGATCCATCTACTTGCCATCTATCGAGTCGTAGGTCCCGGGACTAGCCCCAAAAGATCACAGACCCTCACCACTGGCAATCCGGTCATACTCCACACCCTCCTATCTACTGTCGCCCTCTCCGTGATTGGCAAAGCAAGAACCTGCTCAACCAGTAGCTCCCTGAACATGCGCCTAACGAGGCCCTCATCCCACCTCTGCTCCCCTCTGATAAATGGCTCACATACTCTGCGATCCTCCATTCACCCGTGGTCAATCATAGTGGGTCAGCTCTGTAGTGAAGCCTCAAAAAGCCATTTGTCCTCTAGGATTCTGACTGTCCGGCCATCCCCATCTCCCACTTGATCTTCGGTAGCACCCTCGGTGTGCGCACACATACCTCCCTCCAAATGAAAAATGCTCCTCGTCCAGCGCGCATAGCGAGTTGGGATTGTGGGTCCTCGTACTTTGCTCTGAGCAAAGCGCCCCATAGATTTCTCCGGCTCCAGGAGAAATCTAGCAGCTAATCTGGTCATGAATATCTCTCTGCACTCAATCAATGAGTGTACTCCCAATCCGCCCCGACTGGTCGGCTGATAAATGGTTTTCCATGCCACCAGATGAACACCCCCTCTGTCCCCCCGCCGGCCTCAGATGAAACTCCTAAACAGTCTCTTTAGACCTCGAAGTGTTGCAAGGGGAACCAGGGTGTTCGATAGCAAATATATGGGAATGGAAGTTGGCTGTCTTTATGCAGAAGAAAAAGTTGCTCTCTGACAATTAAAGGATATGTTTTGGACAATGGCCACATTTAACCTTTATAGGCTTGACATATGCTGTTGGTGTAATCGTTCCTTTTTAATCTTGGTGCTAATGACATCTAGGTAAAATTAATCTAGGAACTTCCTTTGCCGTGTCAAGTTTTTGAAAGCACTGTTTCAACTTGACCATAGTGTACCATCAGAACACTGCATACCATTCCATGTCAACCTGTATTGGCTCTCAGTTATAATCTAGTTCAGCAAACCACCAGTAGATGCAGGGGGTGTATGCATCATATACTGTATTGACTTTGCATCATGTACCACATGGACCTTTTTGACATCAGGGTATTATTCAGTTTGGCAAACTGCGAGTAGTTAAAAGAGGGATACTGCATATCATCTCATGCTATTCTAGCATGTGAGTGTACGGGGCATACCATGAGATTTGAAACCTTCATCAAAAGACAGTGGTACAGTTACAATATTATGAGAAACTTGACTCTCTTGGCCATTTGCTGCTACTAGTACAGCTCATATTTTTATATCTCTTGCTTATGTTTTGTCCTTCAACTTGGAACTCGAGCACCTGGCTTCTTATCAATAACAAGATATGGTACTTGTTTCGACAATGACTTTTCTATTTTTTAATGGTGCATATCCATGTACTTCCACTGCATTCCATAAGCTTTATTAATGCTATTCTGCTTTCCTACATAGAAACCAAACAACCCTTCTTTTTGGACAAATTGCTTTATATGAAATGTATGACTGGTGTTCACTTTTGTTTTTTGGGATTTCCTGCCTAGTAGCTTCCAAAAACACTAAGGCTATGGTGAAAATGCTTGCTCTTTATTCTAGTGTAATTTCCCACCCCCGCTTCTTATGCCTTAAGGAGAGGCTCTTTGCTTGCCCAACTTCTTTTCTTTGGATAATGTTGCCAATTGAACTTGATTAATAATAATGATACCCATGTCTTTGACTTTTTCATCGATGTTTTTGTCATTTTAAGTGTTCTAGGTTCAAGAAACTAGGCCATGAATGAAGGTGAGCAATTGAGTTTTTGCAGTTATATGCATCAATGAAGTAGACCAACAGTCACCCGTGCATCACTTCTGGGAACTTGTTTGGGTAGTTCTTGTGCTTGAGTTTCCTTAGGCTGTTTATGTGTCAAGAACTTAACTTTATCTTAATAGGTTTGGGGTTTTAAACTCTTTTGGATCCATGTGTCAATAAAGCAAAATCCTCTGCATCATTGTAGCTATCACAACAATGGGTCATAGATGAGTTACATATAGCAATCAAATTCTTGCTTTTCAGCATTCATGGGACATACAGTATTTAACTTTTATTTGTCCTTATAATTTGGATTATCAAAAAAAGAAAATGAAGTCTTTCAAAGGTCATGGTATATGTCAAAGTCCTTTTTGCAAAGTCATATCATTTGCTATTGCTTAAAAAGTAGTGTGATTGAGAAAGTGAAGTTTTAGTCTTTTGGGAAGCTATATTAACAATATATTACATAAGTTAGATTAAGGAACTTCCATCAGTAATTAGCACTATGTTTTAGAATAGTACCTCAGCTTTTACAGGAGGGGTCGATAGTGCTTTGGTACTGTAATATGATATTTAGTCATAATAAATAAACTTAACAACAGAATGTGATTATAACAATTTCTAAGCTGGTTGGCGATAGGAAGTGCCAAGGCTTTTGTACGTGTAGTCCCTGGAAACATTCATTCTTCTGGCTTTGTTAAGACATCATGCAGATGAAGTAGCAGCGTAAGTATTGACTGGCATTTGCAGTTTAACAGTGGCTCGGTATATCCAATTCTAGGCAGCCTGTGGCATATAGCATTCATAAGAGCGATCATCAGTAGTTAGAACAAACTTCCTGAGAATCAAGAGTGCAAGTTGTTTTGACAAGTTTTCAACAGTGTTGTCATGTGTATATGTGATGAAATAATAATGTATCATAATCTTCCCCCATAGGAAGGATTCGACATTCATTGCTTAGGAAGTACAAAATATGCAACTATCAGTTAGAGCTGGAAAATTGTGAGTTATCTACTATTCAGTGATGAGAGTCTTGTCTAGATGTTACGGGTCTTCTTCATTTGCAGGTAAGGAAAAATTAGGCATGATAAGTGCTTAGATTCAGAGGACTGTTTTCATTCTTTCTTCTGTTCCTTAATTCCTTGTTGTCTTTGAATAGAAGTCGGCACAATAATTTTTTGTCTTCAGGATTTTGTGCACAGTATTATTCTCATTTTTCAATTTGACTTTACCCTTTTAATTAATGGGAATGGATAATAGTTTCTCGTACTGTCTTGAAATTTTCAGTTTGCCCTTCCATTTTGCTGTAATATCTTAGTTTTTGTTCTAGTTGTTTGATTAGCTTAATCATTGATTAACCAAAATTACATACAAAATGGGGAAGGAAAAAGAAAAACCAAAATGTACTATGTTTGCTGATGATGATATTCGGAATGGTCAGTGTTGTGATTTTCCATGCTTTTTCATTGTAATTCATGCAATGAGAGTTCTATAATCTGTGTGCCAGCATAGCCTAGTTTCCTATTCTATGAACATTATTGCTGATACATCCAATTCTTTTCTAAGCCTAGCTGCCATTCAATTTCATGACAATAATTTGCAAATTTTTCTCTTAAATATTTAATAAAATGGAAAAATCACATATCGATGGTGCGGATATAAATATATGAAGATATAAATAATTCTGTCTCCTGGAAAGCCCCTTGGAGCATCTCTTAATTTTGTTAGTATCAATATAGCTAAAGATTGAGTTTTGTGCCATGAAGCAAAGTTTGTTTTCTTGTAGTCAATAAACTATTTTTACCAAAGTATGCTAATATATTTCATCAACACCCAGGTGAAGTGCATAGATATTATTCCTTTCTATACCTGCAGATCCCATTTTGGAGTACATGAAAGCAATTTCGTCTCACCAATATATTACTTATAACCTTGTCATATCATGAAATCCCCCCCCCCCCTCCCCACTCACCCCACCACATGCACACCCCAAAAAGAAGAAATCAAATCTAGAACCATAGTTATCTCACTTTATGTTCTACACTATAACCTATGTTGTTTGCAGATTCCAGAGGCCTCCTGGGTTGCTGCCATCATCCATGCTTGGATTTGAGGCTCTCACTGGTGCCTTGGATGATTTTGGGTTCGAAGATTACTTGAATGGTATTCAATTGCTTTTAATTTTGTCTTCCCTCATCCGGGTGTTCATTATTTATTGCATGAAAATTGCATGTCTACCAGCATGCTATATTTTTTAAAACAATCCAATGTTAAGACTGCTAGTTTTTGAATATAAGTCCTGCTATTCTTTTATCATTATTTTGTCATCAAATTCATCCTGAAAATGCAGCCAGCTGTTTAGCATCCCTGATATTAGTCATCAAGCTACATGGTGCATGACAAGTATGCATGAGAGGTGCATTCATCATTGCCGCATCTACATTTATGCCTATGAGAAAAAGTTTGTGGGTTTTGAGATCATGAATGATATGATGCAGTATTATTGCTATCGATGGCATATAGGCATTTTCATGCATGATAGAGAACTTAGCATGGTTAAAAAACAAGGTACTCTGTGATAAGTAGGTTATATGCAATTGTGACTATTCAGATTTGGTGACTGGTATAACCTAAATCCATAGTGGTTATTATTATACTTCACTGGATCATGACCCAACAACTGCATGTTCTAGTGCCAACTTCCTGTGAAGCCTAAAGCCAGCATTTGTTTCTTTGTTGATACAATATTTTCTTCTTACCATTTTGTGATGGTAATCATTTATTACTGTTCCTGACCATCTTGCAGTGCCAGAAGACTCGGAAATCTTCCAACCTCCAGACATGCACCATGGGATGGAAGTCCACCTTGGCATTTCCAAGGGGCCTGTTTGCCCAAGCCGCAAATAAGTGCATGATATGTTGTTTTGAGAGAGCTATACCGTACCATTACTACTGATTCGGAAATAGAAATGGTTTCTTTCATTATTTTGGATCAGTATTTGTTATTTAGGGATTATACTTTGGTTGCATGTTTAGTTGCACTAGTTTATGAAACAGGTGAAAACAGATGAAAATTTAAGATGTTTTCGTTACGGTGCTAGCATATATTGCTGGTTGCTTGGATTCTCCTTTGTTGGAAAAGCATAGATCGCTGTGGTTGAGAGGAGAGTCAATGAAATTTCATAGACTGCTCCACCAAAGCAAGGGAAGACGGGATCGGTAGCTTGGTAAGTACACAGGTTGAGGTAACATAAATGTGAATGACCATGATCTTCCACACCTTCAAACCAGCCGTTTAGGCAGGAAAAGTGGGAAATATGATGAGTAATTGATTTGCTGATGTTAAATATGGCATGGATTAGAAAAATATTGCCTTCAAAGGAGTCCTTTTAAGCAGATTCAGCTGTGAATTATGGAACATGGTTCTTTCAAACGAGTCAGTTTAGGACACATCAGATGGATGTGATCCCATCAACAGATGAGATGTTTGAAAAATTATGCAACCTGGGGACTTTTATTCTTGCTCCTATCTCAGAAGGAGAGGGGGCGGAACCTCCGGTTACCTTTGAATCTGAAGGGCGGAATCACATGTTGGTTTCTGGCATCCAATTAAAATATGGTAACTTGAAGCCCCGCCATGAAATCAGAAATTTCGCACAGCTTATCGCTTTTATACTCTAACTAATCTTTGAGGCTCATCATCCCCAAGTTTACTACGAGAACGTTCAATTATTTGAGACACCAAACCAAACTGAAAGTGTGACAGTTGAATAGATCACTTTGTTATTCCACAATATGATGAGAACATCTAATCATGAATTGCTGATGCTACAAGCAAAAGTAGTCTTTTGGAATGTTCAGATTTTTGATCCTTATAAAGACATTTATACTGTTGTTGTCCAGGAACAAAGCATCTGATGACTTGCTTATTTTTTAGCTACCAAATCTGAGCTTGCTTGAAAGCTGGAATCTCGCACAATTAGAATATCTATACATTCTAACCATTCAAACTACATTTTTTTCAAAAAAAATTCTGATCTCTGTTTTTATGGTATTGTTATTTGTTCCCCTGTAAACAGACACATAAGCTCAACTTCGACAACAAAGTTTACTTTCAGAGCTCTCTGGTTCCTCTTCCATATAAGGCAATCAATACTCCACCTTCGAATCAAGATATATCCACCAGTGCCTCTTTTTCTTAAATAGAAAAATTCTGAAAAGTTTCGAGTATATAAAACTAAGGAACGTCTGTTCTTCTTACCGCTGCTATCAACTCTAAAAATATTATTCATCACATGACCTTAATAAACCTGATACTGTTCCTCCAACGTCCGTTTGAGTGTCATCCTGAATTATAGACATAAAAGGTATCATATGCACTTAACCTTGGCAGCATCCAAGTAGGATTATGCATGATATATGTGGGAAAAAAAAAACATTGAAATATGTGGGAAAAAGCACCTCCTTGCCCAATTATGTTACAACTGGACTCATCCTTTTCTGTGTAGTCCATGAGAGCAATTAGATGAAAGTGGAACCTTCATCTCCAGATTAGCAGTAGTTCAAGAACTGCTCTGCCATAAGTTTACAACAAAATCCTTTTCACTTTGGCAACATCAGAGTCAACTGTCTATAGCACCAATAGCAGCGAACAAGCTCATTAAGATTTTGTGGTACCTGACAAAGTACCAACGACATAGAGCACAAATAGAATTCTGATGATGATGCTCTATCAAACAGTTGATTGCAATTGGTGCTTCATTTTTGAAAACCAAGAAAAATAGCATTATTCTTACCAAAATGTTTCACCTAAATGTATCATCTCCCCTGCATGCAATTCCTGTTATTCTGCAATTTTATTTTATTCTTTGTACAGCATGACGAATTCCACCTAAATGAAATGCAGAGTTCTGACGGTCTGCTAGTTTCACCTCATATGGTCTATTACATGGGCTTCTGTTGCTATGAGAATACATTGGCTGTTTGTTTGAACTGATCAATATTCATTCTCAAGCTCTTCAACATAACCAGCAGCTTCAGATGACATGTAATCTTCATCCCTGAAGCGGGATAAGAATTGTGCTAGCCTGTATACATCACCGAATGTGGAAATAGGGCCAAGCGACAGACGAATCACTTCACAATAGTAAGTGGATGCATAAGAACTCGCACTCCCCACCTGCTTGTCTGATTTCTGGTCCAAAATATTATACACAGTGAGATCCCCAAGAGTGCCAACACCCAAAAAAATGTTAGTCTTCACTGCTAGTTGCTGAACAAGCCTAGCTGGAAAAATACTTCCGGTGGAATCGAGGATATTGAATGCCAAAATAGAGCCTCTATACTTCAGATCCAGAGATCCGTATAACTGGGCAGCATAACAAAGAATATCAGCCTTCGTTATAGCATGAAAAAATATATCAAAGAAAGAAACAACTAAAGCAAAAAAGTTATAAGGATGGAACGACAGCAGAAAATATCATGAAATTTAGATGAACTGCAAGTCTTGCAAACAAGTTGTTTGTCCATTTAGTGGATATTTGCTAATTTAATGTTTTAAGAAAAAATTAAATAGAGATCTAATAATCCAAAGTTTATTTGGGGATTGACCCTTGCACTTATAATAGTTTCCGTTTCAGTTTTCATTTTCTTTGTGAGATACCCTTGCCTTATCGTTTTGGTACAGAACGACACTAGGAAAATGCAACCTATTCCCGCTATCAAGACTTAAGGATCTTTTTGGAAGTTTTAGTATGTTGGAATCCAATATTGCAACATTCCTATAGAATATATTTTATCTTTTTGTCTAGGTAGGTATCCATTTTTATACTCATAAAAAAATATAAATATTTATTACATGAAAGGGCCACAAGCCATTTTGACTGTATATACATGGTTATTTTTGTGATATATTGTAAATTTTTGTATCTGATCTGGTCTTCCTTCCCAAGTTCCATGAATCAGATCCTATATCAGCATGTAAAGACCATGATATTGCTTCAGAGACTTATTGACTGTGTTAGCTCATTAGTCCCAAGTCCACCATAGGAGACCATTGTGTCAGAAGCTATATGAAATACCAGTCTTTAACATTTTGGCCAAATCAGATAGCTTCCACTAGCCACCTCCAATATCGCTTAAAGATAAGGGTCTAAACAATCAAGAGAGTATTCTAGGCCTTTTACTTAAACATTGATTGACTGCTAGAATTTGGTAAACTGACTAAGGCAAATTTCAAAATGTGAATTGTGCCTACAAACAAAATTCTTACTGGATTTACCTTTTTTAAGCATCTTCTCTACTAAACCAGCACGGGACAGTGCCAAATAGCTTTCTGCATAATTCCCAACCAACTCCTGGACTTTGACAAAATAGAGTAACAGGTTTTGTAGCTAGTTGCCTATAATTGAGCCTAGCTTTCCTGAGTTTCCTGGATTTTCATCAAATCAGGTTCATTTCCTTTTTTTTAATCCATCCTCCATTCTTTGTTAGTTAAATTCTATTTCTTGCTACCCTCTTCTTTTTTTCGCTTCCTATATGAACTCCTAGTGTTTATGGAAGGTGAAGCAGCATAGCCTCTGACAACATCAGCACATGCTTGCATCTTTAACTTAGCGGACCGCCATAGTGGTACTTGATTCGAAAGGACTCTCTAGCTAGGTTTTCTGCTATTTATGTTTCATTTTTAAGCATAAATGCATAGTGTCTCAATAGCTTATTCTTTCTTTGGAAGGTCGGTTTACAGGTTTGTGCAAGCCCTCCTTAAGGTTTACAGGTTTGTGTCCCTCCACCTCCCACACTATTAGATCCTAAGCTTTGTCGACTCTGGTTTCATCCACCTTTCCTTGAAAGGTTTATACTTTATTTTTTCTTTTTTTGCTTTAATTTTTCTTTTGGAATAAAGTTACTTATCTATCATTAAAAAAGGTAAAAAGACTTCTGTAGCTACCAAGATATCTGTTATGCATTTTCCATGAGCTGTTTAAGTAGTGATCATGAAACTTATCTGTGCAGGAATATAGGGATGTTCTTGAAAGGCCAGTTTGATCTCACACTCTACCCTATGGAAGCTGACATCCTTAGAAATGAGAATTTTCTGAATCTGAATGCAGTGGTCATTGTAAAAACAGAGACCTGGACACTTTTGCTTTCCTTCTGAAAGCATCATCTCTTACTGACTAATGGTTGACTCTAAATTCTCAGTATTGAATAAATAATAATCTATTTAACAAAAAACCCTACTCTAGATTTGCACAGAATTTGGTAAACTAAATCAGAGGAGATCTGGAAAGGTTTCAGTATCAATTATCAGACAAGAATGCCTTTTACTTAGAGTTCTACATATTATTACAGAAATTTTATTTCTGAAGCTGTTTATGATACTATAACCGTTTTTAGATCTCTAAAGCTAACATCTGTCTGAATTTGTAGAGCTGACAAGCGTATCTTCATCGAAAAGAAAAAGAATTAAGGCCATTTACATTGAATGTAATTCAAATCAATTTTAACAATTCGAAGCAAATCATAAATGCTTGCTTACCGGAGAACTATTTAATGAAATATATATTGGTACTGATGCACTATGAGAGAACAAAAGTAAGATCAACCAACCTGCAACAGAGGCTTCTCTTCCAACTTGTGCTTCAATGACTTCAGAGTCCTGACCAACCAAGTGATCAAGCTTTCTACCCGCTTCTGAATAGCTACAATTCCAATTCTCTCTAAATGTTCAAAGCCAAAACTCAAAGCTGCAAATATGTGGGTATTCAAATTTTCCCCTTCTGTTACGACATGAACATTCTTTCCATTATCAGGCAGTTTGGCTAATTTTAACTGAGCTGATCCCTTCTCGACACATATAGAATGAGAACTCCTTCGAACTAGCAGAAAAGCAACACCGGAAGGATATCCAAGCATGTGGTGCAGCGAACCGATGACAAACTCAGGTTGATATAAAGAAAGATCAATTCTAACCATGGGAAGGCAACTGGAAACATCTAAAAGTACTTCCCATCCATTTTGTTGTGCTCCGTCAATCCAGCTCAGAGGATGGCATACACCAGATAAGAACGACTGAGCAGGGTATACCAAGAGCCCACATCCATGACCACTAGGATTTTGTTTTCTCAGCAACTTGTGCAAATCATTACCATGGGTGCACAGATCTTTGCTTTTAAGAGGTATTACTCCTGTTCTCACTTTGGACTGTGCTGCCACATGAATAAAATGCCGGATAGACTTATGATGGTCAGGGCTAGCAAGAACATGAGTGCCTTTCTTTAAGTTGTACATCTCACCAAACAGGTGATAACAAGATGGAAGCCCAGGAGTAAAAATTGTGGAATACTCATTCTGGCTTGTGTTCAGAAGATTCAAAATGTGTTCACTTGCAATATCTACATAATTATTATGCAGTGCACTTTGTTTTTCAGTGGCATAGTTTGAACCTAGGAAGGCATCGGTCTCTTCAAGTAGGAATTGCATATGCTGCTGCACCTGAGAAATAGGACAAGTAATTATCATGCCCAAGCAAAAATTTGAAAAAAAATGAGAGAGGGCAATATATTCTCTATGTAACCTTGGATTCACCAAAACAGGACAAACTACAAAGGCATGCAATAGGCCAAGAAAGTTCAGTACATATGCATCATTGGCATATGCTTGGAATTGAAGATCCTTAAAATTTTGCAGCATAACTGCAACTGCTCAGATCCTAGACACCAGATCAGTAAGAATAATTAACTACATAACAAGGAAATGCAATTTTCTTTTAAAGACCAAGAAGCCAGTTTTCAGATATGATTTTTTTTCTTATTCTTTTTCAGGATTTGACAGAATATGTCGAGGAATAAATGAGCATCGACACAAGAAGCTCCGTTGAACTTTCAAAAAATGGCTTAAATACATCTCTCATAAACAAATTATGAGAAATAAGTAATAGTTGCAGAAAGATAACAAAAACAATGGCATCAAAACACAATAAAAGAAATGACGAGCACGACAGCCATGCCATGCTTTGGATGTAAAGTTGTAAACATTCTGCCAGCAAAGGACAAGTACCTGATATCGTGAGTACAACGGGCAAGAAGCATAATCCAGGTAGACAATTCTTTGCAGTTCAAGCTTAGGGTATTGATCCTTACGTATATTGTCCAGAGACAGGTGCAGAAAGTAACCTTCATAGTCTTCCAAGAACTGCTCTTCAGCATCCTCGTAGGGAAGCAACACAGAAGGGCCAGCATCAGTTTCCTCAGATAAGACCGAAGTGGTTTGGCTTTCTTTACCATCATATGTGGCATATTTTCGGAATGAGCTCAAGCTTGAGCTCCCATCTGAAATATGCGTTTCCACAGGTGAGGCATCAGAATTTGGCAACACTGGTTTCCCATAGGATGCTTCAGAATCTGTTTCATCAGCTAGTATTGGTTTCGATAAACCATAAGGTATATCTGACTTCGAAGTCACATGCTTTCCCTTCTGCAACAAGTGGATGGAATCTTTCTTTATCATCAAAAAAAAGTTTTGTAGTTATGATGCAAGATCGAAAAAAAATGAAGATCGAAACGCTTTAAACATCTAAATAACTGCATCTGATGAACCATATATCAGTTTTGTGTAATTGTGTGTATATATACATGCCAAAGACTAAGAATTACATGTGAATATCACAAATAATGGATCGTATATATCTATTAAAAAAGATAACATCATCAATTAAACTATAATGGCTTCAAACACCACCATGTACGCTGGCTTTAATTCAAGATAATATAGTATCCCTCTATGGATCATCTCCTGCGAGAGCACAGGACATAATCCAGTAATAAAATACCTAATAGACCGCACGTGGCTTGCGTGCCCGGAGACCGCAAAAATTCACCGGTACGGGTCCGGAAAAGAGATCACCTTTTCGTTGCTTAAATTAGAGAGGAACAAATGAATGGATACCTGGTTGGAGGTTCTCTTGCTCCGGAAAGTCGCGAGCTTGGAGATCATGGCCGCTGCCCGTTCGATTCTCAGAGCCGTGGATGCGTGAGAAAGAGAGCGCGAGATCGAGGACTGGGCGGTAGGAAAGGTCGCAGGTTTTGGCGGTGGGTCCTGCTCCTTCGCCATGGCGTCTACGACTACGTCAAAGCAGATAAGAAGGGCTGGAGATGAGACGCGGCTTTGGACGACTTCTTCGTCTGCGGTCAACTGCTTACAGGAGCTCAGAACAGGAAGAACTGTCAGAAGAGAGAGCTCTGGCTTGTGGTCATGGCAGGTACATTTTTTTTTCAAGATGAGAAGGTGAGAATCTTAGCGTCGTTTCTCGCGTTTGTCACGCCAATGCTTCGAATTTTTTAACCTGGTCGTCGAGAAGAAACTTCCTTGCGACCATGCATATGGATCCTGGGCCTTATACGAGGTAGCACTGATTATGTTCTTCATTCGGTCCATCCATGGTCTCTTGACGGCGTCACATGTTAGTATAATTTTAAAAATTATATAACAATACGCATCATCCATAATATTTTTATTTATTAATGTGATCGTATAGCAGTATATATATTTTTTTATATAGGATCTATCCACGGGTATATATAACCATGAGATATATCGAATGTAATGATGTGATGGAATAGAGAAATAAAAGCATTTTTAACTTTTTTTCTCCTTATATTTCTCTTCTTCTGCAAATTTTTAATATGGTATCCGAGCAACCGATCACCTAATCTGTCGCCCCATCTCTTTTGTCATTGCTATGGTCGTCATTGCCATGTCTTGAAGCTTTGAAGACTCCCATTGCCTATCTATCGATCTCTGTTTTTGGATGAACCAATTTCTGAAGATTTTCTATTTTTCGGTGGATTTGCGGATCCTCTATTTCTCCACAAATCTTCTATTTTCTAGTAAATCAACATTCGAAGATCTCATATTCTTTAGTAGATGTGCATATTCTTTATTTATGATAGATTAATACCTGAAAATTTTTTGTTTTCTATAGATCTGCAGCTTCTGTCCACCATATTTTTCTTAGCTTCATATCTTCAATCGTCTCTCCTCATCATCACTCAACTATTTTCTCTCCATCTTCGATTTTATTTGCTACCTCCAGCTCCTTCACCATCCAATTCGAGGTCTCTTGCTCCTCTTTCATGGTGCCTCCGTTTATGAGGATCGTCGACCTTTGGTTGCTTTTTCTCTAAGCTCTGTCCTCATTAAAACTGACCTCTTCTATGTGTTTTCTCGCCGCCATATCAACAAGCATGCCAATCTGTTATTTCAGTCATATACATCGACAGACACCGATCTATCACATCAGCTTCTAAGCTACTACTTCAACTCTTGATCTAGTTCATCAAAGTCTAGGGTACAATCGCGATCTAGTTTTTAAATTTAAGTTGGCACTTACAATACCATCTTGAGTTTGAGGAGGAATGTTAGCATAATTTTAGAGAGCACGTAACATCACCATAATATTTTTTTTGTTAGCATGATTCTACATCAATTTATATTATTTTTCTTTGTTACGGTATCTTGTTGGAGTAATTTTATAAATCATATGGCAATTTGTACCACCGATAATATTATTTTTTGTTATCATCATCATATATCAACTTATATTATTTTTCTTATATGGAGTCTGTTTACGGGTATGTCACGCCCCGAACCCGAGGCCCGGGGCGCGAGCAGACGCCGCGCACCTACAGGGCGAACCCCGCAGGCACGCAAG
>JAOXJJ010000725.1:11051769-11090195 GCA_025769935.1 Phoenix roebelenii | reverse complement strand
TGGTGGTCGTGGGGCGGCCACGATGAACAAACTGAAGTCGGCACCCCTTGCCGACTTCAGTTCGTTGGGCCCAAGGATGGGCCCAAATTCAGGTCTTGACAGGGTATATATAATTATGAGATATAGCGAATGTGATAATGTGAGTAAATAGAGAAATATTTTTTTTTCTCTTTTTCTCTTGTTTTTCGTCCGGTTCAGCCATGGTCTCTTGACAGTAAGATGAGTTTCTCCACACGTGCGAATTGGAAAGAGCTATAGGCTGGGACCATGATCGACGGCTTTCATGAGTTACATAAGGCCTCGTCATTTGTGTGCTCGTAAGTTGAAGTGGACTGTAGTGGGTAGTTTCATGGTTGATTCGGCAGTTCTCTTTGCTTGGCAGGGATAAACTGCATCCTCCGAAACGCTGGGGCGGGACATTTTGGTTGGCTTCTCCCGTCAGGGGCATATTTTCTTCTTAATAATGCAAAATACATCCCCATCCTCTAACTAAGTACTCTTTACTCTAAAGTGTTGACTTATTTTTTTATTATTATTATTTTTGTTGAAACGGATGCATTATATATAGCGGGTACGAATACATCCAAAAAAAATCAAAAGATAACAAGTTCCAGAATGCACCAGATAGTCTCCTCTCTCCCAGCCATAAAATCTTCTCAGAGTGGTTAGTCATATAAGAGGCTACCCAATCTGCTGTTATGTTGGCTTCTCGATACACATGCTGGGCTTACAGGACCATCCCATCCTTCACCATCTTCTGAATATCCCTAAGAAGCGGATGGTAATCACCCACCTCTTCCACACTTCGCTGGATTCAACTAATAATAATAGCCGAATCACCCTTAAGCACTAAGGTATTGACCTGCAATACGCGCCAGGCATACCCTAGGCCGGTCTAGATATCCCTCAACTTCACCCTAAGAGTAGCGAGATGCTCTAAGAGTAGTTCAGCTTATTTTTAACGATCTCTTCTACTCTTCGCTCCTACTCATGATAGGGACCATTGTGGCGTGGATCGTCCTTGACCGTAGTGTCACCCAATATGATACTCACATGATTAATAAAAGCCGTAACGCACAATGGAGCCCTCTCAAGAGTCATTGTTTAAAAATTTAAACTATTGGAAAAAGAATCTATCCAAATATAGTAATTTTTATAATTAATTAATGTGGAACTATAGCATAGAGTACTCCTCGGCTTCGTGCTCCACCTTGTAACTAGTTTAAAGCTTGTCCCAACCAGCGTTTCTCGAGCTTTCTCAAAAGCTACTAAGTTCAGCTTGATATAACCTCCAATGTCCCGCAGAATCATTTGTGTTTTGGTATCTCTTGCATAGTGTGCATCACTTGATCATGGTTTGTAATATGACTTTTTTTATATATTTTTTTTAAAAAATATTTCTTCTTAACATTCTACTTAGCTAAAATTCTATATCTTGTATTAGATTTTTTTTATCAATAACAAAATATTTTCTTAGCATAAAAAATGAGGATTCTAGCCACGATGATGATATTTTAGTTGATCAGATCATCAATCTTGGAAAAAAAATTATCTTAGTCAAACTAGTCGTGCTAAAGTTGGATAATTCTGGTTCAAGGGTCAGTCTAGGCCTTCACTTGGTTACCAGAAGTCAACATGCTGGGGTATGCTGGCCAAGTGTATGCTAGGCCAAGCTATCATCTTTGCATTTAAAGTTTGAGATATGTTAATTGCATTTCAAGTTTGAGATATGTTAATAAAGCCACCTAGCACCAAAACCTACTATCTACTGTCTATAGGTACGCTATTTTGACTAGCCAAGTCAGACCTGGCTATTGGGCTAAGAACTCATCATTGCCTGTATAAGGTTGGCCTAAACTGTGCTTGATAACAAGCTTCCATTTCAGTTGCTGATTTAGATGAGAATGCTAGTATAGAGATTGACCAAGACTACCAATCCTAGCTATGATTGCTATATCAAAGGATATATATTTGGAATGATTGCAAGCGGTAATTTCGTTCCGTGTGACCTCTTTTTGAAAATAATTGAAAGTAACAGATTTGTATTAATTGTCATGGTCTCAATCATTATCTTTGTGCTATTATTGGTATTGCCTCCCCTTGCTTGATTTTGAGATAAATAGCATTTATAATTTATACATTAATATACCTATCGCAGACCTTAAAAAATATTTATATCAGAAAGAGGTAATTCTGTTGTTTTCAGAAATTATAAACTATTTTTTATTTCACAAGAAATTGGAGTTAGCAGCGAACTTGCAAGAGGTAATTCTACCAACCAATGCTCTTTACTCTTAGCTTCTTACCATGCTTTTCCATGCCACCCATTATTTTACCCAAGAACTCTATCTCTCAATATTTTATGCATATCATAATAAAATATATCTTTAATATTTAAAAGAATAAAAAATATATGTTGATTAAAAATTTTTTGCATGTATTGCGAGCATTAGCTAAAGTATCGAATAACATATAAGGTGTAATGTTCGAACAATAGGACTGAAATCAGGTCGGACACGAATCAGATATTAGTATATTTATATCCATATTTATTTTATTTGACGAATGTAGATACAAATGTAGGTGTTAGTTGGTTGTAAAATTTTATGTCCATATTTATTTTAAGTGAATATGGATATAAATCATATATTGAAAGTATGAATATAAGTATGAATATAAGTTAGATAATTAAATTTTATGACTATAGAATTAAAGAACTTACCAATTGAAAGATAAATAAAATTAATAGCTATTAATTTAATCATTTATTTTTTAAAAAATTATCAATGCTATATAAAATTAAATATAATTATAAATATAATTAAATATTTGAATATATATAGATGGGATAGTTAGCTATTCATATTTATATTTTTGTTTTAATAAATATGGGGACGTGAAAACTAATTTAGATGGATATGCGCTCGTCCATTTTCACCCCCATTAAACGAATAGTTACCAATTACGAATTATTAATCCTTCTGTAAATTCTTTCTTTCTGTGTGTTTTGTGCGACGTGCAGGAAGCAGAGGAAAACGATCGTCCTGGTTTCTCTCCTCGTTGCGCACAGGGGAAAAGCCCGCGGTGGCGAGTGGCGCGTGAAGGTAGGGCGAGGGAATGCAGGCGATGCCGCGATCGCCCCGCCGGTCCGTCGCCGTCGCCTTTGCCTTTATATGGGGAAAGAGGCCTTCGTGGGTGGCGTCCGTCGCTGGTTCCACCGCCGCATCGCCAGCGCCTCATCCGTGAGCCAAGAACAGGACGAAGAGGAGGAGGAGGAGAAGAAAGGGGGTCAGATTAGAGTTATCGAGGACTCTGGCATTTCTAGTCTTGGATTCCTCAGGTTCCCCAGGTGGCCGCCATGGATCCCCACAAGAAGGTCCGCTCACTTCTTTTTTTCCCTTTACGATGATAAAGCTCGAATCTTTCGATCTCTTTAGTCCAATCCATCTTCTTTACGTCACAAGTCTCGTTGCTTGCTAATTTGACGCCGTCCACATTGTAATCCTTGTTTAATACCAAGTTAGGGTTTCCTCTCTAATTAATTGATGTCCTTAAAAAAAACGAGTTTTCTATTCAACGTTCCGTTTTTGTCTTCTACACTTCTTGTACTTTAGATCATCTTGTATCAATGTTCGATTAGAAAATTCCTTCTTTTTTCGGGATCCTCTCTCCAAAGATGGAATTTTTGCCTTTTTCTCCTTTATTTCCTTAGCTCCATGCCCTTGGGATCATGAATCTTCTTTCCTCATTTCAAGAAGTCTTCTTTACAAAGTTTGATTATGGGGTATTCTCCTTTGGATCACTATTCATTAGAATGCCATGAAAATAATCAAAAAGATTTCTTTGTTTGCAGATCCAATTGCGAACTTCTTTTCGAAAAAGATTGAATTTTATTTTTCCGCGTCATTTTGTGAGTTCCATGCTGCCTCATTTTCAAAGAAGTCCGTGTTATAGAAATACTTTTTCGGCTTCTTCTACTTCCGATCACCCTTCTTTAGGATTCCATAGAAATCAATGGTTTTTTTTTTTTTTTTGCTTAAAAGTTTGATTGCCAAGTTTTTTTTTTTTTTTTTTTTTTTGAAAGATTGTATGTTTTTCCCTTTTCCTCCTGCTTATTTCGTTCGTTCCATGCTCGAAATTGCTCTGGCATTTTAGTCTCATTTTTTCAATTTTCTCTTTTTTTCTCCATTTACTTTTTCTACAAATAATCAGTTGACTTTCTGGATATTTAGATCCTTCATGTAATCTGCGCATATTCACTTTTTTCGGTTAGTATGGATTTTAGCCTTCTAAATTATTAATTTACTCAGAATATGCTTGAGACTGAATTCTTCACGGAGTACGGTGAAGCGAGCCGATATCAGATACAAGAGGTCGTTGGCAAGGGAAGCTATGGGGTAGTCGGGGCTGCGATAGACACCCATACTGGAGAGAGGGTGGCGATCAAGAAGATCAATGATGTGTTTGAGCATGTTTCTGATGCCACTCGCATTCTCAGGGAAATCAAATTGCTTAGGCTGCTTCGCCACCCTGATATTGTAGAAATTAAGCATATAATGCTTCCCCCGTCCAGGAGGGAATTTAAAGACATTTATGTTGTTTTTGAGCTGATGGAATCAGACCTTCATCAAGTTATAAAGGCAAATGATGATCTCACACCTGAACACCACCAGTTCTTCTTATACCAGCTACTTCGAGCTATGAAGTATATTCATTCAGGTGAATGTTGCTTCTTTATTTGTTTTTGTTCTCACCCCATTTTGTTTTCGTAACTCTAAATGTTTGCCTTCATTTGCATTTTGTTTCCTTTCCAGCTAATGTATTTCATCGGGATTTAAAGCCAAAAAATATCCTTGCCAATGCGGATTGCAAATTAAAAGTTTGTGACTTTGGCCTTGCCCGTGTATCATTTAATGATGCCCCGTCAGCTATTTTCTGGACTGTATGTGATTATCTCATGGTGCAATAATTCTTTTTTCTTTTTTTCTTTTTTCCTTTTCTTTTAATATAGATGGTGGGTGGTGGTAGTCAATATGGGTCTCTTCTTTTGTTATATATTTCAGCATTTGTTTACCATAAACTTGTATATGTGATAATAATGTTTTTATTACTCAAATACTTTGTTGACAGTATTTCACTATTTCATTAGGATTATGTGGCAACAAGATGGTATCGTGCTCCTGAATTATGTGGCTCCTTTTTCTCCAAGGTGAGATGGTTTGCAGTTTTTTCCTCATGGTTAATGGGCTTGACAGCTCTGTCCCCCATCCCTACCACACCCACCCAATTTTTTTCTTGGGATTTAGGCTTTCTTGAGGAGGATATACGCTTACAAGTTGCATATAAATTTAGCATGAGTTACTGTTATGATTTATTATGTATTAGTGTAATTCAAATTTATTTTTTTTTTCTTCCTTGTTTTTGACAAGAGGCAAGCCTCACACCCTACTATACCATAAAGACCCACAGTGCAGGGAAGGATATAAACTCTCCCAGCACTGTGGCCTATTGATGTAATGCAAGTGGCAGGTTATCCACATGTATACTTGTATGAACTACTATCCAGTTATAGGTCTGGCATCCGTTTATTCTAGTATCATTTCATCTGCTATACATGACAGGAATTGTAAATGGCAGTAGAAGGTTTTGATGAAGCTTCTTTCAACAACTCTGGCTTTATGTTTTCCAAATCTCTCGTACCTTTTATAACTGAAAGTCCCTTTTCTGAGGTGGCCAACAAATTCTCAGTTTTACAGGTAATTATGGAGCTTATTTTCGGTTCCATCAAGCTTATCATACCTTGAGAGCTTTGTAGCTTATGTGCATTCATTTGTTATGTAATGTTAGCATTTAGTGCTTCAAGGAGATGCCACTCCCAGAATGGGTAACAGCATCTAGCAATCTTATAAAAACTATATCCTCAAATACTCCTGTAGTTAGCTGCTCCGATAAGAATTCATGAAGCTCCTTCATGAAGCATATCAACAATCTCATCCAGGTCCTCTTATAGACTCATAATTCTATCATCATTCAGGAACTCAACTTATAAATACTTTGTAATTTGTTACCAAGCAAAATCAAGAAAACATGTGCTCTTGACATCCTAAATTTGAATGGTTTCATTTGCACTGTAGTTTGAACGTTTGAATGGTTTTCATTGTGAAGCTGTTGTTTTATGCAGCATTAGGAAGTGTCTGGTCATTACTGGTCTAGTGTTTGCAAGGGCCCTTATTCCACAATATGTATTTATTGACATGTTTTGAGCATTTGTTAAATTTAGGTTGCATCACTTGTATATTTAGATTGGATTTTGGACTGCACTTATCTTTGATTTGACAAGTTTGTTATACATTGGCAATGTTATACCAATTTTATCAATAAATTCGGTATAAAGTAACTAGATACTTGTATACTTTTGTGTATCATGAAATGCACTCCATATGGAATTCTAACCATGAACTACGTATTTTTTTTTCTTTTTCAGTACACCCCTGCGATTGATGTTTGGAGCATAGGCTGCATATTTGCAGAAATGCTTACAGGGAAACCATTGTTTCCTGGCAAGAATGTGGTGCATCAATTAGATCTCATGACTGATCTGCTTGGAACTCCTTCACCTGAATCCATTGCTAGGGTTGGTTCACTTTTCCTGTTTGTTTATAGTTAGCATATGCCAAAAAAAAGGAAATATCTAAGGAACCTCAAGCATATTTTTATTGACGGTTATTTTTTTATTATCTATTTGCTATACATGTTAATATTTTCACTTGTGGTCATTTATTTGATTAAATTCTTATTATGGATGAAGAGTAGTAATTTCTTACCTTTTCAGTTAAATTCTTTCATGTGACATTTAAAATTGTTTCTTTTGTTCCGCAGATTCGAAATGAAAAGGCTAGAAGATATTTAAGTAATATGCGCAAAAAACCACCAGTTCCTTTCTCACAGAAGTTTCCTGGTGTGGATCCTTTGGCTCTTCGTTTGCTTGAGCACCTACTTGCATTTGATCCTAAAGATCGACCAACTGCCGAAGAGATAGGATTCAGTAACCTTGATGGCTTGTTATCCATTTAAAATTGAAGTGTGATTAAAGTCTTGGACTGCAAATTTTATATTCCAACTCTGTTTTCTTATGTTGCAGGCACTAGCCGATCCATACTTTAATAATCTGTCAAATGTTGAGCGCGAACCTTCAACACAGCCTATATCAAAACTTGAATTTGAGTTTGAAAGGAGGAAATTGTCAAAAGATGATGTAAGAGAGCTAATTTATCGAGAGGTACTGCTTGCAACTTGTTAACACTGGTTGCTGTATAATTATCACTCTTTTTAGCTACCTGTTTCATGTATGATGGATTATTTCTTAAAAGCAAACAGATATTGGAGTATCATCCTCAGATGCTGCAGGAGTATCTACGTGGTGCAGATCAGACTAACTTTATGTACCCAAGGTGAGACAGTTATTTGTACATATCAGGAAAACTATTACTCTACAAAATAATTCCATCATGAAAAAATGATCAACAAGGGTTTTTATTGCTAACAAATGTTTTATTTCATTGCGTAAAGTAAATATTGGATGCCTATGATTATGCATTATCAGATTTCAACTTGATTTTGAAGATGTAAGAATGATCAAAGAAAAAGAGCAACCTGAGAGCAAAGTTGCCTCTTAAAGAAGATGCCTTTCTTGTGGAGACACATAAACATGTGGAAGTTTATGTTCTTCCTCTTTGCAAAGTCATTCTGTCCCTTTTCCAGGTTGAGCGCAAAATAATTAAAGTATTGTTCTGAGATGAATTCTTATGGGATAATAATGAAGAGAAATGAAAATATCATTCTCTTAAATAGAAGAGGGTTTCTTCTGAAAGATGAGAGAGACACAAGTAATAGTGATATTGATTTCTGAAATTTACCTTTATTGGGTATTTGGTAAGGCATCAATGACTATGAAGATCTGTTATTGTAGAAGACTATGAGAGCTCCTCATGTCTTGGAGTTAAATAAGAGGTAAGATGGAGCCTATTTATTTTGTCATTGTCTGGTCACGAGCATCTAGCTTGATTTGAGCTCCTAAGTTTCATTACAACTTATGATGTATTGATGTCAATGTTCTGGCTAACACAAGACTCTTAGGAATGTTATTCTATGTAGAATTGTGGTGGTTTCTAGAATTTGTTCTTTCATGTTGGCTGGAATTTAAAGCACAGGGCATTTTGAGGTTCAGTAGCATGTGCTCACTGTCTGTCTGTCTGTTTGTCTGTTTGTCTGTCTCTCTGTTTGCCTCACTCTACTTGACTTAGAGCATGTAGTTCATTTTAAGGTAATGATTTCTGCCAGTGTGGATTCAATTTGCTGCTTGATGTATCCTCTGGCTTACTCTGAAGATGCTGAGACCATTTCTCATTTTCTCATTTTCTTATTTTTGACAGCGACAATATCCATCTTCGAAGCCTTATTCTCAAGTTTGTTCATATCTCTTGGTTGCTACTGTTTTCTTTGATTATCTAGTAGAAGATTGATTCCCTCATCTCTTTCTATCTTAGGTGGAGATATGCTACTTTGCCTTTTTTAATTCCTCACTATTTTTTCAGGAAAGTTTTCAGGATTTAAAGTAGCAAGAACTTGGCCATCATCTTCATTTGGAGAAGAATCATTTATTATAGGATTGCTTTTCTTCTTACTGTCAGATAAAAAATCCATTCATGTGTAATAAGAAACTTATATGAGAGGGTAGAAATCATTTTTAAAAAGCTTTTGTCTTCTTACCTTAGATGGGTTTCAGCACTCAAGTTATATCACAGAAGTCTTTTTAAGTAAAGATTATCAATGCCCTAGTTTCTTTTGCGCCTCCTTACATGATTTAATAAGACCTTATGGAAACATTTTTGTTATCTTGTATAGTAATTGTTCAGTTTGGCTCCTTGGCTTTGTATGTGCCTTGGTGATAAATGCAATTTCCTATATCAAACCTTACTTTCCTTCCTTTTTGCCTTTATCAAAATTTGGTTGTGATATATCATGTAATCTTCTTATGGGTCTAATGTTATGGAAGATCGCACAGCAGTCTAGTTTTTTGTTTTTTTGGGTGTTAACATGATTTTGACACATTGAGACTGGTCCAAACTTGTAATTTCAATGTTATATCCCTTCTTCAGGGGCATTATTTCAATGTTCTCCTCTCTCTCTTCTCCAATATGCATTAATAGTCTTTGGATACCATCTTTGCTAGAAAAATTATGTTTTTTAGTGCATGTATGAAACAGATCATGCTGATGCTTCGAGTCTGTGATCCTTTCATCGTCTTAGAGCATCTGTGAAGCTGATTTTTCACTTCAAGGAATCCTACATTTCTGTTATTAATATTTTTCAATTTAACAGTTTTGGGACCATTATATGATCCGAAATTTACTTTCTGTTTTTTCTTTTTCATTATGTGTGAAGTCTACCTTGATCTTATGCCAAATTGTTACATTCTCATGATCTCTATGTTATCATAAGAGATGAATAATAGCCATGAAGTTCCTTAAAGGTCTATGGCGGCTGGCTGGAAAGATCCATGTCTCATAGATGAACAACATATTGTTGATATTAGTGATTTCTTGCTGTCATCCATATATGTGCTTATCTGTTGCCCCATGACAAGCATTAGTAGTGTGGTTGCATTATTTGATTCAAAAGTTATATGAGTCCTTTTTGTTAATAAAATATGATTACCACCTGTAATGGTCAACTAATGCATGTTTCTTAACGCCAGGCTACATCGCCTTTGTTCATAGTGATGCCTAATTTATGACTTAAGTGTACAATAGCACAAAACAACAAAGAATTCAATTAATAAGTTATTAAAAAACCTCGAAAAAAAAGTATGATGGAAAGACTGATGATGTGTTCACTAAAAGAAAATCGGGAATTTGAGCTGATCTCTTAGATCTTCTCTATTTAGCAAGGCGATTAGATTATTCCTGCATATTATCCTTGCATGTTTTAAGGAATTGAATTTCTACGCACTCTCACCAGTGACACTGAAAACATAGGTAATAGAGGAGTTTTTTTTTTTGTTGTTGTTTGTATATTGCAAAGTTCCTATATTGTCTTTCAACTTGGGGTGTGAAAATGTGCAACCTTATTGATGATACATACCATGCCAACAAATCAATGGCACCGTACAAAGGTGCCTACCTCTACACTATTCCTTCCAGCCTGTAAATTACATGTATCAAACAACAGAGTGGACATACCAATACATAGCAATTTAAATCTATACCCTACTTTACCATTTGAAGTCTATGCCCATTGCTAACTGTTGTGAATAGCTTTTAGTCATATGTTGGACAGTCTGGAACTCTTCTCCTTTGATTGTTGCTTTCCCTTTTAAAGAATTTGAGGTCCTAATCCACACCTTGGACATTGTACAGCAAAAAATCATAGTTTAAAATCGAACAAAGTCGCAAACATTAGAATGAAAGAAACTTGGAATACATAAGCTTCCCATCATAGCTGATGTTGGCATATGCCAGAAACAATGTCTTTAGTGGTTACATATAGTTACATACTATAGTTAATAAGGAATTTTGAGTTATTTGTGCTGTTTATGTGTATACATCATGTGTTAACTTGCAAAAATAAGATGAACATGTTAAAACAACAATTTGCACAGAACTGTAGGAATTTTCATGACTAATGAATGCCAACAGCCAAAATTATTTTGTCGAGGGCAAGTTTCTTCCTTGTTTACCATGAAATTGTCTTGACTTGATTGTTCAATTTTATGCTATGTCCACATGTTGAGCTTAACATATTTAGTTGGATGACCATTTAATCCATTTAACAGTGGTGTTGATCGTTTTAAGCGACAATTTGCTCATCTTGAAGAACACTTTGGTAAGGGTGAAGGAAGCACTCCGCTTGGGCGGCAACATGCATCCTTGCCCAGGTATGTTCGACAAAAAAAGGGAGCAATCTAGAATCCTATATTTTCTGTCAGGAAATATAGGCCAGCAGTGTAACATTTTCTCTTAATCTATTCCATGAAGTAGTGAATTCTAACTTGTCAGTAGTTGCAAATTTATTTCATTTAAGTGTGCCTTGTAATCTGCTTATTTTGTAGGGAGAGGGTGGGTGCAAATAAAGATGAGATCCCTGATCAAAATAATGACTTTGAAAAGCAAAGTGCAGATTCCGTTGCTCGTGGTACACTTGAAAGCCCCACAAGGTCACAGCAGGGTGAGAGATTAGATCATGCATCAGTTACAGATGGCATAAACAGGCCAAATTACAATGCTCGTAGCTTGTTGAAGAGTGCTAGCATCAGCGCTTCCAAGTGTGTAGTTGTCAAAGGAAGGAAGGATTCAGAAGTAAGTACACGTCCTTATATCTTCCTTTTGTCTTGTTCTTAATCCTTGTTGCATTAAGTGGAAAAGAAATGATGTTGTATGTTTAGGTGGAAGTGATATGCTTGTTCTCACTCATGGCTAATTCACAGTCAAGGTTGTTTAGAAGTCTTTCTCTGGGCTATCTACCCTTCCAGATAGATGAAGACAAAACAACCTTGGACTAATGGCAGCTTTTTGTGTGTGTGTGTGTGTGTGGTTCTGTGTTCCATGATGAATTGATATGAGTCTTCATTTCTGACACAATTAATGGACTTCAGCAAACTTTTCCCAGCCAAATTCTAAGAGAGAGAAAGAAGCAAAAGGATGAGCAATTCATAAAAATTCTTCTGTTATGCAAGCTCAACTGCTTCATGCTTTCCACCCCGTTCGGTGATCTTGACAATTTAACTATGTAATTCTATTATTTTCTAATTTCCTAATGAGCAGTATCGGAAATTTTCTGTCCATATTGGTGGAATGATTTTGAACTACTCGGTTCGGGACGTACCAAGCCGTACCGACGGTGGACTGGGACGGTTCCGACAACTAAAACAAAAAACTGGCGACGGAGGAGGAGAAGAAGGAAAGAGAGGAAGAGAGAGAGAGAGAGAGGAGGAGGAGGTAGGGAGAGAGAGCGAGGAAGAAAGAGGGGGAGGTGAAGGCCGGCTGGCGGAGGGCAAGGAGCAAGGGCGGAGGAGGGGCTTCATCGGCCTCCGCCACCCTCCTCTCCCCCTTCTCTCTCTCTCTTTTCCTCTCTTCTGTTCTCCTTCTCTCCGGCTCTTTTACTGTGTCGACACAGAAGATATGGAGACATACTAACCCATGCCGCCGAGCAACCGGTCTGGGCTCCGATTCCGTCACAGCAGTCTTTGGTCCTATCAAAGTAATACTATGCATTAGCAGTTGACGTGTTCATGCCCACCATCAGATGGCTTGCTAGAGTTGTCTGTTTTTGTTAGTTCTAACATCCATCGGTGGCCTTAGAAAGTCAAAATTTGGCCCGTTTGACTTAAGAAATTGCTATGGAGAGCATGAAAGCAGAATTTCCTGTGCCTCAGAGTTAATTGCTAACAAAGAATTTCTATGGATAAAGGGAAACAAGTCGTGGCTAGTTTTTTACTTTTTAACTTATAAAATCATGAGTAACGTGGACTTTGGTCAACTGTTTCAGGAGGAACCGATTTCTGAGAACACAGAAGAGAAGGCCGATGGCATGTCCCAAAAGGTAGCTGAATTGTATGCCTAACAACCGGAAAGTTATGAGAATACATAGGTGGAAGATTAGTCAAGATTAGGATGTAAGCCCTGAACTCCAAGTTTCAGGTCGGATCATCTAAGATTGTTACTAAACATGGCATCTTCACTTTTGTTGCTAATGGGGGTGAATTAGTTGTTAATTATGATCTGGGGTTGCCTCAGTTCGATCCCATATGTTGTTTTCTCAACTATACTATATGTTCTCATTGTAGCTGGAAGATTAATATGACTTGTCGTGAGCGCATGCTGCTGGTATTTGTATTTTTGATGGGAAAAAAGGTTTCTTTTATTCAGTATAGGTTGATTTTATTATGCTCACTTTTTTTTCATTGAAGATTTTTAATTTGTTAATTAATCTCATTTATGTGTATATTTTCTGTTCTAATAGTCTACAAAGAAGAAACATCCCTTGGCTGAATCGCTGATTGCACTAGTAATTTTTAAGTTATCATGGTTAAGATGTGGAACAAATCAGTATGTATGGTTCTCAGCCTCCATCAGGTTACTGATGTACTAGAGCTCATGATTGTGGACAAGATCCAGTCCTGCCCAGTTCAGGTTTTAAAGCAACAATGCCCGAGACTTATGCTGAGTTTCATTTCCATTGCATTAGTTCACCAACTTCAAGCTGAGGAATATCAAGAAAAGTCTGCAATTGTATTAATTTGCTGCTTGGCCTGAAACATTGAATGGGCCCTATCAAATTTTATTATTTCCTATGTAATCTTTAAAACATCATTCCATTTAAACAAAAGGGGAATGTTAAACCACGTTTCTGGTATAAAGGTGGATGGATGCATGTCGGTCTTGGCCTCTCCATTGAAACTCTACAGGAAATTCCCTCTTTATTTGATTGGATCTGCTGTTGTCCGGTAGCCAGGCTGTTTCCTCCATTAATATAATGCCGACAATGAAACTTTTAAGTACTTTGTAGTTTAGAAACTAATTAATCTAAACTAGTAAAATAATTATAAAATAATTTTCGAGTCATATAAATGGTTGTAGATGGTGTTTGGTACGAGATGCAGGCGACTATCTTAAATTTTTGAATACCATTCAAGAATTTATGACGTTCTGCCACCCCCATTACCTCGTTAGCGTGGGTACAGTAGAATTTGTCAATTTATGTGCTGTCCCAACAGAGTGTGTGTTTGTGTGTGCGGGGTGGGGTTGGGGGGATGGGAGGTAAAAAAATAAAAACCCAATTTGGAACACCCGAAGCACGTCTCGGAGACCAGAACCCCGTTTAAAATCCTCTCATCAAGGGAGATGGTGGTGGATTTTGGTACGACCAAAAGCGTGCCGTATTTAATGGTGCCAAGCCACAATCTCAGGTGTATCTTTCCCTGGTTCTGTCCCCTTGCTTCTCGGCACACGTGACACGAACACCTTTTCGCCATCACCATCTCCCTTCCCAGAAATAGAGGACGGACAAAGTCGATTCCTAGTGAGTGCCCCGGCATCCTCCCTGTTCCACCCTTGCAATTTAGATCTTGTCTTCTTATGATCAACTATTTACTTTTTTTAAGTTTTATTTAATATGCCATTTTTCTGCATCTTTCCTTAGAGATCTCATTTTTCATCGGTTCATTGCAATTGAGATGATCGATGTCTTGAATAATCTTCATATATTTGAAATCTGCCTGTGATTTTTACCGAATTTTATCAAATAAAAAATATTCCCAAAGTGAGTCTTTTCATAGAGTTTTTATCTTATAATTTGAACAGTATATTAGAATGTCCCACTAAAATAGCGCGACTCTTTAATCGTAACTCTCGTTCTAATATTCAAATGGGCTTTAATAACAACACTATTTTGAGCTCACATGAGTTTTCTTTACTCTTACTTCATTCAATCATAACAAATTCTAGCGATCGGTAATCGCGTGACTATTCAATGTTATTAGTGTTTTATTTGTAGGCTTTTTATTTTTTGAGAAGTTCATCGCTTGATTTTAGTTTTTCTAGTTGGACCATTATGTACATTCTGATTAGGATACTTTGCGATTTTATATCTTGAATAATCTTGATGTATTTGAAAATTGCCCATGATTTTTATTGAATTTACCAATTAAAAGTTAATGTTGAAGTGAGTTTGTGATAGAGTTTACTGTTATAATTTGAGCGGTATATTAAGATCTCTTGCTAAGATAGCACATCTCGTTAATCATGTCCCTTGTTCTAATTTTGAAATAGGCTTTAACAATAACACTATATTGGGGTGTCATGAGTTTTTCCTTATTTTTAATTTACTCAACCATGAAAAATTCTAGTGATCGGTAATTGTGTTTTTCATTATTAGTATTTTTTTGTAGTTTTTCCTTCATTGAGCAATTTATCACTTGATAATAGTTTTTGTAGTGCGAGATTTTTTTGGAGCATCTCGAATAGTGTATGCTTGAATAGTTGAGTGATATATGGTGTAATGTGTACTTCACATTAGTTAATACTTTTATTTTCTATCTTTTGTCCTAAAATTATCTCTTTTTTATTATCTCCCCTTATATTATCTTAGTATGAGCACACATAACACATCATAATATATATTATTTTAAATGAAAAATTACATTGATACCCTTCAAATTTGAATGAGAAATATTTTGATCCTAAATTTTTAAATCTTTCAATTAGTCACCAGAGTGTTTTTTCATCATGGTGAGGCATGGTCATCTATCCCTCCCTTTTAGGAACTGTGATCATGTACAAAAATCAAGCCTCCTATTTCTTTAATGCCCTTCCCTCTTGGATTAGCAGTGAAGTTAGTTTTTTAGTGGTTAGGAATAGAGATCATATGGAACTCATACCAAAAATAAGAAATTACTATACCAAGAACAAATTAGTAGCTTATATATCCAGAATAATCACAACATCTAATTTCTATATTTTTTTTGTTTCCTATTGATGATAAAAGAGAAAATATATTAAAACTAGAAAAAAAAAGGAGAAGGGGGTTGATGCTTATGTCCTCTCCGGTGAGGCTATGTTCTCTTGAAAAATAAGGTTGTGTCTTCTCAAGGGGCTTGATGCTTAATTCACGAGAGAGAGAGAGAGAGAGAGAGAGAGAGAGAGAGAGAGAGAGAGAGAGAGGTGCATTGGGATGACAATCTTCTCCCCTCTCGACTCCTCTCTCTTCTTCTTTCTCTCTCTTTTCTACTCTCTCTCTTGTATTGAGTGGACTACAACCATTCATTGAAGTTGCAAGCTTGCTGACCCCTTTCCATCTCTCCTTCCATCATTCTTAACAAAAATCACAACCAAATTAGCTCTCTTCTATCAATAACTCCAACGAAAGATCGAGGATATTTTAGTTGTTTTATTATATTTTGTTTATTACATTAGGGTACGAATAGATGACTGGAACATATTGCTATAAAAAAATAAGTTATAGAGTCTAATTAAAAAAAAAACTTGTTATCAAAATAATTCTCGTCTAAATTCAAAGGAATATGTCTCTTTAATTATTTTTATTTTAAATTACTTTTGTGCTATGTTCATGGCAAGTGCTTTAATTAGTTCAAACAAGAATAATTTTTTGTAATTTCTCTCTATCGCAATTCAATACAAATCACCTTTAGTTTAATTTCTTACACTATCACAAAATTGTTATTCTTGAATCCTCTCATTTGAGTGAGTAGCACCATTGCATCAGTGTATCAGCGCCTAATAAAAAAAAAGATTTAAATAAGGAGACGAGAACAATCATTAACCATGGTTGGGATATCAATTTTCCCTACCGATTCCCTGGAAACGATAATGCTCCGTTTTTGTCCCCCAAAACCCTAGAGTCCTCGTAACTCCGGTCCGTGATAGTCCAGGCGTCGTGTCCCTTAACGGCGTCTGTCGTGTTGTCAATCTGTTTGTCCCATCGAAAATGCCGGCGTCCCTCGGCATCCTGGCGGATCCTCGCTCCGGGCCGGCGCATGTGGGCCTCCTACAGTCCCTCTTGTGGGGGAGAGAGCAGTAGGCTCTTCTCTCTGAGACGCTGCTCTCTGTTTCCCTTCCTCTAGGATTCACAAGCAGCGATCTCAAACCCTTAACCCCCTTCTTTCTCTCCCCGCTTTCCCCGATCCCTTTTTATCATGGCTCTCGTTCAGCCATCGCCGCCGCAGATGGAGGTAGCGGCGCGACCGAATCCCGGTGAGCACCTCCAAACGTTCTCCACTTCGATCTGGTGGTTCGATTCTTGTTTTTCTCCTTCCTATCGTCTGTTTCTGATCTCTTCTTCTTGGCTCCGTTTCTTTGTTTACAGAGCTCTCTCGTTTTTTTTCTGCTTTCTTCAACTTGTAATTGTGTGGTTATTTCCTCTATTATCTGGATTTCTGTTTGTATTCCCCCCCCTAGAAGTTTCTGTTCGTACGTTGTTCAATGCACTCAAGATATCTGGCATTTGAAAATATGTGATAAATGTGTGGTTCTTGTGATTTTGATGAAGTGTTGTTGATGAGAAGTTATCGTGGAAGTGAGCACTGCTGTTTATCGAGTTTAATGCTGCACGATTTGATGATGCGAACTGAGTGTGAGCGTTCTTTTTTCTTTTGTTCGATGAGGTGGTAGTCGCGTGGTTGTGACCTCTATTATTGTTTTTTCTTGAGTAAATTATCTTTGGATGACAATTTTTTAAATAAAGGCATTTTGTGCTTCCCGGTAGTAGTAGAGCTATGTGATCTTTTCACAAGATTGTTTGAAGATTGCCTGGACGTTGTCAAGTGGAACTTTGTCTTAATGAATTCTTGATTGCCTATGAATTTTAAGTTGCTTTACTTCTTCTCTCATTTTCTCCTGAAAATGTGTCTCTATCATCAGGTTTTCTTCCTTATTCTTTTCTCCTTGTATATCTGCTGTTGCAGTTGTGAAATAATGTATATTGTATATTTAAATTGGATACTTTGATTTGAGTCTCAGTTGTGCGATTTGGTGCACCCCTTGCCGGTTCGCCAAGGGCAAGGCCACTTTCTTGGGGGGCAGCAGGGTGGACACCCCTACTCCGGGCTTGGACTCGGAGGTTTTTGAGTTCTCTCTTTTTCAAGTACGAGGCTTTTTCCGGCCCTAATTTTCAAAGTGAAAGAAAGGCACTTCGTTAAGTCATGTTCATTGCAGGTTTCCACTGCATGCATGTTTGCATGAATAGACACACATGCACACCATTGTCCTTTAATTGGTTTATGTGTGGATATCTTCTTGTTTAGACTTTTATATGCTTGTATCATATACCATATTGAATGCTGTTCTGAGTTTCTTCAGTTCATTTCTTGCCATAGTAATAAAGTTGTTATCAGCGGAACCCTTTTATTCCGTGTGATTATCATAAACCATTTACTAACAAGACTTCTGTGGCTCTCATTACATTAGCATACCATCTAATGTATATCTTTTCTTTCTTTCATGAGCTTGTCCAAAAAAACTCCTTTTATTCTGCCCTGTCAAATTTGATGACTCCCTCTAGATCAAAATGATCAGTTGAACTTCAGTTAAAGTAAATCAGTAATTCTTGATTTCCTTGACTTCAAGTTTCCATGCATTTTAATCCATTGGAAAAGCCATTGTGCCCAAATGTGCCATCATGACTGACATCTATCAACTGAATTTGGCACTTTGAGCAAGTAGTTTTCTGAGTTGCTTCTTTGTACCTCATGTTCAGATATAATTCTTTTTGAAATTTAAACAATGCAACTTGTTGGATTGTATTTTCCTGCATTAAATATTCATAACGCAAATCCTCATGATAATAGATGATGCCATGGCATGGCATCTAGGGTCTTGTGCTGGTTTTATTCATGAAAGCACAGTTAGCATTAGCTCATGTACTGGATAAGTGAATGAATACATCATCCGAAATAGAATTTCTCTTGCAGCTGCTGGGTATATGAACACGCCTAATAGAACTACTTATTTGATGGGATAAATTATTTTATCTGGGCATCATAAAAGAAAAAAAAAGATTGATAGCTTTGCTATTATATATGAATACTTATTTAATAGTTCATCCACGATCATAAATTCTACATCAGCCTTTGGTGAACAAATTTCCAAGATGCTACTTTTTCGAACTAAGGTACAATCAATTCAATTAAGAGCATATATGTCATAGCATATATCTGATTAGATACTTAGGAATGGTTTAATTTAAAAAATTGTTGATAAAATAACACTGATAGAATCTTTGTTTAAGAAGCTCATAGTTTCCAGAACGAAATATTAACATGCAATAAGCTTTTGATCATTTTATTCAGACTAGTTAATTGTGCTGGACCTCTTTAGATGTATGATATTTGAAGAAAGACTTCTTAAAGAATTTGACAAAGATCAACACCCAATTTTTGATCTCTTGATCCTCCACTCAAAGTGCTTTTTTGTAGGAACGGTTGATATGACTCTTTCATGTATTATCATTTGGGATTTGATCTAGGTTTGAATGTGAAGGGTTTTGAAGCAGCCTGCAGAACAATACTCTAATTTGAATAACTTAATTTTAACTATGAGGTGCTGAATAGTATCATTAAAATATTGGTTCAGCACACTTCAATACTAATCTGATGCAATCTCTTAGATTAGTGCCTTAATATTCTGGATCATGGGTCCTATTAGTAGGTCTTGTAACCAAAGTTCACCGTCTCGGTACCGAATCCTTTATCGGTACTATCCTATTACAGTGTCGGTATGCGGTATGATATGAGACAGTGACGCATGTTGAGTGTTGGTACGTACAAATTTGCATACCAGTTCGGTATTGATACGGTACAGTACAGTACACTCAGTATGGTACGGTACATCCGATAGGGTACGATATCGACCGGCACGACGAACCTTGCTTGTAACTAATATCACTAGCTACTCCATAATGGTATGTCATTTGACTCATGTTATATCATGGTGAAAAGAGTTCTGCTGCCTAAGGGTGAAGTTGTATAAAGGGCAAAGAACGGGATCAGAGGAAGTATGCAGTTGTATTACTGGTCTTTACTAAAACTTTGAAAATTAAATTGTCTGTGGGTCACCTATTGTTATTAGTTCTATGACTATATAAATTAAGCTAATTAGTTAACTAAGAAATTTTTAGAAGTAAGTGTACTATGAGAAAGTTACAAGAGTCCTGTGGGATGTTTAATTTAGTTTAGCAGAAGTTGTATATGTCATGAAAAATTTAATTCTAAATGGCAAATCTAACCAGTCTACACTGACTAGCTTAACCTTCTCTTGTTAAGTGCTTTGCTGATAGAGTATGTGGGGGATCTCTTGCTTTTGTTATACTGATATTGAGTATTGTGTACTACTTTCACCCTCTTGTTGTTCAGGGCATTGTATTACATGATTATCAGCATGTAGTTAGTTACTGATTTAAGTTAATAACTGTGACCATTTCTACAGGATAGCAGGATAGTAACTTTTGCTCCTATTTTTATTAGCAAAATTAATGATGCAAAAGATTATTGGTTTATTTTCTCAGCTTTCTCATTTTGCAATTCTTGCATGAAAGAAGTTATAATGTTAATTTGTGGGTTTGTCTGGTTAATTTCCTAAATAACTTGCAAATAGTTTTTAAAACTACTTTAAAGTTTTAGATTGTAATGGGTTTTCTCAAATAATGCCAAGCAGACACGACCTAATTGAGATGGATTTTTCTAAGGGTTGATCATGGATTGTTGTTGCTGGAGGTAAATTGCTGGAATAGTATATATTTGAGCAGGGCAGGATTTGGCTGATATACTTATGGTTTTCTTGGTTATCGTTTTTCTTCGTACGATCAGATTATTTTTTTGGTTCTTTTTGTTTTGAGTGATGAAATTTGAATTTGATTCTTTATAAATGAAAAAGAAATACATGTTGCACTAATTTTAATTTCATTTAAATGTTATGGATTTTCTTTGTTATATAGAAAGTCAAGTGATCTCAATTAACTGAATGGATATTTCTTTTTTAGATTAATTCAATTTTGCTCTTCATGTATTGGCAGAGCAATTCATGCATAAAAATCGCTTACAAGAATATGCTCAAAGGTCATCCATACCTTTGCCAATATATCAAACTATTAATGAAGGGCATCCGCATGCACCACAATTCAGATCTACTGTTCTGATAGATGGAGTGACATTCATGTCATCTCGGACATTTCTTCATCGAAAAGAAGCAGAGCAAGACGTGGCAAAACTTGCTCTTGAAGGCATATCTAGGAAGATAAAGGATGAAGGAATTTCCCTAATTCATGCAGTATGTTGCATCTGTCTAATCATTGTTTTACTTAAATTTGTCATTGCAACATTTTTACACTTCCAAATGCTGTGTGGTGTCTGTATATCCATACTTGAAAAATTGATACCATTGGTCTTGCAGTTTGAGTTATTTGTTTCTTAATTTGTTTTGGTACTTGTACAAAAAACAAGAGAGCTAACACAAAAAGAATTGCTACGATATTATATTTAGACATCTAAGCCTACTTTTTATTCGTTAATTATATTGCCGTCCGCTAAGAAGATTAAGTAATTTTTTGTTCCTTCTTTGTTATTGTTTTGCTAAGTCGTGCATTTGTTTGTGAATTCAGTATGTTGCTTATAAAGCAAAACAAGAATTAGGCAGGGATATATGTTCCATGTAGGTAAATTTAAGATTACCCAACAGAAAGCATGAAAATTATGGAATAAAAATCATAACCACAATGCTTTATAGGACATTTGCAGATCAGTTGATCATTGAAAAAAATGATGCAATGGATGTCATATCCTAAAATATCTTATCGAGAGATTTAAGGCTGCCTTTTATTCTTTAATTATATAGTCATACGCTAAGAAGATTAAGAAATTTGTTGTTCCTTCTTTGTAATTGTTTTGCTAAGTCATGCATTTGTTTGTAAATTCAGTATGTTGCTCATAAAACAAAATAGGCTTTAGGTGAATTTAAGATTACCCAACAAAAAGCATCATGATCATTGAATATAAATCATAACCACAATGCTTTATAGGATATTTTCAGGTTAGTTGATCATTTGAAAAAACGATGCAGTAGATGTCATATGATTTGTTTGTCAGTCTCAATTGTTGTCTAAAGTTTCAGATCGATTGTTCATATAACAAAGGGCAATGAATGCTATATCATTTGTTTGCGTTTGAAATATATTACTAAGTAATCGGGCTCCATGACTTTCACTTCATGTTACTTGTTGGGTGCAACCATTACATAATAATTTGTGCACATGTATGCATTCACAAGTTCACTTGTGGAAGTGAGATGAGCTATGATATCTTATCTTCAGCTTTGTGACTTAAAAATGAGACTATGAGAGCATTGCAAGTTAATTTCTCAGTAAAGCAATATAACTTCTTATCATTTGGAAGGGCGAGATAAGCCACTCTACCCACTTTGTTTTCATACTAAAAAGTAATTGATATAGCTCTGGAACTGCTTGAATTAGCCCCTAATACCGTAAACTTACTTTGGAGCATCATAGTCTTTTGTTCAATTATGACTGAATGCAATTATTTCTACTTTTGCTAATGTGAAGTCCACCACTATTTTGAGGTATCTTTCTCTACCGTAATCAGTATTGTCATTAATCATGATGAATGTTTTACCTATAATATTTTTTGAGCATCACAATATACCACCTAACTATGCTTCAACCAAAAACTAAAATATGTTAACCAGCTGACAGATTAGATATTTTAATAATTTAAAATTTATGGTTCTATGTAAACTTACTAGTTTGTGTATAAAAATGCAAACCATGTTCTCGAAGAAATATTTGATAATGATGGTACTGATAATGACTTTGCTTATGTGTTATTCATGACATCATGTTTGTGTTTCTTTTTTTTTATTAGCATAAACTTTGCCTTTTGAAAGATTATGTATATCAAAATATCTGACTTTTTTTAACCACTTTTTAGGATACTACATTCTGCAAGTCTATCCTTTACGAGTATGCAGTGAAGATGAATATAGAGAAGCCTACGTACACAACATCTCAATTAGAAGGGGTGCTGCTTCCTTCTTTTATATCATCTTTGGTTTTTGATGGAAAAACTTATACAGGTGCTGCAGGAAGAAACAAGAAGGAAGCAGAACAGATTGCTGCACGTGCTGTTATTCAATCCATCTTAGGTTCTCTTTATTGTGCTTACTTGATTTGTACCTGGTTAATTTAGAGCATGCATTAAGAAGTCGTAGAGTTACTTGTCAAAGAAGCTCTTTAATCATTCATAATGTTTTGCAGCTCACTCTGATACAAGGACTGTCATGTCTCAAATTGTAAAATCCAAGGGTAAATTGTATGCTGTAATACAAAAGAACAGCAACTCAGGTTTATCACTTCTGGGAAATGTAGCCTCAGGACAGCAGGCAAGGAATGACTCTAGTGGCAGTACTGTGAAAGGAAAAGAAATTCAGGCTGCCCCAGCAAATGATGACATAGCTGGTGTTACAAGTCATAACCAATTGGTCTTGGGCCAACTTCCTTTTGCTGCAGAGACACAACCACTTCTTGAAGCTAAGAAACCTAAAGAAGAATATCCATGCGAGCAAAGTTTTGGACCAATTGGAGGGGGTACATCACCGCCAGATCTTGCACAAGGTGGTCTACCTTCAGGATTAAAGAGTAGGGTGTTCGAGTCATCTAATGGATCTTATCATGCTGAACAAAACCGAGTAAATGATCTGGCTGGGCCATCTATTCAATCCTATGATGCTCAAGACGGGGTTCCTAGCAGCCAGAGCAAGCGCTCGAGGAAGAAGCAGAAGGGAGGACATCAACGCAAGAAAGCACGGACTGAACAGTATGGATTATTTAATATATTCTGGCATAAGTAACTTTATTTGTTTCTTTTATACTGTGATGCATGACTCATATTTTCCTGTCTTTGGTTGAGATTTAGTTCTTAACCAGTTTTGTTTAACAGGTAATCACACAGTCCAAACAAGATCATCTATTTATACTATTCATAAATTTTATAACCATAAATGAGGAAAATAATCCACTCTTGGAAGAGATTTGTCTCCTTTGATCAGTTCCTTGTGGAAATAATTCAGCTCTTTATTTCATGTTGTATCAACACAAGTTTTGGAAGAGCAAATAGTTTGTCTAATGAATGGGGATGATATGTTATGATGCTTTAACATGCCAGTTTTCATGACAGCAATTTGAGTAGACTATGGTACGTTGTGACTGATTCATGCTCCATTGCCAGTTAAAATTATTTTCTTACTCAAAGAGATGTAAACTGTTATGCCATCTGCTATTTTGCAAATAATGTTTCATTATTAACTTGAATTTCAGACCAAGGAAATTGAAAGAATGATAAAACAAGCAGTAAGGGACTAAAGTAAGAAACTTGGTGAATCAACCATACATCAAGAAGAAAGCAGCTTCATGCCAAGTAAACCTTTTCTTTTCTTTTCTTTTCTTTTCTTTCTTTTTTTTCGGAGGGGGTGGGGGTCGTGTATGTGCTGTGTTTAAGAAATGCTGAATTTCTTATTGAAAACTATAGAAAACATACAACCTCGATGAGGGCTTTCTTCATGATGGAAGAAAAGTTGGTTTGAGTCTTTATCAGACCTGTATAAGATGTTGTTACAGGAAAAAATTATTCCCTTTTTAGAGTCTGAACCTGATAGATAAATCTTAGTAAGTTTCATCTATTATCTAAATTTCAGATAATTAATCCTTTTGATAACTAACATAAGACTCTTATTATATTTCTAGTCAAATGCCAAAACTTTTCCATGACTAGATAAGCCTTCCTAAGATAAGAATAAAAAATGCTACTTAAGGTCCAATATAAAACAGAAATAGAAAGACCATAATGCAGGACGGTTCCAATGTGATGGAGACATATATGGAGGTCTCTGATGTCAATCTTATGCAAGGAGGCTATCTAGGGAAAGATTCATATGTGAAGGAATGCCAAACTTTTTAAGGTGATTTGACGTCAATCTGTGCAGTTTTTAATAGTCATCAGAGTTTAAGCCTGAAGGCCGCATGATGATTTGCCTTAAGCTCATGACGGCTTAATTTAATTCAATGTTTCCTTAGTTGCCCCATTGCATAGGATGTCATTCTGGTGCTTCCATTTGGTGAAGGATTCTCATAAATGCAAGGAAAGATGAATCTACATGTCCTCTTTTCCCATGTATGAGAACATAAACCTTTGGATAATTGATTGTTCTTGGCTTACCAGGTTCAACCATGATCTTGCTAGCCTTGTCCTTTTACATATAAGATTCAGCCCTTGGATTATAATGACGGCCGCATTCTTTTTTGTCCCACATGCTTTGTAAATCCATCATCCACAAGCCTAATCATAAACCTCATTTTTCTGTAGAAGTTTACAGAGCATTATTTTCAGCCGTCTTAATATTATAAAACTCAACTTCATTGAAAACATAATCAGACTTGATTTAATTATTGCATTTTTTGACAATGACTTCATTATAAACTTTTGGTACTTTAGGATCTTCACAACTGGATTGTAATTGTTCGACTTGCCCACCATCCAGGAGCATCACTTTTTACCCAAGGTATTGAAAATAGCCTAACTCCTGTTTGTGGGACAAGACAAGGCTAAGACATCACAACATTGTGGGATTCCTTGCTATATAGCTTAAAATTCAACATGAATTCTCATGGTGCTTTATAGCTTAAGATTCATCTTTTCCCTTTCTGTGGCAAATTGTTGAATTGATTTAACTCATTTTCATTGTATGACAGTAATTTCTCCAACACATTCCCTGAGGAAGCTTGCTTTACTGCCAAAAATGAGTCAAGACAGCATACCAAAAAAAGTATTGGAGATTAAGTTTTAGATGCCTAGTTTTCAGATTTATGCATTTATTAGTTTCAGAATTATGTCCAGGCTTGGTTTTCTTGCCCACATGATTTAAGTCATACCTCCAACTGATGTTTCAACTGATGACTGAGCACTAATCATTTCTGTTAACTTAGCTTTATACCTTACTTTGGCGATCTTCATCAAGTTTATCATTACTTCTATTTTCCAAGTTCATTTTGTGTTGACTCCATACTAGATAATGTTTGGAATGATATTTGATGTTTAATTTTTTGGAGTCAAAAAACAGATGTTACTTATGTTGCTTTTGTGCCTCGACTCGTTTTTTTTTTGTGGAAAAATAAAACAGGTTCTCTTTATAATCTAAAGGACATAAGACTCATTATGGGTGATACTTGTGACTGATTTTACAAGGACTTTTTCTCTGGTTCAATCATTTGAAAAATATGCTTGAACAAGATCTCTATTTTTTTGGTAAGACTTGATCAAAATCTTTCATTAATTGATAAAACAAATAGCTGTGTTTACCTCTTATTCAAGCAAGTGCAATGCATGCAACTTAGGAAACAAGAAAAAATTTAATTTATCATGCACTGGATTTTATTACAATAAAAAGAAGTTCAACTATTTACAAGGATAATTTGCTTACAAGAACCAAGTAATATTTTCATTGTGGGTGCTTGTTAGTAACAAATCACTTGACAGTATGGCAATGGTTGAAGAAGTATATTCATTTCTGTCTAAAGTTATATATAGCATTCTAATGTTCCTCTATTCAGGTTGGGAACTACTTATACCATTTTCCTGCAATGATTCATAGAGAACTAAACATTGAAGAATGCTAATGAAACTCTGTTTTAATTATCACAGCAAACAGTTAAAACCACCAACTTCATTAGGAGGATTTGAATCTTGTTGAGTATTGGTCAGCTCCACCAGAGTAGTGCTGCATCATCCCCATTCCTGTTGGCATTGAGAGATACTCTGCCTGTGATTGCTTCATCTTGGTTCAAGAACCTACAAAAATCCTCTATTTTAATTGAACAAGATCGGTTGAGAATATGAAGGAGCCACAACATTTATCCTTTTCCTGAAAATAGTAAAAGAATATGCACCACTGACTATATCAGATACACTACTGTGGTGTCTTATTTTCGGTTTGCCTCCTAAATGATAGATAAGTAATAGAAGCAATCTGTTCTGTGTTAGTTCAAGTAGTTAGTGTCTTCATGAAGAAGTATAATTGATGTTGTTAGGGTTCTAATTGTTTTCTATAGAAGTTAACCTTAGCTAATACTGTACATATTTCTAAAAAATGCTTTCTTCATTTCTAAGATCATAGTAAGTTTGACCTTTCCACCAGGCCGTGGTTCTTTTTTGCTCTTATGATCAGAATATCTTTTTTCAGTTTGTTCCATCGTGTGTTGCGATTGTGGATTCAAAAGATTTGAATGACTAGTTGTAGAGATATATTTTTTAATTATTTCGATTTGCATGTGTTTGATTTTCTACATTTGTTAGTAGTTACTGGTTGGAATTGTTCGTATTTCAAGTTAGTATCTCATTCAGATGCTCATGTGACTTACCCTTCAATTATTGGATACCCATTATAGGTCATAAATTGCTTTCAATTCAAAATTTTCTAGCAACATTGTTGTTAATTTGCTGTTGAATCTAGCCAAGTCTCCTCTTGTAGTTGGTTTCAAAATTTGCCTTTTCTTCTTGTGCTTTACTGATCTTGATAAGCAGATTTAAGCTCAACATGGTTAGACTTTAATTAAGTAGGGAGTGACCTGTTAGTCATCATTGTAACAGGATCCCATGGGTTGATTATAATGTTGCAAGGTTGTCAAATCGCTTAGGTGAATGAACCCTTTAAAGGTCTAGGCAAAATGCCTGCAACACCAGGCAGGTTCTGGAGTAAAAGCCTTACAGGTTACAAAAATTGTATCATTCATCTGTAGAGTTGTATGTAGTTGATTAAAAGCATTTCAAAGATATCATATTGATACAGTAAAGGTTGTCTACTACTTTACCATAATGCAATCTCGGATTGAATTACTCTTTATCTCTTCAATTAAATAAATTTTCCTTGAATAGAGAATTAGTCAACAAATTTAATGCCTTAAATGGACCAATCACAAGGCTTTCCCAAAGACAGGCAGCCCATATATGACCAGGCACCTGTATGGGCACCAACCCAGGCGCTGGGGCAGCTGCCTCACTTTAAGGCCTGGAAGTGCGAGTGTCTAGGCATTTTGGTTCATCCAAGAGCCTTGGCCGGACAGCTTGGGTGCACAGGTGGCCCTGACCTTGCATTCCCCACTCCCCGCCAATTGGATAATCAGTGTGTTTCTGTTTGCCATCATTCATTAGGCTTGTCTATTCAAGAGCTCTCGTGCTGGTTAGCCTGGGAAATGTGCCTTTTGATTTAATTTCTTAGACTTACTATCGTCATTTTACATTCACTAGTGGCAAATATTTGTTGCTCTTTCCAATAGTATTATTCAATTTGGCTTATGTTACATATGCTGGTGTGATCTGCTACATCAGTCGTGAATTGCTCTTTTCTTGCAATACTGCAGTAGCTGTTTATTTGTTATTGTATTTGGTCATCTCTAGCAGATGCTTTTAATATCTCCCTTCTTTGCCTTCTCCAATATTGTTTAGTCTACTCAAGTTAAAAGACCTTTAGACAGCAGAGGGACTGACAAGTTACTCATCATTATAACAGGCCATCGTCAACTCCACCTGTGTAGCGCTGTGTGTGTTGCAAAGTGATGACGATGATTGCTGTTTCTTCTAAAGAAAAGAAAAAAAAGATTACAAGGAGTTCTGGTTTTTCACATATGGAACAGAATATGGTCAGATGTATGCTAACAATACCACTTGGTGGGTGGCCCAGTGCAATACTTTCTGGTAGTTTTATGTAAATTTGGTAGTTAACCCCTGTAGTATAACCTGATACTGGTTGAGATGTTTCAGTCTGCTGTTTAATTTGGTGACACCTATCAACTGCTTTCCTTGGTCTTTGGCTTGTTCTGTCATCATGCAGTAGAATGAAACTAGACTAGTGCAGTTGTTGATGTGACAAACAGATGACAATTTTGCATGGAATCTAGATGCAAGCGGGAAAGCCGTTATGGATATTTTATGAGATTTGAAGGCAATGAGTATTTGCCTGCTGTTTTCTGACCGCTGAGATCTAGGAGGCTGGGACAATAAAGTAGTTTGAAAACAGAAAAAGTTCCATTGCGATATTAGGATCTTGTCCTTAGGTTCGTTGCCTTTTGCAATCATCTTAATACTATTGATTTACCGGCGAATCTGCACCAGTTGGCAACTGCACCAGTACAAATGGATTGTGTGGCCCATGCTGTGTTGCGCTGGATCCGACAAGTGATTACTTTTATATCCTTTCCTGCCAGTCTGTTTTGAATGTTATATGCTGTAGGGTGGAAGCATCTGCTCTTAACATTGTTTTAGGATAAAAAATCATCATATCTTATTTTCTTGGGGATGCAGTTTGCCTTTTCGGAAAGTGTTCATGACAAGCCATGCTTCCATCGTCGATGACCTCAGATGCTTGATGCTGGAAAAGAACTGGCGGTGTTAAAAGCTCAAGTCTCAAAGTAAATGGAATGCGCTGGAATACCTTTCAGGAAAACTAATGCGTGGAGCTGGCTGACGAATACTCTACTGCATTTGTCTCCATGATCTATCTAAACATCCATTATTGATATATTCTCAAACTAAATGTGATTTCCGCTTGATCTCAGCATTTTTTTAAAAACCCTAATTGAAGGTGGTATATTGGTGCAGATGGTCCGAAAAAATAATGAGCTGCTTTTGTCGACATGACCGGGCCGCAGGTGGCCGTCCACGCAGAAGAATAATCACAAGTTTGGTTGTTTTTTTGTTTTTTCAATAAAAAAATCATTCTTTAGAATTTTAATTTGAGATTACGTGGAGTGATGGACACCATCCAATGTCATGCGCCGGGTGGTTTTCGTGAGGGGAGATGAGGGATGGGTTGGGGTTGACGAAGTGGTATCCGCAAAATGTATTGGAAAGAGAGAAGAAATTTTTAGAAAAGCAAACTATCAATCGATCTATCGGTTTGCGCACCAGGAGAGCCCACAGCAAATTATAATAATAGCAACACCACTGACATACATAGCGTTAATCCATAGACCATGCATAACCATAAATAATTGTTCGAGAAAAGCCCATAGATTATTAGGAGTTTCCCAGCGTCAATGAAGCAAACTGCTAAATCTGAACCAAAAGATGGCCACAACATTAGGAATGTGGATTCCAAGTATGCATTGCGTGGAGAGCGTAAATCACTGAATTGATAAGGACAAGATATGGGACAAGATCAGAAATCACAAATTTGATTACCTTTTTAAAGCTTTCAACTGATGAAACACTTTGTTGGGAAGATTTCTAAGCGCAATGGAAACACCAACGCAGATGGTTGCAAGAATAAACCTACTCTGAAACAAAATTAATTGCAGAATTTCAGCACAGGAATCCTGTTCGTATGTTGGATTGCTCTGTCGAGAGAAAAGAAAAGGTCGTGGTCTATGAATACCTGCCCAAGAAAAGACTCGATGCCATTCTATTTGGTCAATCCACAATGTTTTATTTCTGAATTCTAAACATATTTCTAAACTTTTATGGACAGCAAAGCGTCGTCATAAAGGAGAGTTCATAAATAGATTGTCAAACAAGCATAAGTTGGCCGGGTGATCCTTCGGTCTTCTGGGTGTGCAGGCAGAGCTCCTTCATCTGGAGAGAGATCTGCTCTCGGGCTCCCTTGGTGAGTTCGGAGATTGGTAGGAGATTGACGACGGACGTAGCGTGGACGTCGTGGAAAACTACTGGTTGGCCGACTTGCTTTTATGTCAGTGGCCCACCTTGGTTGACATAGACGATTGGAGGGGTGCAGAGTAGGCAACTTGTTTGTCTTAGACGACTGGAGATGGGATGAGACCCTAATCAGACGGGCCTTTGGCAAGCAGCTGGCGGAGCGAGTATTGGCAATACCACTTTCGGAAGGTGTGAGTAAGGACGAAAAAGTGTGGAGTCGGACTGGCAGGCCAGAGACAAGTATTAGGGACCTATTGGGGCTAGTGAGAAGGATGCTGGCTCGACAAATCGAGGGTGGCTGGATCTGGCGGATGCACATTCACCCTCAAGTGGCCTTTTTTGTCTGTAAAGTTGCATAGGGGTGCTTGCCGATTAGAAGGGCACTGGCGCGGCGAGGAGTTAGCATTACCTCGGGCTGTGGGGCGTGTCCGGAGGCAGAGGTGTCCATGTTCCCTGTGTTTTTCGGCTGCCTGCGAGCTGTCCAAATCTGGGGTGTGCTTCGGGCTTCTCCGACCTAGTTCAGTAGTGGAGGTCGACAGAGAAGTTCCCGTTCCTCCTGAGGAACTCCTCGAGGAGGCTAGACCATATGGAGCAGGGGATCAGGGCCGCCTATCTGGCTTACCATTATTGGCTAGATAGGAATGCCCGGGTATTCGAAGGTAGAGGTGGATATCCGAGGTAGGTAGTAGACAAGGCACTGCTTAATATGGCGGAGGTCCTTGGCGTTACTGCGTCGTCATCCCTTGGGCTGACTAGAAAAATTTGGAGCTCTCATTTCGCTCTTGTAGCGTCCAGAACTAGGCTCGTTTTCTAGGAGCCCCCACCCCCAGTTGTCTCAAGGTGAAATTCGATGGGAGTGTTAGAGAGGATGGACGGGGCAGAGCCGGGTTTATCATCAAGGACCCAGAGGCCAGATTTATGGTTGTGGGGGGTCGATGGATCTTCGATCAATTATGGTCGGGGCCGAGGTTAGAGCTGTGTGGGAGGATGTTTCCTACGCAAAGAGAGTGGTGCTGATCACATTATTCTGGATGGGGACTCAGCCACAACTATTGAGTGGATCGAGAAGTCTGGCCATGCGGCCAGCTGGTCGTGGCTGATACATGATATCCATAGGCTTTTGGAGGAGTGCGTCTCTTATCGGGCTACCCATGTCTTCAGAGAGGCAAATAGTGCAGCGGACTAGGTGGTATCCTTCGTGGCTCACCACTTCTAGAATTTTGTTTGGGATACTCACACTTCGCAACAATCTTCTATGTATTTCCTCCTTTCCGACTTTATAGGTTATACCCACATCCGTTGTGTGTGAGGCATCGATGTACTCCAAAAAAAAAAAAAAGGCATAAGTTAGCCAACTATACTAACCATCAAGCTCCTAGAAATAATTACTCTATTTGTAACCATGAAACTTAAGGCCTGTAAACCTTTAAAACATGAATATCTAACAATCTACTATTAACGATACGATTGCCAGATCCAAACGAGCGTTCTCAGTTGGGTTGGGGGAGACGTCATCGTACAATTGCAGGAATTGCAAGGGGTCTTCTCTATCTTCATGAGAACTCAATATTCGAAGTCATTCACAGGGATCTCAAAGCTAGCAACCTGTCGGAAGATAATGAGACGAGTCCGAAAATATCAGACTTTGGCATGACAAAAATTTCTGGGGCAGAGGAAAGTGAAATTAACACTAACAGAGTTGTTGGAATTTATTAAGTGAGTCTATTTTCTTTCAGTCCTTTAATTTTGGGGCAATATATATTTTCAGTCATAAAGCGGTACCAATGGTTCTAATTGTAAATGCACATATCTAAATGCTTGATTATGTCTCAAGATGTTGAAGTGTGATCCTTTTGCTGGAATTTAGAAGATACTGAAATTAAAGAAGGTTTACCATTGATGTATCTTGGGGAGAGCAACTGTTGGAAGTTCTACTGATTTATATACCCAGCATTATTTGTCTTTTAATGTTTTAGAAATCAAGATACATTGAATGTAAGAAGACTAAAGGGCATGTTTTTGTATTTAAACTCATATGTTGAATGAACAAAATGCTTGCTGTTCTAACATCTCTTCTTCTGAACATTTTATCTTTTAAATATCATCCTCCCAAAACGAACAAATGGTATCAGAGCCCTATTGATCTTAAGGGGTCTTTAAAGCAGCTGGAGTATGGCTTCAGCAAGTGGTCTCCCTGCACCACCTGTATTCTCAGGAGAGAATTATGATTATTGGTCAGTTAAAATGAAGGGGTTCTTGATGGCTTGTGATCTATGAGAATATGTTGAAAAAGGGTTTGATGAAAAGTCCTTGGGAGAGAATCCAACCATGGGTGAAATAAAAGCTCACAAGGATGAATCAAAGAAAAATTACAAAGCTCTTTCATTTCTCTTTTCAGTAGTATTAGAAAATATTTTTTCCAGAATTGTTGGAGCCAAATCAGCCAAGCAAGCCTGGGATATATTACCGGAGGAGTTTTTAGGATATGAGAAAGTTAGATCTCTGAAGCAGCAAACTTTGAGAAGAGATTTTGAAAATTTGAAGATGGATGGTGAAACAATCAAAGATTATTCTACAAGCTTTTCAGAAATTGTGAAACAGATGAAGATCTATGGAGAATCAATTCCAGAAGATTGTCAAGTGTTGAAGATCTTGAATACTTTACAAGACAGGTTCAACATTGTTATTTCTACGATTGAAGAATCAAAAGATTTGTCCAAACTCACTGTGATAGAGCTATGGGGATCGTTGCAGGCGCATGAGCAGCAGATGGACAAGAGATCCAAAGGTGAATCTGAAGGAACCTTTCAGGCACGACAGAAGGACAAAGGATCTTCATCAGCATACAAGGGAGGCAAAAGAATTTTTTGCAACAGAAGATGTGATGGTGACAGAAGTGATGGAACCAAGCATAATTCTGCTGCAGAACATAAGGAAAAGTTTCCACCTTGTAAAACATGCCAAAAGACTAATCATCTAGAGAAGGATTGCTGGAAAAAAATGCAATGTAGATCTTGCAAGAGGTTCGGCCACACTGAAAAGTTCTGTAGGGCCAAACGGTGGCAGCGGACTCAAAGTTCTCCAACTGAACAAAACCAGCAGGTTAATTTTTCAGATAACCAGTCGCAAAGGAATCACTTGCTCATGATCTATCATTCATCTACCATGGACAGTAGAAACCTATGGTATATTGATAGTGGTTGTACCAGTCACATGACCAGCAATCCCAAGTTGTTTTGTGAACTCGATAAGTCAGTCAGAGTTTCAGTTCGAATGAGGAATGGAGCGGTTGTTCAATCAGAAGGCAAAGGTACAATTTTAGTAGAAATAAAGAAAGGTACGAAATACATCAAACATATTCTGTTGGTTCCTATTCTAGAACAAAACCTGTTGAGTGTGGGACAAATAATAAGTAGGGGATATTTCTTGCATTTTCAAAAGAATTGTTGCATGATTTATGATACTTCAGGAGTGGAAATTGCTAAAATAGGCATGCAAAACAATAGTTTTCCTTTGAACTGGCACATTTTTTCTGCTGATGCATTCAAAAGTAGGATAGATGAAACTGATTTGTGGCACAGAAGATATGGGCATTTTAATTTGCACTCACTGCAGTTTATGCAAAAGGAGAATATGGTGAGAGACTTACCAGTTATCAACATTTGTGATGACTTATGTGAGCCGTGCAAGTTAGGGAAATAGCACAGGCAGTTTTTTCCTTTTGCAAGTTCTTGGAGAGCAAAGAAAAAGCTTGAACTGGTGCATACGGATGTGTGTGGACCAATGAGGACTCTATCACTTAGTGAGAATAAGTACTTTATTCTGTTTATTGATGACTTTACAAGGATGACATGGGTTTATTTTATGAAAAGAAAATCTAAAGTATTTTCTGTTTTCAAGAAATTCAAAGGTTTTGTTGAAACTCAAAGTGGTTGCAGGATAAAAACCATCAGATTTGACAGAGGCAAGGAGTATAACTCTATTGAATTTAACAAATTCTGTGAAGAAGAAGGTGTGGAACATCAATTGACTGCAAGCCACAGTCCACAACAAAATGGTGTTTCAAAATAGAAGAATAGAACTGTTATGGAGATGGTCAGATGTATGTTGATAAAGAAGAACTTGTCAAAGCATTTCTAGGCGGAAACTGTCTATTTGTTGAACAGGTTGCCTACAAGAGCAGTCAAAGAAGTGACTCCAATTGAAGCATGGAGTAGTCATAAATCTACTGTCAAGCATCTTAAGGTGTTTGGATCCATTTGCTATGTTCATGTTCCTGCTGAAAGAAGATATAAGTTGGAAGATAAGGCCGAAAATGGAATTTTTCTTGGCTATAACTCACAAACAAAAGGCTATAGAGTTTTCAACCTCAACATGAAGAAAATAGTAATTAGTAGAGATGTAGAGGTTGATGAAAATGCACACTGGAACTGAAAAAATTCAAAAGTTGAAAGAAAGCTTACTGCACATTATCCTTCTGAAGTTTCAAAAGAATCTGAGATGGAAGAGATTCATGAGCCATCTGAAGAGGAGCAAGATGCCGCCTCTAGTAGCTCATTAGAAATATCTACCATCAGAGGAACCAAATCTTTGGGGGATATATATGAAAGATGTAGTTTTGTAGCAGTTGAACCTACTGATTTTGTAGAAGCCTCTAAATATGATGAATAGAACGTTGCGATGTAGGAGGAGATATGCATGATCAAAAGAAATGAAACATGGGAGCTTGTTTAAAGGCCTTAATAGAAGAAAATCATTGGAGTGAAATGGGTCTACCGAACTAAGTTGAATCCTAATAACTCAGTTCACAAATACAAAGCGCGACTGGTGGTTAAAGGCTATGCTCAACAACCTAGAGTTGATTTCAATGATACTTTTGCACCTGTTGCTAGGTATGACACCATTAGATTATTGATTTTCCTTGCAGCACAGAAGGCATGGAAAATTTTTCAGATGGACGTCAAGTTAGTCTTTCTTAATGATTACCTTGAAGAAGAGATATTTGTGGAGCAGCCGGAAGGATTTATTGTCAAAGGCAAAGAAGATCATGTTTACAAATTAAGGAAATCTTTGTATGGGCTCAAGCAAGCCCTAAGAGCCTAGTACAGTAGGATTGATGAGTACTTCATTAGGCAAGATTTTAGGAGGAGCCAAAATGAAGCAACTCTTTATGTGAAAGGCAATAGCAACTCAGGTCTTGTGATTGTCTCTTTATATGTTGATGATTTGCTGGTTACATGAGTCAATATACAGGAGATCAAAAGGTTTAAACAGGAGATGCATAAGCAATTTGAAATGACTGATTTGGGAATCATGAATTATTTTTGGGCATGGAGATTCAGCAGAAAAATGAGGGGATCTTCATCTCACAGGAGAAGTATGCAAAAGATGTTTTGAAGAAATTTCGAATGAATGAATGCAAGCCTGCATCTACACCTCTTATGCAAAATGTAAAGCTTTTGAAAGATAATGGTGAAAAACTGGTAGATGGAAGAGTGTACAGAAGCTTAGTTGGGAGTCTTATGTATCTTACTGCAACTAGGCCAGAATTAACCTTTGCAGCTAGCCTACTATCAAGGTTCATGCAAGCACCAAGTGAAATTCATTGGGGTGCAGCAAAAAGAGTCTTGAGGTATCTGAGAGGAACAACTGATTTTGGGATATAGTTTCATCCAAGTTCAGAAAAGAAATTAGTTGCTTTTACAGATAGCGACTGGGCAGGTTCAATTAATGACATGAAGAGCACTTCGGGATATGCTTTTATACTTGGATTGAATGTGTTTTCATGGAATTCAAAGAAGCCAGAAATAGTGGCCCAGTCTAGTGCTGAGCAGAATACTTAGCAGTAGCAGCAACAATAAATCAAGCTATTTGGCTGCAAATTTTTTTTCACTAATTTGGGAGTTCAGCAGAAGGAAGCTACTAAAGTTTTCTGTGACAACAAATCTGCAGTTGCTATAACCAAAAATCTAGTTAGTCATGGAAGAACGAAACATATCAACATCAAATTTCATGTGGGGAGAGAAGCTGAGAAAGAAAAAGAAGTTTGTCTAACCTATTGCAATTCAGAAGAACAACTAGCAGATATTTTTACAAAAGCTTTACCAAAAGCAAGATTTGAGTATTTGAGATTTTAGTTGGGTGTTACCAGCAAAAGTATCAAGGAGGAGTGTTGAAGTGTGATCCTTTTGCTGGAATTCAGAAGATGTTGAAATTAAAGAAGGTTTACCGTTGATGTATCTTGGGGAGAGCAACTGTTGGAAGTTCTACTAATTCATATACCCAGCATTATTTGTCTTTTAATATTTTAGAAATCAAGATACATTGAATGTAAGAAGTAAAGGGCATGTTTATGTATTTAAACTCATATATTGAATGAACAAAATGCTTGCTGTTCTGACATCTCTTCGTCTGAACATTTTATCTTTTAAATATCATCCTCCCAAAACCAACACAGGACCTGGCTTTAATCTTACTAACATTTGAGACAATAGATACATGGATTTAAAGTATGCTATGGACAATATACTCTGTAAAATCTATACGTTTATAGTTCCCGGTCGCATGTTCAGCAACATGGGCAGATTCTTCTGAGTTGTGTAATCTATGAGTATTTTCGAAGTAAAGTTAAAGATGCATTAACCTCTCATTTTACAAGTTTCAGAAATAACATCACTTTGCTGCTCTATATTGCATTGTAACAGGCATGGCAACTGTGAAATGAAGGCAGAGGGATGGAGTTGATGGATCCATTGCTTGATGGTCCATGTTCAACAAGGGAACCAATCAAATCCAGCAATATAAGGTTGCTGTGTGTCCAGGAAAATCCAGAGGAAGGCCTACCATGTCTCCAGTTGTAATGAAGCTATGGAGCAAACAAATGGTGCTTCCCCAACTTTTATAAGAAAGAGACTGCTGTGTCAGATCTGTCATCATCTAGCACCAAAACTGTTCAACAACTATTCACTCAATCAACGAGATGACAATTACTGATGTTGATGCTAGAAGGGTTGCAAAAATCTGTCTATGTGATGAACTAGACATCATGGGTTTTGCACCATGAAAGCAATGGCTAGACTGTCGAAATTTGGTATTTCGATGATTTTTCTCATTGACATGATTCAAATTGTTGGTGAATCAACAACCCTCTTTGATGCGGCGGGAAGCGTGGTATTGAATCTCTCGCGTTGCACCTGATGCCGGAAAAGAGTCACAAATTATGAACCTGAGGAAAATAGGATTCAAAATAGGGGATATGCTACAAATTTCAAGCAGAAGAAACTCTGATTTTCATTGATGGCTGAAACCAAAAACCAAGCAAGCGAACAAACCCTTTTAGCGATGTCTTAAATAGGCTATGCATAACTTAACCCTTGACAAAGGACCCTAAACAGAAAGCAAAACAAACTTGGAACCTAGCTAGGGGTGGCAAAATATGACCCAACCCGCCAACTCGACCCATATTCGACCCACCATAAACAGGTTTGGGTTTGGCTTAAACGAGTTCGGATCATAAACAGGTTGACCCATTTAACCTGTTTATTAATTGGGTCAGATACAGGTTTAAGATGTCTAACCCGTTTAACCTGTATAACCCGTTTAATAACCTGTTTAATATATGGGTCAAATTGGATAAGGGCAACAGCCCACAGCCCACAAAGACCCATCAGTCACCTGTTTAAAACCTTCTCTCCAAGTTCACTGTTCACCTGGGCACCACTATCCTTTTTTTTCGGTTCAGTTCAACCTGAACCCCACCCTCGAGCCCGCCGCCTCCGACCCCTCCGATGGCACCGACAACCCCTCCCGCCTCCCTGACCTCCTCTTCCGCCCCCGCTAGCCGGCCTCCAGTCTCCTCCCTCCCCTCAGCATTCCTTTTCGGCTTTTCCGCTCCGCGATGGGGATTGGGGATCGAACCCTAGAGGCCTAGATGCATTCTCCGCTCCGCGATGGCCGATGGGGATCCATCTCTTTGACAACTCCGCGGCGTCGCTGGCAACTCCGACGACTCCGACGAGGATGAATCCTCGTCCGACGACAGCAACGACGATCCCATCGACTTCGGTAAGAGGGACCTCCGGTTCTTTTTTTTATTGCCAAAAGGGGACCGTCTAGTTCTGGCTCTCCCCCACCCCCCACCATCGTC
>JAOXJJ010000725.1:10982493-11030096 GCA_025769935.1 Phoenix roebelenii | reverse complement strand
ATATGTCAATATTTTATTATAATATATTTTATTTGATTAATATATATATATATATATATATTTATGAAATATATAAGGAATTATTTTGGTATTATATAGTGAGGTATCTTAGATTAGATATTTAAAAATTTTTAATTACTAAAATATAGTATATCAAATATAATATTTAAACTATTAAAAATTAAATTATTTTAAAATAAAATTATCAGTGATTTAAAATCACTTTGGTCATCTCATACGCGCCATCAAATGGTACCTAGCATCAACAGTGGTTCGTGAGTTCATTCCTTTAGTATCAATATCGGCCGCATCCATCTCACATCAAGGCGACATAGTACACTGCCCAATGTACCGCATGAGGCCAGTACAATCAGGGTCGTTCCGCTATGAATGGAACAACCGTGATTTGATGGACCTGTCCCCTCTGGTCTAATTCCGAGGAAACGACTCACGTCACTTGTGTAAAAATAGTTATTTTACTCCATGTTAACACATTTACTCTGCGTAAATATTATTCAATTTACACGAATTATAACGTGCAAGCCTGGGAATGGTCCGTCCGAAGGTTTAAGTTCCTTACAAATTATAGCTTCTCACTGCTAAAACAAGTGCATGGCGTGGAGATCAGTCCATCAGAGAGCCTAGAAGGTAATAAAATAACACAGGCGGGACCCACTTACAAGAGAACATGCTATGATCATCGGCCTCTGGTTATAGCGACTGTCCTGGTGTGGCCTTGTCTGGGTCAAGGCTTAAGCATCTGATTTGAATCCCCTATTTAATGGCAGAGAAGACTAGGAGGGTACGTGGAGATTTGTGTCCCAGGCTGGGCAGTAGGTTCCCTCGCGGCCAGTGCTTGTATCAGCTCCTCCACGTATTGTATCTAATTGTGCAATTCCTGTTCCAGTTTTTGACAAGTTAGAGAGATTTTTTTTCCAGTTTTCTGTGGGGGCCATGATACACATCAAAGGCCATACTATGTGTTGCCGCCAGGATCCAAGTTTAACTCGGTCTCTGCCTAAGATACAGTCAGAACGGCCAGAATCAAGGTAGAAAACAGGCAGGCCAAAATAATACAAGGGATTCTGTCCCGCAAATACGAAAGACGAGCACAACCTACAAAGAAGTCCACTTATTAAAAAGTTTCCGACAAATGATCTTTCGATGCTTAAGTTAGTGGACACCCCTATATGTAAGATGGAATGAGTGTTTATTATCTTATTCTTTGGAAGGTACAATAATTGCACGGTAACGACTTCGCGATATATCAGTGATATTACTTGCATTGATTGTGTATTTATGGCTGGGCTAAATCGGCCATTGTTGAGACTATAATTGTCATTTCTTTAATGACATTTTATGTTACTCCGCAGCTAGATCAACCAGCATAACACATCAGCTAATATCAAAATCATTCATCTCGGTCAAAGCCGAGGCCAAGGAGGTTAGAACAATTCGAGGTCAGGATGGCCAATTTTCTCCCATCACTATGTGCCAATCAAAACCTATGGTACTTATAGAAGCCATGATAATAACATATCTTTAAATCCTCTCGATCCAAATTTAATTTTGAATTCAAATTACTATTACAATCTTCTCCTTATTCTTCTCCTATTTTCTTTCTTTTCAAAATTTAAATTTAAATTATTACTATAATCATTTTTTTCTCTCATAATTATTTTTGTACATACTATATATACTCAATACACACTTGTTGGGGGGAAAAATGGACCACCCCACAAATACAATCAGAGCACCCGAATCCGATGACAGGCATGACCCCAGCATGCATGATCTCGACATGCACGACCTCAGCAGGCCGAGCATAGAAGGCTGCCGAGCTCAGCAGGTTGAGCTCTGAAGGCATGAGCTTAGAAGGCCGACCTTAAAAGACCGAGCCGACCTCAGAAGGCAGTCCTTGTTGTCCACATGCTGCGGCCATGCCCTGCAGCAGCCTCACCGCACCATGCTTTGCTTGCCGGCCACGCCACGACATATCAATCAGGGACCATACCCTGCTACAACTGTTAACAATTAAATGCGCACAATTTCCACGGACCTCCAGCTTACTCAAAATCTCAAGCCATTCATAGAAACTAGTTGACTCACTCAGCTCCGTCCAATCACCTACGACAACTCATTAATTCACACGATCACATCCAATTATGACGTAAACTCATTAATTCGTCCGGTCACATCACAGGTAACCCTGTATCCCTCCTATAAAAGGGAATCTTCTTCCTCTTTAAAACAAACTTCTAAATCTTGCATGCAATCTCTTTCTCTCTTTCTCCACAAAAGCCCCCTCTAACTTAAGCATCAGCCCACCAACGTACCACCCGCACCGGAGCTCTCTCTCCCCAGCCAATAGTCACCCCCGGGTCCAATTACCAGCAACAATTGGCGCTAGAGGAAGGGCTCGAGTCGTGGCCATGAAGCTAAGGAGTAAGGGAGCTTCTAACACCTCCCGGCATCGCGCACCAAGTCCTGGACACTCAGTCCATAACTCAGCACCAAGACCTCCGATAAATCAAGTTCTACAAGTCCAACCAGAGTAGTTCAACCTGCTTGTCCAACAAGTCCAAGCACTCACTGCGGCCGTTCAAGGCCTACAGCAAGTAGAAGACAAGCCTCTACTTCCTCCTCACGAGCATGAGTCCTCAGGACGCCACTCACAATGTCATTTTTTTGTAGAGTGTCACCACCATTGAAGCTTCCACTGAGCTCGACCCCCAATTCGGGAGGGCTTGTCGCGCATCCATTATCCTGAGAGCTCGCGCCGAAGTCTGACGCCTCGAGCACGAGAGCACCCATTTGAGGCAGGGTCTACCCCATGCCGAGCTGCAACAGGAGTCCCATCCGAGCTCGGCAGAAAAGTCGAGGACTTGGAGCGGCAGATACAGACGCTTCAAGATCGAGGCCGAAGCGAGACGCCGACCTTGACTTTACAACAGAGTCTCCATTCCCTTAATGGATCATGGATGAGTCAATCCCCTAGAGGTTCAAGATTCCACAGATTAAGCCATATGATGGCTCATCCGATCCTTTGGATCATTTGGAGAGCTAGAAGGCCCTTATAACACTTCAAGGAGCCACAGACGCTCTACTCTGTAAAGCCTTCCCAGCGACTCTCCGCAAGGCAGCTCATCTTTGGTTCTTCGGACTAAAGCCCTGCTCGATTCTCTCCTTTGAACAGCAGGCAGACAGCTCGCCATCCATTTTGCTGCTAGCCGGCATCAGCGCCGGACCTCAGACTCCCTCTTTGCCATCAAGCAAAAGGAGGGTGAATCCTTAAAAGACTACATCAATCGCTTTACCTCGGCCACATGGGAGGTTCGCGATCTCGACCAGTCAATCGCCATGTCAGCATTGAAGACTGGAGCTCGGTACTACAAATTTCTCTTCTCCATCGAGAAGAGCTTCCCCGTCGACTTTTTTGAAATGTTGGTCTGAGCTCGCAAGTACGTCAAGGCTAAGGAAGCCATAGCCTCTCAGCGGGAGGAAGCCGAACGACCTACCAAGATGCAGAAGAAGCGCCAGGAGGAGCACTCCCAACCAAGCAGTAGATTTCCCTGGCATGAGAAAAAGCCTCCTTGGCCCAAGAGCCTAGCTCGCCCGACGTCTCCCCTCCAAAAGTTTCTGACATACATTCCCCTCACATCCACCCGAGCAGAGATCCTCATGGAGATTGAGGATCAAGGCTACCTCCGACCTCCATTAAGGATGCGACCGACAGAGTCGCGAAAGCACTCAAAAAAGTACTGTCACTTCCACCGAGATTGCGGCCATGATACGGAGGATTGCTACGAGCTTCGTGATGAGATCGAGTTACTTGTCCGCCGAGGTCGGTTGAGTTGTTTTATTCGTGATCATGCCTATAGAAGAGAGCCTGAGGAATAAAACCCAGTGCTGCGTGAGAAGCGGAACGACAACTGACCTCTCGCGGGCATCATCAATATCATCAGAGGGTGGGCGAGTAGAGGCACCTGAAGCATCGAGCTCGGAAGAAGTAGCTTCCTTAAAGCATCCGTGCACTGCAAAAGTCGTTTTCTTTTTCGATGAAGACCAAAAGGATGTTGAACCCTCTTTATGACGATGTTGTAGCTATTTCCTTCATCATTGCAAGGCTCTAAAAAGTATTTTAGTACATAATGGAAGCTCGGCTGACGCCTTGTTTTGTAATGCCTTCCAAAAGATGAGCGCTCCTCTGGCTAGATTCGCAGGAGATTCCACCTCAAGAAAGTACTATGAAGTTAAACCTTCTCATGGTCAAGATCAGCTCGGCCTATAACGTAACTCTTGGCCAACCAAGGCAACAACGAGATCGGGTCCAGCCTGTCTAAAGAAAACGCTCTTGGGTAGCCATGGATCCTGTATAATCATAGCTCCTCGACCTTGAGGGGTAGCGGCGCGGCCCAGAGCTCAACGCATGCCGCCTAACGACCTCCAACGACTCCCAGCCGGTGCTGAGCCAAGTCTTGAGGGACCTTGAAGCTTGCGAGCTGTCAATATGTCTCCAAAAGGTACCTCCATCTCCAACATCGCCCTCCCTCGTCTATGTTCTCGAGCTGATGCTTACCTCTGAGCTGGACTCTTCTGTTCTCAAGCTCATCTAAGTGCTCGAGCTCTTTTGTTCTCGAGCTCATCTAAGTGCTCCAACTCTTCCGTACTCGAGCTCATTCAAGTGCTCGAGTTCTTCCATTGTCGAGCTCATCTAAGTGATCGAGGTCTTCCGTTATGCTCATCTAAGAGCTCGACGACATTTCGACGACATTCGACGCCATTTCGACGCTACTTCGACGACATTAGGCAACATTTGACGCCACTTCGACGACATTCGACGCCACTTCGGCACCTCTTCAATGCCATTTTGACAACATTCAACGCCCATTCGACGACATTCGACGCCACTTTGACGTCATTTCGACACCATTTCGATGCCATTTCGACGACATTCGACGCCTCCTACGACGACGCACCCCAATCTGATTGGGGTAACATTGCTGAGTCGACCACAAGCCAAAGAAGGCCGCTAAAGTCGATCTTGAAGCAAAGTCGCTTACCTCGGCTTGCGCAGCTCGGCTTAAGGTCGTTAGCTCTGACTACGCGAGAGGTACACCCTACTTGGCACGTACATCTCCATAGATATTTGGCTATATTATAGGACGATCGATGACTGGACTACTTCCTTCGCTCGAGCCAAAAAGTAGCTCGAACTCGGAAGTCGGGGGTAGTGTTGGGGGAAAAAATGGACCACCCCACAAATACAATCAGAGCACCCAAATCCAATGACAGGCATGACCCCGGTAAGCATGATCTCGACATGTACGACCTCAGTAGGCCGAGCATAAAAGGCTGTCGAGCTCAGCAGCCCGAGTATAGCAGGCTGCCGAGCTCAGAAGGCCGAGCACGGAAGGCTGCCGAGCTCAGCAGGCCGAGCACAAAAGGCTGCCGAGCATAGAAGGCTGCCGAGCTCAGAAGGCCGAGCACGGAAGGCCGAGCTCAGAAGGCTGCTGAGCTCAGCAGGCCGAGCACAAAAGACCGCCGATCTCAGAAGGCTGCCGAGCTCAGCAGGCCGAGCACAAAAGGCTGCCGAGCTCAGAAGGCAGAGCACAGAAGGCTACCGACCTCAGAAGGCCGAGCTCAGAAGGCATGAGCTCAGAAGGCCGACCTTAAAAGACCGAGCCGACCTTAGAAGATCGACCTTGTCGTCCACATGCTGCGGCCATGCCCTGCAGCAGCCTTACCGCACCATGCTTTGCTTGCCGGTCATGCCACGACAATAAAATGCACACGATCTCTACGAACCTCCAGCTTACTCAAAATCTCAGACCATCCATGGCAACTAGTTGACTCACTCAACTCCGTTCAGTCACCCACGACAACTCATTAATTCATACGATCATGCCCAATCATGACGACAACTTATTAATTTGCCCAGTTACATCACATGTAACCCTATATTCCTCCTATAAAAAGGAAACTTCTTCCTCTTTAAAATAGATTTCTGAATCTTTCTCCACAAAAGCCCCCTTTGACTTAAGCATCGGAGGGCCGATGCCGGGGATCCCGGCCACCGACTTTTTGCAGGTCCTCCGGAGGACGCAGCCCGCCGACATACCACCCGCATCGGAGCTCCCTTTCCTCGGCCAGTGGTCACCTCCGGATCCAATTTCCAGCAACAACACTCAAACAAATTCCAACCGATTAAAGGGGATTTTACCGATCACATTGTGCCTCTTTCGAGGGAGCAGCAAAGCGCCTTTATGGCAAGGGTATCGGGGCAGCTGGTACTCAACAGAACCCGTTGCGGTGCTCTATTGATCATCAAAGTATAGATATAAAGGCAGTTCGGATGCTTATAGTAGGGGAGGAACTCTCGTCTTCCGTATAGAAGGCTATTTCAAAGGCTGCCAAACATATACAAGGGTCAATTTGTGGCAATTGGGTGAGGGTGGGAGCAGATTAATTTTTTTCTAATGATCCATGGATATGTGGGAGTGCAATGAATCGAATGGGCAACCTTGATTAACATGGATGGTTGCTATGACACTATAAAGCTTCGTAGTTTCATCAATTTTGAAAGGTGCCGAGTCTGTGCCGGAGCATTTTTGTAGCTTATTATTTTTTGATTTTATCAACCGCATTCACATCCGTCGGATGTGAGCCACCATTGTACCAAAAAAAAAAGTGCCAAGACATTCAAAAGCTAAATCATATGCTGCCGTCTAAAATTGCCGGCAAAATCTTCCACAAGAGAATTCGGCCTGATGTTCTCGGTTGGATGAGGCTAGATGAACCAAAATTGAAGCTTTCGATGCATATAAATATTTAATCCATCAAGATCACTCTGATCAACCACGATTGCTCTTCTCTTGGATTATTTTTTTTTTAAAAAAAATATCCACCCTAAAAACTGGCCTATATGTTTAAAAATATTATGTGAGAACATAAGGAGAAGACCATACAAGTATAAGCTTGCAAACCTAGTTTATTTGTTTTAACATCAGGCTCGTACAAGTGCAAACCCAAACAAAATTACATTAGTGTTATGAAATGTGACAATATACGGTTCGTGTTGTGTTCTAACCCGATCCAATTTGATCCGAGAATGGCATCTCCCTCCTTAATCTGATAAATTGAATTGAAACCGAATGGAATTTCTTGATTGGGTTTCATTTGATTTTTTATAAACTATCAGCTCGGATACGGATTTAGTTTTAAGAAATCGATAATCGTAGTCCTCCTTTCTCCTTGTTCTTTGATAGACACTATCTAGACGGCACACCCACGCACACTCCTCCAGCATCACCGTTGTTCCGATTAGTGCGGTGAACTTAAGGCATCATTCACCCCTTCAACATCTACTCGTCCCATTTTTTATTTTTTCGAGGCGTTGCCCTCCGGTCACTAAAAGCAAAAAGCCGAAAGAATCATTGGAAACCACCAAAGCCCTATAATGTCCGTTTGTACCTCTCAAATCAACCCCATCTTTTCTGCCAGCCAGACATCAAATGGAATCATTTTTTGTCCTCATCAAGCTAATCCAAAAGTTTTCAATGCCACCATTATAGTTTTTCACTCTCCATTGTCTCTAGTTTAATCAGCTCATCTACTGTCCAAAGTTTGTAGCTTTATGTCTTCTCTTTTGTTTGCTAAGAATTTGTTGTTTTCTTCTTTGATTTGGGTTAAACAACTCGGAAGCGACCAGGTGGAGGAGAGAGAAAGGGGCGGTAACGACACCGGGCCTGTGCGGCAAGAAAGAAGAGCGTGACAAGGAGTGTGGCTCCTGGCGAAGGACCGGATCTGCTAACTCGATGCCGCCACCGCCGTCCTCTGAAACCCCACATCGTGCTCCCTCACCGGAGCCGCCACCGCCGCCGCCGATCAGATTCCCCTCCCCATTGACTCCACCAGGTAGGACGGTGATGACAGCGCTTCCTCCGCTCTCTGATTATCATGGCTGCGGTTATTCTTCCGTCAAGGCTTTTCTTCTTTTGTTTTCTTCCTCTAGAGAAATATTAGATAGACCAAATCTACCAAAGACCAAGAATGAAATCATCTTAGGTAGATTTCTTTCATCCTGGTTCTATGATGGATCTAATCCACCTAATAATTAGCCCTTCTAATGGGTTTGGGACGTCAACAAGAGAATTTTTGGGTTTTCTCGCCCATGGAAGCAAGAGATTGGCAAGTAGATCCGCATGACCAAGACCTAACTCTTTTTTGGTTCGATCTGGACTAACTAAAAACTCGTAGGCTGCAAATATGCTATGTGTATAAGAAAATATTTGGATGACTCTATGTCATGCCCCCGACCCGAGATCGTGACACAGAAGTTGCGACAACTGCGACATAGAAAATTTTTCCCACAAGCATGCCAGGCATCTTATCATCATATCATAAACATTGCAGCGGAGATAATTTAAATAATTATAAGCCACAATTCAATTAACTACCAAATCGAACTAACAAGTCTTACATCAATTAAACCTTAAATAATAACTTGGTAAAAGATTATAATAACACTAAATCTAGACTATGCAGAATTATCAGATCTCACTTCTAGTCTCACTCTTATAGTAGGACCCGCATCCAAAACTAAATATCTGCATATGTGAAGAAAAGAAGGAATAATGAACTCGACAGCCCAGTAAATAATGAATAATTTAACTAGATAATCCATGTAATACCAAAAAATATAAATATAAATATAAATTATAATGAATCGGTATAAAGATATAATCAACTCTATTTCAAAACACAAATCCATTAAAATCTATATCCTTCAAATATTCGTATACGTAATCATAAATCTAATTCGAAATAAATCACACTCAACTCAACAACCTTTAACTATAGTCACACTTATACTATGTGGTTAGGCCAAAAATAGAACCACACTTATACCCTACGGAGTAGGCCAGAATACCGCACTTATATCCTATGCAGTGGGCTAGAATACCACACTTATACCCTATGGCAGGGCCAGAAGCAAAATCATTGAGCTCAATAACAATCAAAGTGCCAATGAATAACCTCCAATTGATAGAGTTTAGAACATAGTTAGACTGAGAGTTTAGATCTGATACATATTAAAGTTTTTTTTACAAAATAATATATATATAATAATCAAATTAAAATATGTATATACAATGTAAGAGCAGTAAACAATTTAACAATAGTATGAAAAATATTACTCCAATTTATATATCTATTTTTCATTCAAAATATCTTATAAAATTCATAAATCACATATTAATCGGTTAACAATTTATTCAATGTACAAAAAATATTATATAGATAAAAATTTAGGAAAGATAGATCATTATTTACCTTGCACAAATAACGTGTAAACAATCCAACTAATCCTAAAATCCTCCTTTAGAACTTAGCTTCTGGCGATGATTTTCTACAGCTCCAAGTATTGATGGTGGTCCGTATTCAGATAGAAAAAATTGAAGAATTATGATAATTAATCTCTAATTGGGGTTGGTTCTCCCGTGGGGGTGGGAGGGAGGATGGGGAAAAGCTCTAAATAGAGCTCGACCATGACTGGAATCTGACCCAGAGTTGGACTTCGTCTAACCTTCTCAAAGAGGAAGAAGACTCCCATCATGAGTCTCTTCCTTCTTGGCACGTGTACAGCACATGCATTCTTTTTTTTTTTTTTTTTTCATTTGGCCCAAAAAGATTGGGTCAGCCAAGTGGACTGAGCCAGTTTATTGGGTCTTACACTATAATTTTGTGTTTGATATACATTTAGTTCATTTTTCTCTTTCAAATAAGCTAAAAGTGGTCTTGGTGTAATATGAAGCAAGCAAGAATGGCACTAATGTAGCCCAAATCTGACCTACTAATCACAAGCTGACATGTGGTACTACAAAAAAAAGAGAACTTGTTTTAGTTGAACAAATCATCCTAGGTTGAACGGGATAAGGATGACCAAGAGGTTGTTCTCCACTTGATTTAGAGCTCGGAAGCACAATACTGGTTGAACAAGAAGTCCATATCTATAAAAAAAGACTTGGCATACCGCATCTGCAGATTCTTCTTTTTGATTTATTATTCAGATCTTATTCTTCTTTATTTTCAGAATATTTTTTTGCTAACTTAGGCATTGGAGAATTTCCCATTAGATATAATGGTGACCTCAAATGTTTCTTTCTCGTGTGCTTAGATTGGTTTTCTTCAAACCTTCAGATCGAATTTTGGAAGCAATAGGCACGTACTAGTGTTTTAGTATAATTGGGAGCAGAAAAATAGAACATTTCTTTTAGAAATAGTTCTTTTGATGTTGTTGTAGAGAAACTCTGACGCTAATCTTATCTAGTGCTTGCTATTCTCAACATAAATATTATTTATTATTTTTCATATTAAATTTTTGCCACCTTCAAGAAGAATTTTTCGCCTTGCTGGCAAACTAAAATTTCTTTGTAATGAATCGGTTTAGATCTTGATAATAAATCAAACTTAAATGGAGCTAGATTTGGATCAAGCCCTAACTTAGCCTGACCAACATGTAACCATCATAAAAGAACACTGAAATCTAGCATCTTAGTGATTCCATTATGGTTTCAATATATATTTTACATGAAATTTCCGTGATATATCTTTCTAGTTGATATTTACATATCTTAATTTTCCTTCATGATGAGTTTTTCTTGACCGTCTTTTGAGAACTAGAAGGGTGGAAGCTCGATCAAATACTAAAGTAAGGGAATAATCAAACATTTGTATTAACATACCAAACTCTACCAATTTGGCCAGTTGGAACCCAGAATTTTTCTTTAATCATTGTCTTCCATTCCCGATTTTGTGTTTGGTTTGTTGAATCAGTTTTTCCTTGTGACAATTGTGGGTTTTAAAACCTTCTTGGAATAGGCTACTCTATATTAAAGCTCGTTTGGTTCGCGGGAAGCATTTTCTCTCCTAAGAATATGATTTCTGGAAAGCAGATTTCTGGAAAGAGAATACCTAAAAAAGTACTTTTGGCATGTTAGGTTGACAATGAAAATGTGACAGATTTTCAAAGTACTTATGTTTGGTTGACCATCCATTTTTCTGAAAAGATTATGTGTAATTTCTATTATACCCTTAATAAAAATTAGGTCTTTAATGCCTCTTTAATGCTGAAGAATTTTTTTTTGGCTGAAAATGGATTTTCATACAATACGTGTACGAATACACCCAATAAAGTCAAAAAAATACTAACTCGCGGAGTGCCAATGGCAGCTCCCCTCCCCCTCCCAGAAGGTGTACCCTAAATGTTGAGCCGCAAAGGTAGCCACCCAATCGGCCGCCTCATTTGCTTCTCTAAATATATGTTTGGTCTCGACGACCACCCCATCCCTCCTCATCATCCCTATATCCCGAACCAAGGGGTGGTCTGTGCTCTCACCCCTCAGCCCCTCCTGGATCCATCTGATAATTATGGCCGAATCACCCGCTAGGATAATTGAGCCGGCCTGCAATACCTGCCTCGGATGTCGAAGACCCGCCCAGGCAGCTCACAGCTCTGTCCCTGGAACCGACGTGCCCAACAACTGGCAGCCATCTGCTGCCACCACCTTGGAATGCGGGTCTCGTATCACAAAGCGCGCACTACCCCGTGCGCCTCCATCCAGTACCGATTCGTCGAAGTTGACCATGAGGAAACTCGGGGGTGGGGGTTTTTAGGTGAGGAACACTATCTGAGAAGCTGCTTGAACAGAGAGGGAACCCCAGGTGTCCCGAGCTGTCAAAGGTCCATCTGAAGAGGGTATGATCTCCAACGCCTGGACTCGAGCGAACTCCGCAACAAACCTCGGTGACACCCTGCGCTCGCCGAAGGTGCGAGTGTTCCTTTCCAGTCAGATCTGATGTGCTGTGCAAGTCGCTCTGATAGCCTCCTGATATGTCCGAGGGCGGGCCAACCACTGTCGTATCATCTGTAGAAACTAAAGCCTCCCACTCCAAGCCTCATGCGGGATCCCTGCCCACTGCCATGTTGACCTCGCCCACGTACACTGGAAAAGCACGTGGTCCACCGACTCCTCAGCACTGAATGTCCCACACTCCGTTGGGATCCTCCAGCCATGCCTGCTCAGCACTGTTCTCGTCGGAAGGCGGTCCCACGCCACCATCCATAAGAAGAGTGTTGCACTCGGGTGAAGCCCCAACCTCCATATCTAAGTACAGTCCTACCTCGGCTCATGCTCCCGCTGGATGACATGAGAAAGGTCTTCCAGTCTGACACTGGTCCGGCAAGAGGTGCCTCAAATCCTGACATCTGGTCCCCTACATCCTGGTACCTGAAGAGACCGGATCCTCTTCACTAGGTATCATCCAAACAACTATCATAGTCTGGCATCATCCCACGCTGACTCACCCAGGGCAAGAAGATCGAAAACTCGCAACCCCTCCACTGCCTCAGTATCGACCATGGTCGGCCAGCACCTTAGTGGAACGATATCCACCCATGGGTCAGCAGTCACATCAATACTCCGCCTATCACCTATCAGCCACCTGGTGTTCACCGAGACCATCGGTAAGTACCTCCCAATCTCGCACCACATGGAGACTCAACGCCCACTCCATGCCTCCTTTGAGCCCTTTCGACCATATCTGATTGCCATCACCTGACTCTACAACCCGTGTGGCTCTAACAGGAACCAAGATGCATGCCGAGCGATGAAAACCTCGCACCGCTCCAGTAGGGACTATACCCCAAGACCACCATCATTGGTGGGCTGGCAGACCTGTTCCCAAGCCATCAAATGCACCCCGCAGCCTCTGTCGTATGACTCCCACAAGAAGCACTGAAGTAGCCGCTCGATCCTCAGCAAAGTCGTCTTCAAAACCACGGTGTTGGCCATGAGGTATATTGGCATGGACCCCAACATCGATCTGATCAGTGTCAATCTATCCATCATGGACAGGGAGGCTGCTCTCCATCCCACCAACCTGCTCTATACCCGCTACACCAGACTGGAGCACTCTGCCACCCGTAGTTTGCGGCCTGTGATGGAAACTCCCAGGTAGGTCAATGTCTACTCCTGCTCAGGTATCTGCAGAATCCTTCGAATCTCCTGTCTCACCCTACTGTCCGTGCTCGGGCTGAAGTGAACGGCTGACTTTTGGAAATTAACTCTCCGACCAGATGCCATGCAGTAATCTGCCACCACCCTATGGAGGACCCGTGCATCAGAAACTCGTACCCTGGCCAGAAGAAGATAATCGTCAGCAAAAAGTAAGTGAGAAGAGGTCTAGCCCTCAGTGCAGGGACATAGGCCTCCAGCTCCAGGCTGGCACACACTCGCTGCAAATTACAAGACAAAATATCAGCATAGATAATAAAAAAATATGGTGATAGAGGACATCCCTGACGCATCCCCATAGTGGACTCGAAGAAAGGTGATGGTGTGCCGTTGACCAAGATGGAAAACTTTGGCCCCCGGACACACCCTAGGACTCATCCGATCCACCGCCTGTGGAAGCCATACGCCTCTAGTGCCTGCCAAAGAGAACTCCACTTGATCCTGTCGTAAGCCCTCTCCATATCTAGCTTGATAGCCATCAAGCTACGTCGCATTGGTGCTCGCTAAAGATCCCATATCATCTTCTGGGCCAACAGAATATTATGGGAAATATTTTTGCCAGCTATAAATGCCTCCTGCTCCTGGCTAATGATGCCAAGCAAGAGGGGCTTCATCCTGCCCACCATTATTCTTGCCACAACCTTGTAAAGGGTTGTGCACAAACTAATGGGCCTGAAGTGACAGGGCTCTGCCGCCTCCTGACGCTTTGGTGTGAGCGTGATGAAGGTGGCCTTCCAATCCTCCGCCATCACCGCCTGAGTGAAGAAGCACCGAATAGCCTCTACCATTGCTCCCCGAATGATACCCCAGTATTGTCAGAAGAAGAACGGGGGGAAACCATCAGGTTCGGGAGCCTTATCTGCAGCTAGAGCCCAGACTCCACCTATACCTCCCGTGCCGACACCGGCCGGACCAAGGTTGCGTTCTCATCATCCTTAATACCCGCGTCCATCCTCGGGAGGTGGTCTCCATCGCCAGAGTCCTCATCCTCTGTCCATCCGATGCAGAAAAAATCAAGCAGGACCTGTCGAATGGCAAGCTCGCCTTCCACCCGATGTCTAGACCCATCTTGCAGCGAGTGGATCGTGCTCCGCTGTCTCCGGATGATCGTAATCTGATGGAAGAACCTAGTATTACGGTCACCCTCACTTACCCACTGATCCGAGATTTCTGTCGCCAGAAGATCTCGTGCTGTCGTAGTAGTGAGTGGTGAGTCACAAGAAGCCCTCGGAGGTCACCCATGTCATCCACCGAGAGTGCGCCTTCAAGATCGTCTTTCCTCTTCAACTCAGTGATCACAGTCTCTACCCCCTCAACTCTTCGAAAGATATCGCCCACAACTTCGCGGTTCGATCGGCGAAGACGCCTCGTGGTTAATTCTAGTTTGTGCGACACCCGTTGTATTGCATCCGCACGCACCGGGATGCGCCATGCATTGCAGACAATATCACAAGACTGGGGGTACGATAGCTAAACCTTCTCAAAGCGGAAGGGGTTGTGATGACTAGGTCCCGATGATGTGGAAATCAGCGAGGGCAGTCGTCCGAAGCGATCCGAGGTAAATGACTAACTCGGCAGGTAGGAAATCAAAGGATCCAGTCCGGGGATGCAAAGTCCCTATCTAGTCGCTCGCAAACCATAGCACTGTCGAGCTGATTGTTGCACCAAGTGAACTGGGGTCCAGAGAAACCTAAGTCCACTAATCCATTTTGCGACATAAAATTGTGAAACTTCCTCCTGTCCACTCTATCTATGAAGGCTGCACCTCCCCTCTTGTCATCCGTACTCAAGATACAATTGAAATCACCAACTACCACTATCGGGACACCCTGGGCGGTAAGACTGGTGATCTCCCGCCAGAGGACTCTCCTAACCCTGTAGTCCATGCTCGCATATATACCACATAGTACCCATGAAGCAGCATCGGGTGCTGATACAACCATGACTACCTGTTGGGAGCAGTTGTGGAAGACATCAAAAATCGCCATCCCTTGCCTCCACATGAATAGAATACCTCCTGACAGCCCCTGTGAATCAACTGCATGTGTCTCCCAGTCCCTCCCCAGGCGCCGTCTCAGTCGTACAAGCCTCGTACCAGATAATCGAGTCTCACTAAGGAAACAAATCTCCGGACAGTGAACATGCACTAACCGCTTGAAGGCGGACATGAAGGATGGCTTGGCCGCCCCCTACAATTCCAGGCTAAGACCCTTATGGATTATAGTCCACATAGTCGGCCTCAGACTCATCCTCCCCTAGGTCATGGGGCTAGCCTCAAGCTCACTGCCTAGGCCATCCCCCTACTCATCATCACCACCTACAGTGGATACGACCCGCATGACTGCCGCTCTAACTCGTTGCACGATAGTTGGGTGGTTCGTGCCCCCTCCTGACGTCAGTGGCACGGCCTGAGTCCCCTCTGGAAGCGACACAGGGTGGCCCCCGGCTTCGCTCCCACCAGAGGTGGCCTCCACCAGTTCACCTGTGGCCCGGGAGTAGACGGCTGAACTAGAAAACCCCATCTGGGCCTCTCCTAGTACCCTCATGCGCGTCCCATGGATGCAACTCACTCATCTCGCCCGGAATGAGGAGGGCCTGGCAGTTGAGCAAGGGGGTCCCCAGCTCCAAATCAAGCCTCCGATAGGGTGGGCTGTACTGAAATGGCCCTACCAGCACCTCACTCTAGCCCTGCAGCGCTAGGTCGGCTTGAATCCCCTGGCCTGACGCTGACTGAGCCTGTGGGCCCGCCGCAGTCCGGGCCAAGGGGCAAACCGCAAGCTTGGCCTGGAGGCCCTAGGCTCGCAGCCCCTTAGCACACGGCGCAGTCAAAACCCCCCGGCTACGTGCATCCTCGCACGGGCCCAGCAAAATCTGGGACCGCGCGATCGAGCCGCGGGGCATTGTCTCAGTGCTGGGTGCGCCCCCCGGGTCGGGGCACGCCTATGGCGCGAGGCACGCCGACGTCGTGGGGCACGCCCTGGGCCGCACCCGCCGGCCCACGTCCCCGATGCCCAGCCCTATGGGCCCAGGTATGCTGGACCAGCCCATTTGAGTTTCGCTGGCCCAACACGGGTGTCGCGTGGGCTGGCTGGGCCCCCAATCGAGCCTAGGCCTGCTGGCGGCCTAGGCCGCTTTTGGGTTTGGGCTCGAGCTGCCCCCACCTGGCTGGGCTCCGGATCAGCCCACACTAGGGCCGAGCCATCTCGGCCAAGAGCTCATCGGCTGAGTCAACCTAGAGAGGGCCGAAGGGGGTCTCTGGGTGCTACCCGTCCCCCCATCAGCCAGCGGCGACCGGCGGCGCGCAACCTTTGCCGGCTTTTGCCAGCCGTCGATGTTTGCCGGGGACACCAGCGTGGTTGGGCGAGCCGTTGGAGATGGTGGCCGAGTCGAAGACGACCTGGGCCTCGATTGCGGCTCAGTCGTCTCCATCGGCCGGTTCTCCCGCGGGAGTCTCCGCCGCGTCGCCACAATCTAGGGTCCGTAGATCGGTCCTTGAGCCTCCCCCCAACGCCCGGAGGTGGTTGAGCAGGCCCGCCTCCCGGGTCCACCTCCACCGAGGGCAGACCCTCCTCGGCGCGGGTGGTCGTCGGAAAGCAGCAGGCCGCCGCCTGATGACCCATCCGCCTACACCGAGGGTAGAGAGCCGGAACATTTTCGAAGACGAAGGGCTGCCATTGCACCTTCGTCTTCCCCTGGATCATCATGCCCGGTAATAGGGCTTTGGTGGTGTTGACCGCCACCTTCACCCGGGCGAACCCCATCGCCTGCCGTTGCTCGATGATGCCGTCCACCGCGATCGGCTGGCCCGCCCGAGCGGCGATGTGGACGATGGTCGAGGTCGATCAGTATTCCGGCAACAGATGAGGCAGGCGGAGCCATACTATCGCCGTCTGCATGGCTTCCTCCTCGGGTTCAAAGTTTGAAACCCATAGGCTCATGGCGAGGAGCTGCCCTGCCACCACCCATGGGCCTTCGCTCAGTGCCCGGTCCCGGTCCTTCATCGATCGGAACCTCAGGGCCAGGTGGCATCCACGAGCAGGACGGCCACCACCTCCTTCATCTTGGTCCGAACGGCGACGTCCTTCGCTACCCATTCCGCAGGGACATAGCGGCTGAAGCTATGGACCGCCGCCGCCTGCCCTTCCCACTCCAGCCGAGCTGCCTCAATCGGCTCCTCCGAAAGAGCCAGCACTTCCGGGAAGCAGCAACTTAGGCGCTCCACCTCCACGGCCGTGGGCCATTGAGTCACCCACGGCCCCGCCCTCGACCAGGTGCCAGAGCTTCCCCCACGCCCGTCACCCTTACCGTTACCTCTCGCCGCTCCCTCCGTTGCTGTTCCATCCGGTTGCTTCCCCTTTCGGTCCATTGGTCGCCCTGTAAGGAAGAAGACAGTGAATAGGAATGGCTCTGGGAGACGCCAAGCTGTTCGCATAGACTCTGACGCTCCCCCCCCACCAGGTGACCTTGGATCTTTAAGCCGGTCGGCCCCTTGCGATGCTGGAGAACCCCTTCGCCTTGACCGGCGATGACCCCGCCAGATATCTCACCGGCGGAAGCTAGCCGTTAGCACCTCAGGGGAGAGTTTTCCCCAGAGCTTCTCTCTCTATGAACTAGACGTTCTGAAGGGATTTTTTGAAAAAAAATAAAAAATGGAGTGATTCTCGGTTCACGGAAAAGTAACTTTTCATATTTCTCATAAACGTGGGAATCATATTTCGATGGGAATACAACTTTTCCGTCTCTCTCGTTTGAAAACTTCAACCAAATAAGAAGCATCTCATTACTTTTATGTTGACTACACTTTCCCTCTTCTTTTTCCGCGAACCAAACGAGCCCATAATGTATAATTAATTACTGGGTCATTTTTATCTCAATCGTTCATTATCGATAGAGATAACCTCAAATGTTAACTTCCAAAACTCTCTTTTATCTCAATGATTGTGACCAATCTTGAAACATTTTTCACAAAATCAATCTCACATGCAGCTCCAAAAATATATAAATCCCCTCGACAAATTTTTGGATATTTTGTATATAACTCTTCGCATTATATGTTAAATTTCTATAAAGACTCCTCCTTTCGATATTGCCATATTAAAATCCCTTTATTCTAGAAATTTCTTAATAGGATATGGAATTAACTTTTATTGGGCATAATGAAATGCTTATCGTGTTTCTTCCTATTTCTCCTCTCACTTGGCACTTTAAGCTTCTAGACAGAACAAATACCAACACTCTCAAGTTGGAGATAGGATCAAGATCTTAATTCTCACAATGGTGGTTACAAGGAGCTAGAATTGGATGACGATAATGTCAAAAACCAAGAGTGACTCACAAACTAATTAAAAGTTATGGAGGACTGAATGAAGGGAGAAATGACAAAAATGTTGTAAATATTTTATGATGGTTGTCGAAGAGTTAACTTAAATTTTATTGGGAAATACCTAGAAGAAGAAAGGTGTTTAATATGCAAATATGCGAATATGTAAAAGAGGAGTGCTTTATGTGCAATCAATCTCTAGAAACAAAGATTATATGAAAAATCGTTACTTTATTTTTTTAATAAACCACATCATATCATATCACAATAGATCTTCTTTATCAGTATTGCCGCTACTCTAACTGACGAAAACCTCCCCTATACAATTGTGATACGAGTGTCAAAGTTGTTCGTGCACTTCTTGCTTGTTGACCTTCTACATTGTATGTTGACGCAATCCCAAATTAATCAACCTTAAACATATAATTAGTAAATATGATATTAGGTATTTTTGTGTAACTTTCCTTTTCCACCATCACCATTAGCCTCACTAATCACACCCCTCTCCTTCCTTTCTCCCCTTCTCATGTGTTTGCTTCGTGAGTCCTCTTGTTGTGGGAAAGGTTATAGGAGAGGAGCTCAATTTTTTTGTACCCACCATAGATATGTCGGTGTTTTATGGGGAGAAGCATGCGAGCAATGGTTGTAATCTAAAGATGTAGATAGCCAATAAACCTCCCACTTTTCGAATCGCAGGCCAGCATAGCGATTTGTATAACCTGGTTAGTAATTATACATTTATTCCCTTTTGATTCTTGTGTATACATGGTTGAATGTAATTAATAATTTGATTGAGTTAGATTTTCTTTGTGATTTGGGTGTGTTGATGAGTTTTGGCATAGGTAATGATGGATCCAGATTCCCCAAGTCCTAGTGAACCCTATTCGAGGGAGATGGTGCATTGGTAGGGACTAATTTAACATAACTTTTTGTTTTTTGTTTTCATCATTGGACTAATTTAGCATAATAACGTTGCATTGTTATCAATTTCTTTTTATATCGTTATTTTCGGTTGTGCTTTCTGGATTTTGTTGATATTCCTGGATGATCAGATCCTATATAAGGTAGAGGAGTACTTTACCAAAAAGTGCAAATTTATTTACATAAAAAATGTGAATATAGACATTATTAGGGTATTCTGTTTTAACATAAATAATACTTGCAAATGAAAAATAGAGGAGCTAGAAAATTGTCTTCTCGCTACGTATATCAAGTAAAAAAATCCAATCTTGCGTAGTAATTTCAGTTGTAATAATTAGAGAAAAAATTCATGTTAGAGCCAAAAACAACATGATTTCTCGGGTAAAAAAAAAAAAGGAAAAGAAGGCATGCAATTGTTCTTCAAAGCACCAAATAGTACTTGTTGCTAACCATTTTTTATGAAAAAATATTAGACAAAAAGGCTTTTTAACGGGTGTGCGGGGGTGTGTTTGCATTATATATGCACTTAACACTAACAAAAAATTGTGGTTTCCTCTGTGGTGCAATATGTAATAGTCTTTTTTCTAGATGTTTTTTTCTTTTGAATATGTGGTGCGTGTAATGTTCAAAAGATATACCCTTGAGAACCAAAAATCCTTTACGACTTTAGTTGATAGGAGTCCCTATGTTGCTTGGCTGCATGGCTGTCGTATAATAAATTTCAGCACATATGGCCATACGGGAGCATACATACCAGTATTTTCTGACAAACAGGTAAAAATAGAGGTTTGGTTCAAATTTCTCTTCCTCATGAAAGATTGCTATTCTCTAGTATCTCAAAAAAATGCAATCAGACGAATTTCGGAGCAGTTCTTCCGGTCGAGGTGAACTGATCATAGGGATGGCGCAGGCCGGGGACCAGTGCCAAAGCTAGAGGTAAGGGTCTCCAAGGCTGAGAACTCAGAGTTGATCAAGCCAGTGTTGTCGGCAGAGGTTCGAAATGCAATCTAGTCTCTCGCTGAGGATAAAGCCTCTGGCCCGGATGGGTTCCCACCAATCTTCTTCAGGAGATATTGACAGCTTAGTGGGCAGGAGGTTTCGACAGCAATATGTTAGTTTTTCTTGCTGGCAACGATGCTGAAAGATTGGAAGAAGACCTTCATCACATTGATTCCGAAGAGGCAGAATCCTGCAGAGCCCGATCACTTTCGGCCGATTAGTCTGTGCACCATCCTTTACAAGGAAGTGGCGAAGACTCTGGTTAGGCGGTTGAGGGAGATCATGCCTAGGATTGTGTGCCCAAAGCAGAGGGCTTTTGTGGGGGGGTGGCGATCCATCTCTAATAATATACTGATTGCACGAGAGTTTATGTTTGATCTACAGCGGGCACCGGGATGGAGGAGCTTGATGAGTGTCAATTTAGATATGAGAGAGCTTATAATAAGAAGAGATGGGATTTCGTAGCTCGGTCACTAGAGTGCTTTGGCTTTCACCTGTTGTGGATTCGGTGGATCCAGGGATGTATTCATGCCCTATCTTTTGCCCTTTTGGTGAATAGATCTCTTTCATAGTTCTTCATCTCATCAGTAGGGTTGAGGCAGGGATGCCCGCTGTCGCCGTTATTGTTCATCATTTGTGCGGACCACTTGTCTCGAGCACTCCTGAAGGCATCAGCCAGGCAGGAGGTGGAGGCCTATAGTCCAACACTGGGTATGACTCAGATATCTCACCTGTTTTTTTTCGGACGACTGCTTGTTGTTGGCCCGGGCGACGAGGAGATCGGTCAAGGCACTTCAAAGGGTGCTAGAGTACTGTGCAGTGTTAGGTCAATGGGTCAAATTCGCCATTTGTTTCAGTCCAAAGGCTCAGGCTGGACTAAAGTCAACTATTATGTAGTTTCTGGAGATCAGGGAGCAGGAGGGCACCTTGAGATACCTTGGGGTCCCGATCACAGGCCGTCGACTACGTAAGGGGGAGTGCATCTCCTTGGAGCAGAGCATTAGGAGGAGACTGAAGGGCTGGCAGACGAGTACATTGTCTATGATGGGCAGGATCACTCTGGTACGGTCAGTTTTCAGCTCAGTCCCTATCTATCTCTTATCCAACACTTTGGTGTCCATTGCAGCACTACGATGTTTGGAGCGTTCTTTTAGAAAATTCATCTAGAGGAGGTAGGGGAGCAGCAGGGGTGTCTGCTAGCGTGGGACACGGTTTGCCAGCCGACTAGTTGTGGTGGCATGGGGATCCACTCCCTAATCGAGCGACAGGAGGTCTTCGCTTTGAGGATGACAGTCAGGTTTATACTAATGCCAACGAGTCTCTAGGTCTTCCTGATGAGAGCCAAGTATGAGGACTCGGTGGACCCGGCAGTGTTCCGAGTGGGTCGGTGCAACTCCTTTTTATGGAGGGAGATATGCTCACGCACTCCCTTGGTGACTTCGGAGATCAGATGGGAGATCGACGATGAGTGTGCGGTGGATGCTTTGGGGGACTGCTGGCTGAATAGCGTACCATTAAGAAGATAGCTCACCTACATCGACCTTGGCGAGCTGGAGGGGTGCAGGGTCCTTGACCTATTTGCCCCTAGCGAGTGAGTTTGGGATGTGGACCTCGTACGACGGACCTTTGGAGGGCAGCTAGCAAAGCAGGTATTGGTGGTGCTGATCCCAATAGGCGAGGTAGAGGATAGAAGGATGTGGGGCAGGACTGGTAGATCGGAGGTGCAGACTCGAAATCTTCTCGAGCTGGTCAGGAGGACTGCAACGCGGAAGATTGAGGGAAGGTAGATCTAGAGGCTGCACATCTGCCCCTGAGTAGCCCTGTTTGTCTGGAAGGTGGCCTGAGGATGTATGCCCACTAGGAAAGTATTAGCACGGCGGGGGGTGGATATCTCCCCGGGCTGCTAGGCCTATCAGGAGGCAGAGGAGACTATCCACCATGTCCTTTTCGGCTGTCAGTGGGTTGTTCTGATCTAGGAGTGTGTCTCGGCCTCTGCAGGGCTGCATCGAGGATGGACATCGATAGAGGACTTCCTAACCTTCCTAGCTGAGTCCTCTCAGAAACCTAAACTTCTAGACTAGGGGACTTGGGCAGCCTATCTAGCTTACCACTGTTGGCTAGATAGGAATGCCCGAGTATTTGAGGATTGAGGTGTGCACCCAAGAGTGGTGGTGGATAGGGCCCTACTTCATGCGGTGAAGGTCTTTGATACTACTGCATCGTCATCTCTCGGATTGGCTAGAAAAAATCGGGGCTCTTATTCCGCTCTAGCAGCGTTTAGGATTATGCTTGTTTTCCAGGAGCCCCCACCTTCTGATTTTCTCAAGGTGAATTTCGACAGTAGTGTTAAGGAGAATGGCTGTTGCGGCATCGGATTTGTTATCAGGGATCAGCAGGCCAGTTTCGTGATAGCCGGGGGCTAGCGGATCTTCGATCTGTTCGTCGTTGGTGCCGAGATCAGAGCTGCCTGGAAGGGTGTCTCCTATGTGAGACGGATGCTGAGGGCGAACCATATCATCCTTGAGGGAGACTCCACGGTAGTGATCGAGGGGATCCAGAGTCTCGAGAGTGCTATCAGGGGGGATGCGGTTGCTTCATGACATTCGTCGACTCTTAGGCAAATATGGCACCTCTCGAGCTACCCATATATTCTGAGAGGTCAATAGTGTGACAGATTAAGTAGCATCTTATGCGGCTCATCACTCCGGAGATTTTATCTGGGAGAACTGTACTTCTATTTTAGCCCCCTTGCATTGTCTTTTATTGTTTGACTTTTTGGATTGTACTCACGTCCGTTGTATGTGGGATGCCGATGTGCCCAAAAAAAAAAGAAAAAAAAGGCAATTAGGACTTCTGCAAGGCTTGAGTTGTAATGTCCTCAGTTCTTCTCTCTCTCTCGCTCGCTCGCTCCCCCTCCCCCCTCCTTCCTTTTCTTTCTTTCTTTTCCTCCTTTAAGAGAATGTAAACTTCATTCTCTTAATAAATTCAGGCCTTGGCTCTTTTTCTATTTAAAAAGAACAGGAGGATAAAGAAGTATATGGCTATGGTTAAAGAGTCAACACCCCATCTGCTTTGGTATAAGGTCCCTCTGAACATGCGTTCAATGGATCTGCCTCAGGTTGAAGGCGTAGCTTGTAGCCAGTATTCCTGCAGCTACGCCTTGCTCATCTTGAAGGCAATGGCCCTCCTCTCACCTTAATTGCAGGCCATCTGCTTTGTGATTTGTGGGTCAGGGTTGACACTATCAGCTTGCTAATTAAACTCAAATTAGACTACAAGATACTTACCAAAGAAAAAAAAGACTATAAGATGCCCCCTTCTTCCTTTAAGCAATTAAACCACTCTAGCTTGATTGGATGACAGAAGGGAGTCGTTTTCGTGTTGCAACCAAGGAGGACCTTCATGCACCCAAGCAGTACTTTAGTATACTAGAGGATTTGGAATCATGTGATGCAAGGCAAGAACAACCCACCAACAACTAGAGCATACTAGAGGTATATTTAGCCAAAGGCTAAAATCATATTTATCGAACTCAAAGCCAGGTAGTGCTGATCCAGTTTGATCTGAACTCAGGCCAGCTACACCAACTTGCTGGCGTTCATGAATACCGAAACCCAAGTCCTCCTCATCCCCTCCACATTTCATGTTGTCAGGTTGGTTTTTGTACTATGTATCCAATTATCTGCTGCTCTACCAGGTCATCGAATTCAGATCAACCTTAGTCGGATTCGGAGTCAATCCTTTGACAGGCCTGTTACCCACCAATCTTGATCGCATGAGTAATCTATTATGTGAGTCATGCTGCTCCATGATCTTCATAAAGCATCATGCCATCTGATTTGTTGCATGCTTACATAAGGGTCTTTTTTCTGAAAGGATTTTGGTTCCATAAAAAGATCAAGCAAGTTCTTTTCTGGTGCATGAGGATCGGATTAGTGGAGAATAGCATCTCTGTGCTAATTTTAGTGGAAGTGTTGAAGTAGATTCCTGCTCGATTTACGTCATTGGCAGAAACAGCGGCAGTTTGTTATTCTAGAAGCGGGTGCGCTAGCTCTTCTCCAATGGCTTCTTTTATTCTCGTTTCCGGGTTCCTTCTCATGTGATATAATGGTTCCTCGGATTGTTAGGAAGTTTTCTCTCGGGCTCGTGCTAACCGATGTGGTTTGCACCTGCTGGTTTGGGATGTTCGTCGGCGGTGGCGGCTATCCCCTCAAACAGACTAGCGTTCCTGTCCAACCATATATGGTAGGACAAATACGCCATAAGAATCCTCGCCCCCGTATGTCTGGGGCTCCGCATGGAATCTTTCATCACATGAATCAGGTCCGGTGTCGAGCCCACCGAGTCAGGTAGAGGAACCGGTGACCATCGCCATATCTCTCGGACCCTCGGGCACTGCAGTAGAGCATGCTCAGTAGTCTCCTCGACATCCGCACACACCTCACAGCACTAAGAGACCCGCATGGCTCGCCGAACTAGCAGGCTCCTGGTCGGAAGGCAGCCCCAGGCCACCTTCCAGATGAAGAGTGCTACACGGGGGTGAATCCTCAGTCTCCATATCCACCCACCCGCAAACTGACAAGTCGGCTCCCTGCTAATCAACGCGTGAAGATCACTGGCTCGTACCCGCGACCATCCTGTCGGCACCCAAACTAGACTGTCAGCCACCCCCCCGATAAGGACTGGCAAGGCTAGAACCATCTCCGCCAACTGCTCCCCAAAAGCCTCCCGAACCACCTTCTCCCTCCAACGACCCCCCTCTGCATCCAGTAAATCGCTAACCCTGCAACCTGCCAGTCTCGTCGAGTCCACCAAGGTCGGCATACGACAAATCGGCCACTCAGTCACCCAACTTTCCTCCAGCACATCAATATATCGACCATTACCAATGGCCCATCTAATCTCCGGCAGCACCACCATAGCCCTAGCGCACATCTCCCTCCAGACTGGAGAGTGATGACGTCCAGCACGCACCCCAGGAGCCAGAGCGTCATACTTAGCCCTCATCAGCGAGGACCACATACTCTCGGGCTCAAGTACAAACCTAACTGCATGTCTCGCTGCTAACGCCTCCCGCCTCGCTACCAAGGACTGCACCCCAAGACCATCAGATCTGATCGGCATACACACAACATCCCAAGCCACCAAGTGTAAGCCGCCTCTACCACTGCTCCTCCCCCAGATAAAGTTTCTGAAAAGTTGCTCAAGGGACCTCAAGACCGCCACCGGGATGATGGCATTAGAAAGTAGATAGGTAGGGACCGAAGTGAGAACTAAATGGACTAGAGTAATCCAATCCATCATAGAAAGTGAATGCAGCTGTCAGCCCTCCAATCGGCACCTAATACTGAGCTCAAGGGGAATACAGTCCCTACTCCGTAACCGCCGACCAGAAAGAGGAATCCCCAAGTATGTCATCGTGCCCTCCTACTCCCTCACCCCCAGAATCTTCAGTATAAAGTGCTTCACTGCCACTTTAGTCTTCGGGCTAAACATAATAGTAGACTTGGTCGGATTGACCTGCTGCCCCGACGCTGCACAGTAGTCCCGAAGAATCTGACCAATAACCCGGGCCGCCTACCGCGATGACCTGGCTAACAGCAAACAATCATCAGCGAAGAGCAGGTGGGAAATCGAAGGGGTCCCCGGCACCGGTCTATAGGCCTCCAACTCCTGACTAGCCACTACCCGCCGTAGGTATCTGGACAAAACATCCGCACATAGAATAAACAGTAGCAGAGAGAGGAGGCATCCCTGGCGTAACCCCCTTGATGATACGAAAAACCGGGATGGCAAACCATTCACTAAAATAGCAAACAAGGGAGCACGAATGCAGCCCATGGTCCACCTAATCCAAGTCTCATGAAAACCAAACCCCTGCAAAGACTACTGCACAAAGTCCCATCTCATCCGGTTGTAGGCCCTCTCAATGTCAAGCTTGATCCCCATCAAGCTTCTCCTCACGGAGCCCTGTCAAGATCAAATATAAACTCTTGGACAATAAGTACATTATCAGATATGCTCCGCCCCTCCAAAAAACCCCTTGCTCCGGGCTAATAAGCCTAGGAAGAACATCTCTCAACCTGACGGCAAGAATCTTCGCTGTAACCTTGTACAGAGTTATGCATAGGCTAATCGAACGAAAGTGGCTCGGCTCCATAGCGTCCTGCCGCTTCAGTATCAAGGTAATGAAAGTCCTCTGCCAATCAGCCGCCATCACTGCCGAGCTAAAAAACTGTTGTATGGCCGTCGTCACATCTCGTCCAACAATCATCCAATATCTCTGAAAGAACACCGGTGGAAAGCCATCCAACCCTAGAGCCTTGTCCCCCCCGAGGGACCACACCGCCTCTCTAATGTCTCTCTCCAACACCAGCCTAATCAAAGCTGCAGTCTCCTCCTCTGACACCCCAGAAAATGGCGATGGTATATCCACTGAGCCCATCCCCATAGTCTGCTCTGTCCATCTGGCCCTGAAAAAACTCACCAGAATCCTCTGAATCATATCTAGATCCTCAGATGGCCGCCCATCCTCACCCTTGATAACTTTGATCCTGTTTTGATGTCTCCTGATCACTGTCACCTGGTGGAAAAATCTAGTATTTCTATCCCTCTCCACTATCCACTGAACCCTCGATTTCTGTCGCTAGAATATCTTCTGCTGTCTAAGAAGAGCATCATGCAGGGCCAGCACTGATCTAAGCTCCCCCAGCTCCTTAGTCGAAAGACCCCCCCTCTGGGCCTCCTGAGCCTGTAACCTGGCAACGACCTCCTCCGACTCCTCAATCCTTCTAAAAATATCTCCCACCTCCTCAGCCGCCTCCTCGTCAACTCCAATCTGTGGGATACCCGATGCATAGCATCACCCCTAACTGGAACACTCCATGCCTCTCTCACCATCTTCCATGATCGAGTGTAACAGAGCCATAACTTCACAATTTGAAAGAAAGGGTTGGCGTGGACATGTGCATCTGTGCTCACCAATAAAGGGCTATGGTCGGATGCTATCCTGGGCAAGTGTCTCACATGATAATCCGGGAAGCTCTGGGTCCACCCAGCTGTCGCACAAGCTCTGTCAAATCTCTTCGAAACTCTGGCGCGACCCAGCTGATTGTTGCACTATGTAAACCTAGGGTCCGAGAAACCCAAGTCTATCAGTCGATTCATTGGCAAAAAGTCTTGAAACTCCTTAATCTTCCTCTCATAAGAGAAGGGCTTCCCCCCAACTTCTCCTGGGGATCAATAATACAATTGAAATCACCCGCCACCATCATAGGGTAGCCCTGACTAATCAACTGCAATGCCTCCTCCCACAACCTCCGTCTCTCCCTGAAATCAGTACTAGCATACACCGCAGTAAGAACCCAAAGATCTCTACTGCCCTCCGAAATCATCATAATCACCTCTTGGTTACACACATGAAAAATGTCCAATCTGCATGATCCCTGCATCTAAGTAACAATAATGCCACCCGATAACCCTTGAGACTCCACTGCATAGAATCCCCACGACCTAGGAATCGCTCTTCTAGCCTTCTGGAGCCCCCCTCGAAAAGTCGGGTCTCAAATAACACAGATGTTTGGATTGCGCATCTGCACAATCCTGCGAAAAGCTGGGGCAAAGGATGGTTTCCCCGTGCCACGGCAATTCCATAAAAGAACCTTCATTGATCACCCAAGGATGCATCACAACCCACTCCCCCAGTGTTGCAATCATGAAACACCGCCTCTTCCAAAGCCCCTCCACTAGCCACGTCTATAGCCCTCGATCCTTTTGCTGCTTCCATCAACTGGACCAATATTCTGTGATGAACCCCTCCTCCATCAGCCTGTGCCATATGGCATGCAGAAATCTTTGAAACATTATCCACTTCCACTGGATCGCCCATCTGCTCCCCATTAGGCCTCAGGCCAATGCCACTGGCTTTCCCACCATTGTCAATTAACCCATCCAAGCTCTTCCCCAAGCACAGCTGGGACACAGAGGATGGAGCACTATTCACCCGTGCCAAATGGCACGGTTGCTTCATTTTGGCTTCCCTCGCGCTGTCGGATAGCACCGCCTTGCCTCTGCTGGAACCGGGATCACCAAGCTCCCCCGACCCAGCAGGCCGCTCGTCAAACCCATCCTTGCCGGTCGACCTCGTCGGCGCCACCTCCCCCAAGACTAGGAGGTTTGCCGCCGAGAGGGCCTTAACCGCCTTCCTCCCTGGGGCCCTCGCTGCTTCATCACGTTCCGCCCGAGGAGGTCGAGTGCTAGCAGTCGAGAGTGGCGGAGGGGAGCTTCTACTCCTCCGATGGAAGCATCCCCCCAGCCGACCCTTCACCGTTGGCCGAGGAGCCAGACCCCCAACCGAAGACGACAAGCTCTGCTCAGCCTGGAACCGGGGTCTACACAGACTCCTGTTCCGTTTCATCGGGCTCGAACCCAAGCTGCTCGGGCGATCGGTGGGTTCAACCTTTTCACCAAACCGACTAGTGCCAATTCCCGGACCGCCCTCGCCCTGGCCTGCTAACCGGTTCAAAGCAGGATTGATTCCGCCCGGACCCATCTTGTTGCCTGACTCGGCCCCTGCTCCGCCTAGACGGGTTGACTCGGTCCGACCGTTTTCGTGCCCGCATCGTCTTTCGAGACATCCTTCTCCGGTGTCCTCCTTTGGGCAACCTTGGAAGGCTTCTGCTACCCATCAAGATCAATCAGAGAGGCACCAGCTTCCGACCGATTGTCGGCTGAGATCTTGTCGGATCGAGGAAATGTAGGCGTCGAGCTCGGCCTTGCCCCAGGCTTGGCCGTTTCCTTCCTCCGATTTGCCACCTTTGCCGGCCGTGGATGTCGGACTTGGCTCGTGACCATCCACGGTCCGAACACCGGCAACTCCTCTGATGGGCCACCATCCCTGTTCATCTGCACTCCATCTTCCAGGGGGTCCGATCCTACGGCTTCCTTGCCTTTCCCATGGAGCTCCCCCGCCTCCGCCATCCCATGCGACGACGAAGAATAGAAGTAGTCCACCACCGAGTGCCCTATCCTACCACAATTGGTGCAGGGGGCCGGCAGGTTTTCATAGATAAAACCCTGTCAAAAGATCTCCTCAACCCCCCCGGATCTTCCCCTCACAAGGGTGCCTGGCCTGAGTGGAGCTGAGCAATCCAGCTCAATCTTTACCCTGGAAAAACCGAAGCGCCTCCCCTGCTCTGTGAATCCATCCAACGCCAGAGGATTACCGGCACTTGCAGCTATTCGGAGGATCGTGGACTTCTTCCAGTAGTCCAGTGGCAGCCGCGGCAGGCGAAGCCACACGACGGCCCTGCCGACACCCCCGACACCAGGGATGAAATTAGGGCGCCAGCGGTCCATAGCAAGGAGCTGACCGGCGACCATCTACGGGCCATTCAGCATAGCAGCCTCGCGATCAACCTCGTTGGCAAACCAAATAGCCATGAATCCGTCCATGAGCAGGAAGCATTCCACATCGTATCCCAAAGCTCCCAATCCTCCCCGTTTGAATTCCTTGGCCACCCAATCCGTCGGAACATTCCTCCCCAAGCTCCTCGCAATAACCGTGGTGCTCCGCCATTCCGATCGGGTCCCCTCTAGTTCTTCCTCTGGGACATCCACCACCTCGGAGAAACGCCTCTGCAACAGCTCCATCTCACGGGGGGAGATCCGATGACACGACCACTGCCTTGGCACACCCTTCGCCACCTCCGCCCAGGAGCGCCCCTTCGCGGCACCTCCAGGGCTAAAGACTCTTGGCCCAGCGACCCTTCGCGGCACCTCCAGGGCCAGAGACTCTTGGCCCATCATACTTCCCCGGTGCTGGCACTGTTGAACCACCCCCGCAACCGTCAATGACTCGCTCCCCTCCACTGTTCGACGGAATTCCCCAAAGACAACCCCCCCCCCCCAACCCAGTAAGCACGAATATTGGCGCACCCGCTCACCTACCTTTTCAGGCTTGGATGTTGTCTCATCGCTTCTTTGGAAGTTATTGTGGTGCTGGCTTTTAACAGCGGAGCTGTTGCAGTTTGGAGGCTTGGGGTTGACCGCCTGCCGGAGATATAAGAATGACTTCCAGGACATGATCGCCAGTTGTCTGATTTGCGACAGGTTGCAATGATCCGAGTGCGAAAAATGGGATCCTAACATGAATTCTTGGGAGGATGGGAAAATGGCTCGCAGTAAAACCCCAGGAACTGGAGGGGCCAGATGAAGCAATTGAAATAGAATAATATATTCTATGGCACATTTGGTAAGGCCAGGAATAGTGAGATCTTTCAAGGGAAGATCATCACTACCGTGCAGATGCGACGAGTGCAAAAGCCATGAACAATAAAGCAAAACCGAAGGTCGCATGCTATCCCAGGCACATAGGGTACTTACACGTATTGCTAAAGCAAAAGTCAGTCTCCACCTAGGGCAGCATATATATGTATATGCACTTACAGATTCAGATAAAATTTTGAATATAGAAAATAGTTCAAAAAAAAAAAGAAAATAGCTGCATAGAAATGCATTCAGATAGGAATCTCCAGCAAATAATACCATCTCAAAGTATTTCATAAGTTTAGCTTTTTATTGTTATGGACCATTGTGGTGAATCATTCAGCATATAGAAAAAATGCATACAACTGGAGAGATTGACAAGAAGATATATGCAACATATTTAACCGATCCAGGATCGGAAATACTCTGCAGCTTCCAAAAGTTTTTAGAAGTGAAAAAAAAAAGAAGAAGAAAAGAAAACAGAACAAAGCTGGCTAATTTTACGATGCATTTGGCTTATGGTTCAGATATGGAATCCACATTGTACTAGGCTTGCAGTTATGTGGAATCTGTGAAAAGAATGGAAAAGCAAAGCTCTACTACTATCAAAAGAACCATCTTATAGTCAAAAAAAAGTGAATATATTTAATCCCTTGTTTCTCATTCCAGCAGCTGTATAACCTACAATGAACAGAAAAACAACTTCATGAAGCACTAGGAATATTCTTATTGTGATACGAGAAGAAATTTACTTACCACAATCAAAGAACAAAAAGTTAAGCAAATAAATATAATATAAAGAATAAAACTAGCAGCATAACATATTACAAATGGAATGCAAACCATATAGTGCAACTTGATTGCTGGTCACCTCTTGATTCAGGCTCAGTGGTTCCTTCAGAACATGAAAAGCCTCAGAGCTCTGAACTGAATACCTATTCTGCTTTGTGACACAAAATGAGGACCAGTGGGACACCATAAGGTAGAGGACTGAAATTGTGTTACCCTCTTCATGAACTCTGCAATTGGCGGTATATTTGGAGAATCCAATCAACGTAACCACTGGTTCCAGCAGCCTGATCCTCGAAGAGGTTGGAAAGCAGCAAGGAACCTTCTCTTGGCTGTTCACCTTGCCTCACCACACGGCATAATTGAAAACAGGACGGATCCTTCTCCCTCAATCTTCTTATTATCCTCATCAGTTTTCTTGAATACTCATTGTCATGTTCAAGCAATGCAAGCTGCAAAGCAAGAAGAGAAAATATGAGTATAAAACACACAAAAATCAACAATACCAACTCACCCATTGCACTAGAACAATATGTATGACCAATTATACCAACTAAAGAATCATTTGATAAGACTCTCTTTCTTCTTTTCTTCCTTTTTTGTCCTCTCTTTTTCTTTTGTTTGGGGTGGGGTGGGTTTTTTGCCCTAAACCCTAAACCTATATGAAATTTTTGTGCATAGTAATGACAAAACACCAGTAGATAGACAAGATGAATTCAGACTGTTGGCATTTTTGCAGATCTCCTATATTTCTGAAGTCATTCCCAAGCACCTTTAAACCAGATCAGTACCGATTTAAAAATCTGAAAATGAATTCAGATTAGTGCAGAAGAATATTTTAGGAAAACAAATACATGCTCCCAACATAATCCTATTTACAGCCTGGGAAGAACACTCGAGAATAAAAATGATGAGACAAAAGGACAGAAGAATAGAATTTAATCTCCTTCACTCATCGCAAAAAATTATTTTTTACACCATCCCCTCCCTTAATGCATCTAAAAATATAATAAGTTTACTAAATAAGACTCAAGTAACTACAACATCTCTATACATTTTCAGAAGGAAAGAAAAAAAGAAAGCAGGTAAGACACTGTCAAGCTCTCTAAAAAACCAAGTTTGTATCTTTGTAAAAGCCAAAAAAACATCCAAGTCAATAATTAAAAGCCACAATCTCCATGGCTTAACCTTTTCCTAAACCAGTCTAGAAACATGGTAGGACTTCTAGATACCAATGCCATAAAAAACAGAACACAAAAACCCACTAAAACTTTAGTCCTAAATATATACAGAAGGCACAAGGGGAAAAAGAGAAAAGCCTATCTTCTAGCAAAGAACATATAGAATCCAATTTAAACCGGAACTAAATCAACTTGTACAAGTTCTTAAAAAATAAGCCCGTGTTTATACAATTGGCTTCTGGTAACATACAAGTCTTTCTTGGTATTATTGGTGAACATTTTAATTGGATTCAGTTCTTGCTTAATCTAGATTTGAGTTCAATATTTCAGCTCGAAGTCGACCTACTATCTTATCAGGCAAGTTTGGTCTAGCTTGGGCTGGGTAGACCCAAAAAACTTTATTGAAGTTCTATCATAAGTTTCAGCACTTAAATCCAAACCAAGTATCCAGATAATGGGTGTCTTTGGGACTTAAATCAGGTCCGGTTTAGGTAGAATATAGGTCTAGACAACACTATAACACATCCAATGAGATGAGAAAGTAATGAGAATTTGCCTTTTGTCAGGTAGTTTCTTCATGCCTCACATGGAACTAATACACACAAGAATGGTGGAGGGAGAAGCAACTGGTGGTCGGAATAGAGGAAAGGGCAGGTAGGGGAGAATGGTTCTGCTTCTCTTTTGTAAGAAGAACCAGTTATGGTATATATTGCAGAGTCTAGGAGTCTATTTACATAGCTCCCAGAGAATTATTCTGGAAATAAGGATAAAAATCCGTGTATGAGAATGCTAAGTGCCCTATTTGGATGGAGTCGATAAATAGAGGCCTGCTTTTTGCCTTAGCGGTCCAGTAATTTGGACCACTAAACTGGGAACTGCAGCCTGTAGGTTTAGCAGCATGGTAGACAATGAAAGTCCCGAGGAACTTCTAGATCTTAAGGTATTTGACAATGGCAGGAGTCCAACTACTCAAGCATAAGTTTGATGGGATAATGCACTTGAGAACAAGATTGCAGATCAGATGCCCCAAGTTTTAAAAGTTGCTTATTATTGTTTCAACAACATGTCACAATGTGCAATTCTCGAGGGAATGTTGATCTGAAATATCTACTTGCATCAGATTGAGTGCAATGGAACCCAGCTCCGCTCCGCCGAGCCAAAAGGAAAGAACTGCCGGAGGCGAACAGTAAAGTATAGCCAAGAGGCTTAAGTATTCCTAGAACAAAACAAGCATACAGTGGTCTAATTCATATAGTAGGCATAAATAACATGCTCTAATCTAGTGCAAGTTATTCAAACGGATTTTTATTTATTATGTCAATAACACGTTATAATGTGTATTTCATAGGAGATTTTAAATTTGAATTTTATAATTTAATCAGATGAAGTATACATACCATGCAACAAGCATACAGTGGTCTAAATTATAAAGTACATGTAAATAACAAGCTCTATAGTGATTTAAGAAAAGAATCATACCCTGGATAGATCAGGGAATCCAGATAAGTCAACTCCAAGTGTATTATTAACTATATCAGGTGACAGCATCCTGCCTAACCAAATAATGAAGCTGAATCCATCATCATAAATATACAAGGCTCTGGGATCTAAGCTTTGTGCAGTCAAGGCTAACTGCTTAGATGACTCATTAAATTCCTCGGGACCCTGCAAAAATGAAATTCATAATTAATGATTAGCCACCAGACTAATTTTAAAGAGGTAGCTTGTGTCCTGATGAAACAGTTTCCATGGAAGAATTTCAGAAAGTTAAAAATTGTACCAACTTAATGATATCAACATGACATTCTTTTAAATTTAAATTTTCATTTAATAGAATTAGAAATTTCTAGAGAACCCTAATAATGCAATTCTTTTTATTTTTCTTTACAATTAAATAAACAAAACACTGTAATGTCCAAATAAATTTCCTACTAGTATCTTACTGAAAGTAGCATCAATTGACTCAAACAAGAAATGATAATGGACGGAATAATACCTTTATGAGGTTCTCATCTATCCTATATAAACCAGGATAGAGAAGTTTAAGCATCCTTCTTATAGGCAATATCATCATATTGTAACCAGCCGCACAGCGTTCATCGAGAGGAACATCAGCATAACCTCCACGAAGAGCTAAAGACTTGCAAAGAGACAATACATATAATGGCAAGAATCTCAAGGATTCTGGAAATATCAGCCTCCCACCCAACCGATGCTGCACAACGTGGAGATTCCGGTACTCTTTAAGGCTTTTCACAAGCTTTAGCTGCATTAACTGGCGAGCATCTTCCAGCTTATGAGACAGTGTGTTTTCAACGGCTGTAGGTTTTTCAGATTAGTAGTTAGTAGGAAAGCATAGTAGGATGTGATAATGCTTAGACAACCCACAAAATGCATAGCTTATGAGACTCTGTTTTTCAATGGCTGTAGGTTTTTCAGACTAGTAATTAGTAGAATAGTATAGTATAGGATGTGATAATTCTTAGAAAACCCACAAAAGGTATAGCTTACCAAGCCTGCTTAATAACAAGATAATGGCCCCAGTATCTGCCTGGCGGTACATTTCTCCAAGATCAGCTACTACAGGTGCAGCTGCCGTATGGACTCTAATTCGTCTTTCACCTGAAGAGGAAGTATATCTTGTGCTTGCTAAGGATACACATTTGCATTTAAACTGGCATCAGAAAACACTCAAGCATACCTAGAGATGCCAACATGTTGTACATTCATTCTACAAAAACACTTGATACAAATTGAACATAAAAGAAATCTGAAAAACACAGCTGCCAGTTGAAACCATGATGAAGACCAGAAAACAGGTCATTGAAATCCAGCAAAGGATATTAAGTGCCAGGACATTAATATTCCAACTTAGCCTACTACTACTAGACTAAAAAAAATGAAGGCATAGAAGAAAAAATGACAAAATAAATCCAAGAAAACAGAACAACAAATGCCAAATACTATCAAATATCAGTAACAAGGAAGCCATGTTCTAGCTATTTCAGCTAGGCAAATAAATAAGGACAATATTCAAAAACATTAATAGGAAAGAAGCATTGATTTGATTTCTCACAGAAAAGGTAAGGACAGTTAAAAGTACATAACAATGTCAGTTGTAATGCGTAATTCTCAAAGTTGACCTTGTCTGGTGCACACAACATGCAGCATATCACACAAAAATTGGTAAGAAATGAAATGAATCAGTATTAAGCGCCATAGATAACAGCCTTCACTTGCAACAGACACAGACTACAATAAAGAAGAATTAATGTACCACAATTAAATGTATGGCATAATTTATCCCTAGCACGAATTTCTACTCAAACTGATGGACAATCATAGATAAATTTCATAACAAGAATTCATTTTATGGTATAAATTTGATGACATCCTCGAATCTTATAAAGGAAGGTTATGAGAAGTAGCAAGCAACCTCCAAATGCTTCAAAGTTCATACACTTGCAAGAAGTTGGAAGGAATGGTTTCTCTCAAACTTGAAGTTTATAAAAGAGGGAAATGATTTTAATATAAAGTTACAATAATCTCTTAAACACATATCATCAAAAAGCAAAGAGCCACATTCTGACTGCATTTCTGGCTGCTGGTATTGATGTTCACCTTTTATCCATAAGTTTGCAAGTTTATATCCATGAAAGTAATTGTACAAGAACTCTTGTCCCTCCATCTCTTTACTGCTCTCTTGCATGGGTGCATGTAAAGACATACTCACACTTCCACATGCATTCACAAGTTTATATGTTTATGCCAGTAAACTTTGCCACCCTCTGTGTCTTGTGTGTTTTGCACATGCCCAGGGGGCATGCAGGTGCATTATGAGGTTGTTTCATACTAACGACTATTCTCACAAGTGCTTTTCTTTTATGCTGATATTTTTCACACCATTCCCTTTCTTGCATCTAAATTGCCGTATTTGGAGAATCAACTTGTTTGTGAACCTATATTTATGCGGAGAAGAAAGAAAGAAAGAAACAGGATGGTTAGAAAAAAGAAAAAAAGAAAAAAAAAAGAGCACTGAACAAGCACATAGGGAGAGAAAGGATACAGCAGCGCAACTTGAAAATATACAGTCTGTGTTGTCATCAAGGTGTCTTCCAAAGATAATTGCATTGCAAAGGCTTTATCACAATCCACAGCTGGAAGGGCTAATAAATCTGTTGATCTCAGCATAAAATGGCCATGATACGTTGTAAAACGCACCCCTGAAGAACCAAAAAAAATATATTTAGAATATCAAATAGCATTTTTCACAGGAGAAGTCCAAGAGGTTTGTAGTAGAGGGGGGGGGGGGAGGAACCTACTCCATTTACTTACCTTTTCCACATCTAACGCGCATCACAGATTCCCAGGCGGTTTCCCTGGTGAGATCCCTGGCCAATTCATATCTAAGTTTCTCCTGGTGAGTGGGTGCCTGAAATGATGGATAATGATACACCTGACCACCAGTGTATTTCGCAAGAGATCCTGGCATGACCAATAGATAGAGATGTGTCAAAAAAGGAATGCTGATATTCTAATTGACCATTATAAAAATATTTTTGCACCATTATTACCTAAGGAAGCTATATCAGTGTACTTTTCACTGAAAGCATATACATCCACCGCAATCTGATGCTTTGTAAATTCAGCGGCCATCTGTTTATAAAATGGATCGTCAGGTATCCGTAAAGTATGTTCTTTATCTGTTCCATAAATACGAAGATCATCTCCACGTAGTCTTAGGCGCCCAACACCAATAGAAGGTAATGTACTCTGAAACACCAACAACTTCCCTCCAAGTTGACTCTGTCCAAAACAAAATAAAGGGGAGGTCAGGATGCATAACATAATTTAACATACATAATTATCAAATTCGCCCCCTAGAAGCGCTGACAAAATCAAGAACAAGTCACCATCAGATATCATCTTACCATAACCATCAATGCTGCTTTAAGAGCAGGGCCCAAGGCAGATTCTATGTTTGCATTGTCCTGAAACATACTAGGCAAGCTATCCAGTAATGCATCCACAACATGTCTAGAATCAGATAAATTGACAAGAAGATCATCAGGCAATGGTAAAAATATATCATCCAGATCTGCCACCACCAGCATTTGAGGCTGTGTCAAAGAAGACTGGAACAAACCAAAAAAAAATTAATTGACATTAAGGTTGCCTGTCTTAAAGAATCATCAAGAAAACAGGACAAAACTAACAAGTTGTAAAAATGGAAATGTAGGAGCAGAAATTGCCACGACGAACAGATTAACTATGTGCAGCATTTAGATCATTGGAGGGAAATCATACATGCCTTTAAATTATGGAAATGTAATGTGCTATCAAAAGTTAAGAAGCCAATCTGTGTCCTAGGGAAGCCAGGTAGTTCATCAAGACAAGACTTAATGGTCGTTGCCACAACCTGCATAAATATGTCAAAAATGAATATGAATTGCATGATTCAGATGATAGATATAGAGTAAAATTACAAAAATTGATCACGAAGCTAATATAACTGTCAGGGGAATGAAAGAAGCAGACACTATAGAGGTAAAGACAAGCTTCCCAGAGTAAAAAGTGGTTACCTCAAGAAAACCAGACCGAACTGCAGATACCGATACATCAATAAGGAAAAAATATAGTGGTGGCATTGGTGGTCGCACCATATATTCAGTAGGAGCAACAAATTCCACACTTCCCTTAGAAAGCTCAGGTCGTTGATCTACATCACATCTTCTGCCACTAGCATCCAAAGCACAATAATACTCCCCAGGAACTAAATGAGTCAAATATGCAAGTGTTAGCATAAAGCTTGCCACCAAAATTATGAAAATAAGGGAAAAAATGACATCATCTGAAAGCCATGTTCTCAAATCCTACCCACAGAAATTGTAGAATTACAATAACTGAGTATCGGTATAATTTTATTAGTACAAATGAATAATTCTCTAAATAATGCTTTTAGTAGAGACAGATATGCAAGTATTAGCATAAGGCTTGGCAGCAAAATTACAAAAATAACAGCAAAGATGACATCACCGGAAAGCCATGTTATCAAATGCTACCCACAGAGATTGTAAAATACCAATAATTAATACTTAGTATAATTTTATTGGTACAAATGAATAATTTTGTACCAATCAAAAAAGATAAAGAAATCAATTAACTCAACAATCAGGTCTGCAAGAATATTTTACTGAATGATGAAAACATACACATTAACATCTACACAACATAGGAGAACCGTTGTTAAGTTATTTGATGGACAGATTGTCTACAAGATTACATATAGTTAAGTTGTATACACCTACATTAACTATTAGTTGAATCAAATTTCATGAGAGGAGCTATTTTGCTTTACTGTCTCCTACCTTGGGATGCCAACCAGCTGAGCTGCTAGTCAGCAGCTAGTATTCGGCTCAATACAAACCAAGCTTGAGATAAAATTTTGAGCTCCAAATATAAACAAGCTGAACAGGAGCTATGATTGGTCTGCTCACATTCAGCTCGACTAAGCTCACTAATATAAATATATAAATAACATTCATGTAACACTAAATGTTTATTGTTTGCGTGTGATATTACATTTTTACCTTTCTAATCACATTTTATAACAACATGATCTATAGATATCCTTTTATTTTGAGTGGCAAGCTAAATTCCGGTAATTAGATGAACTAATGGAGGAGGCCTCTTCCCATCTCTGTTTACCACTCCCTCACCATTATGCCCTCTGTATTCATCACCGAGCCTAATCAAGCCAAGCTCAAGCCAGTACAAACATATACGAACAGAGCTTGAGCTTGGCTTAGCCAACTCATGACAAGCTTGACCAAGTTCAAGCTGCCCTAAGCTCACACAAGATCAGCTCATTTGCATCCCTAATCTTATCTTCACAATTTCGTCAATTTATCAAGGAAAATTAATTGGTCGACTGTCCATCATTACGGAAACCATGTCAAGGACCATCACTAACAAGTTCATGCTGAGACCTGACCAATATTGATTGCTCTTCCACCAGCAAGTCAGCACCAGGACCAGTCAAAGAAGTTCGAAGGGATTGATTCTTACATAGAGGGCAGTACATCTGAACCATTGGATCCAACACCCCTCCTTTTTTACTTCTGGCAGAAAAAAGCACCATTCGCAATTCTTTGAATGTCCTATTCTAATAAGAAACTCCTGTGCTAATTTTCAAGACTCTTAAGGATCAGTTCTCTACCAAGAAAGCATATTTTCAGTTTGTGGCATCACAATAAGCTCTAGGTAAGTTTGATCACTCAGTGTGGTGTGCGCGTGTGTGCACGCACATGCCCCGCAGAGCCACTTAGAGCAATTCAAATACATTGCATGTATTGCTAGTTTGTGACCTGGGTGCTTTTAATCCATTAATTAAAATTTCACCCATTGGTGTATAACACATCAAGGTAGAGTATATTTTTGTCATTCTTCTATGGCTATTTAAAATTATGAATTCTTAAATTCAATGTTCACATAACTTTTGAGCCAAGTTGGGATAAATCCTTTTATTTCCAGTGGTCCCTGCACTCTCTAGTCTCTTCTCCTAATCACACCTTTCCAGAACAAGGCAATTTATATCTTGTTGATTTTGGGATCCTTTATAGTGTGCCTGATGTTTTGAGACCTCCAGCTCATACATCTATTCTTCTAGATTCCAAACCACTCACCTTCCTCTTACATATAGTTATATTCAAACCCTAATGGATTAGATCTAATGCCACATCTTCTGCAATACAAATAAGACACTCCAAAAGTTTCTATACAATTCAAAGTGACATCAGATTCGAAAAATGTTCTGCTACTAGATTATAACGTTAACCAAGCCTTTGATTTTCTAAACCTTCGATGCAATGATTAAGGTTGTTGAACCAAGTCCAAAACTATTATCTGGTTGCCTCCCTTGATCCCATCAACTGTATCACTTTAAATTGTCATCATATAAAACTTATAATTGCCTCCATCAGATTTTATCCTTCCACCACCATCACTTCTCTTGACCCAAATTCCAATCATCTCAGGAGACATGGTCCGTTTTCCAAGCACCATGTGCAATCCACACATATTATACACGTACACGTGCCATGTGATACCGAGATAAGCAGTAATGCAATGTCTACCACCTGGCAAGACCACCATTATACAGCACCAGCAAACTTGTCCTATGTGGTAGACGTGTAAGCACTTGAAGGACCATCGACACATTTTATTGGTTCTGGCTGTGCCTGCCCTGAATCTGAACCTATTAGGAGTAAAATTTTTCATTAAGATTCCTTCTTTTCCCCAATGTCACCATTATTGAGATAAACATTAGCCGGGATTACTTCTACACAACTAGAAAGCTGTTGTTTGATATATCAATAAATACAGTCATGATGGTATTCCTTATAACAAAAGAGACCATCTTCATTTACTCCTAAATTGTCAAAATGGTCCACTACATGTGATTTTGCAGGCTTAACCATTACAATAAACAGCGCTAAGCAAGCAGGAAATATTATCAAAAGGAAGGTGATGATAATATGGAAACTGATCAGTTATACAGTATAAATCTTTATCAATTAGCAACTGAGATATCTTTATAACAGAATTAAGAAAGAAGCAAATGCACAACTCAGAGCCTGAAATTTCAGTAAATGGAGTTACAATCATTGAGAAAAAGCAAAAAAAAAAAAATCAGCTTGGTTATTACCATCATTGAGCAGAGAACAGATATTGCAACGCCACTTCCTTCCTGCATCCGTGAAAGTCACGTATGGATTCACATATGTTCGACATCTTCGACACCGAATAATGCCAGCTGGTCCAAAATTGACAATTGGTACTTCCTCCTGAAAGACAGAATTGTTAACAAGTAGTTTGTATGAATATAACAAGAGCAGCACTACCATAAGCAAAAGAAATTATAAATTTACCCCATCAGAAACTTCTGCTAGAGGATGAACCACTGCTCCAAGAGGCAAGTGCCACCTAGCAAGCAATGACTGAGAACTCGGTATTGCATAAGTTGTCAGTCTCAAAAATCTTGGGTGGCAATTTAAAGGGAATGTCTCAAGAATTTTAATAGGCTCTTCATCACCACTTAGTGGCCTTGGCAAAGATTTGGCATCAACACCATGATCAAGTGACCCAGGAGCTGACCCAACAGACAATGACTGGAACTCTTCAACCAGACCTTGAAGATTACCTCCTATAGGAGGTCCTATGTTAGGGTATTGCATTTGTTCTCTTGAATTGTAACCCAGAGGACCTCCTATTGGTGGTGGTGGTGGTGGTGGTACAACACCTCCTTGGTGAGCATGATAAGAAGCATGAACTGGAGGAACATGAGAAGATGGAAAAGCCTGCTGCAATGGTGGTTGCGAAACTGATCTAGGAGCAGACAACTGTGGCTCTGCAGAAGCGGGGGGCATGTTACCTCTCAGGAGACCATAGGAATATCCTTGCAAAGATGGCTGAGGAGGTGGTCTGGTTGCAGAGAATGATGACTCTGACAGTGGTGGGGGCATATTACTTCTAGATGACATTTGGGTTGCAGTTTGGGGTGGAGGGCCCATTGGCACTGAGGGAATCTGGGGCTGAGGACGAAAAGATCCACTAGGGGATGGACCAGAAGAACCCACGGGACCCCGGAAGGGTGTTACAGGTTGACCAGGAGGAGGAAACCTAGGAGCTTGTGTTTGCTGATACGTAGTTGCATCTTGGGCAGGGTAAGATGTTGGAGGGGGTGGACTGGACGGACCATTATACCTAACTGGTGGTGGTGGTGGTGATCTATAATTGGACATCTGAGTGCCAGTAATGGGCCCTGAGGATAAAAATGGTACTGTGGTTTGCAGAGTGCCTGATGCCCCCAAGATGGTCCCAGGCCCTGAAGATAAAAAGGGGGTTGTGGCTCGAGAAGCACCAGATGCCTCCAAGCCGACAACAAGACCCGAAGATATGAAAGGTGTCGAAGACTGTGGGGCTGCTTGAAAGGGTGACACAGGTCTTCCAGGAACATTTGTTGGCTTATCATTCCCCATGGGCTGCATATTTATTGATAGTATTCAGCTTATGACAGGAATAACCTGATACATCACAACATAAACATTTAAAGCTTAACATATATGAAGTGTGATTAACATAAAATATCTGAGTGCATCAAATGTAATACTTTTTACAATATATCAATAAATTAACCATCTTATATGAAATAAATATATAGTGAATAAATAGGGGAGATGTCAAATTAATTTCAGGATGAAACTCTGTGCACTTACATTTCCATCAATTATCACCCCCAGGTAAATTAGTAGATGAATCCAATAGAAAAACTACAAGATATGATTGCACTGTACTTTCAACACCATGAATAACATGTATGACTAATCAGGAATGAAAGGTGAGAAAGGAGATTCCATACAATTGTTATTGAATCGCTAATTGTGAGGCCGAATAATCCATGATAAAACGAAACATGAGATTCTCACAATGTATGCATCATCTGATCTCAACTCTTTGATGAATGCTCAATAAGGGACCCCTAACAAAATTCAGCCACCATTCAGGGACCATTTTTGACAAAAATATCTTCCGACGCATATTACTTTACCAATCAAAATTATATGTCAGATGATCCACATGCGCACCTAAAGTAGTTTAGATTCAGAAACAATCAACAGCATCTTAATATCCTCTCAAATCTCCCATTCATACTAAAAGCAATAGTGCGACAAACCAAACTAGTTTGCAGATATTTTCTTACTCTTAAGTGGAAAATGATATTTCATCTCTAAGACAATTAAGATGTGTCAGGCAGGCAGGCAGCTACCATTCCCACGAAACGCTGCCTTCAGGTCGAACTCCAACAGTAAATTCTTTTGGTAATCTGGGCCATTCCAGCATTCAAGGGGTTATGAGATATCATGGTGAAAAGGTATTCTTGGTGTGTGTGAAAGACATCAAGGGCAGGGCTTATGCTTCCTCTCGAAACACCTACAGATACACATTTAACTATAAACAAATATAGTCATCGCTAGGATTAAGGAAGCTATGCCAATTTCAAATTTTAGTTGCATCTGATACAATATTAAGGATTATATCACACATATATCTCATGTTCTTAAAGAAAGTTTTCGCATATATTCTTGGTATGTGGATGCAGAAAAATAAGATCTTTGTGCTGGCAAATTATTAGTTTGATTCACCTCTTTGTATCAAACTCAGACTTACTAGAACATGGTCCAATCCCGGCATGGTCCATTTCCAGACTCGTTCCATCCCGACACTTGAGATGGTATCCCATCCCCACACTCGAGATGGTGCCCATCCCAACACTCGAGATGGCGGGACGTCCCGCTCTCCCACCAGTATACAAACAAATATAGTAGAAAGAAAATACCAATTTTACAATGACTGTTTATCATAGCTATTTCTATCTAAGTTGTTACATCATGTTCCTTCTTAAAAGAAAACTCTTGAAATTTGGATAAGATTATAGTAACATTTCCACAACTTTTGCAACTGGTTGACAAGTTAAATTTATATAGCTCTATTAGTTAATACATAAGACCAAACTATATAAGATCTCTAAAGTTTATTCCTGCAATTGCTTTATGCAATCTTTACGATAAATTCCCCTTCTACATTACAAGTAACTATGTTAATCCTACAAAATATAACTAAATAATAGATAATTGAAAGAATTAAACACATTAACTCAATCCACCAACCTCCACCCTAGATGTCACTTATGTAACTTCACATTCCACCATTTATTCATTTTCTACAGATATCTTCCTCTAAGTGTTTTAAGTTAGTACTCTCTCTCTCTAAATACACAATATGTTCTTTAGAATGCTCAAATTGTGGATGAGATTTGGAATGGAAGCACAAACACATAATCAACGATTGTCGAACCGACCCAAACTGGATGATTCGGCGCATATTGGATCCCCCCTCTTCGACACCGTCATACCGTCATCGCTAGGCCTCCCCCCTCTTCCCCCTCCCACTCTCTCTTCACCAGATGTTCATTGCTCCCTTCTTTGATGTCATGATGCTGTCAGTTGGTAAACTCCCCCCTCTCTCTCCCCCCTTCCTCCCTCCCTCCCTCCCTCATCTCCCCCCCACCCACTCCTCCCTCTCCCTGTTTTGTACTTCCCAACATAGTATAATACAGACTCAGTACCATATCGAACTGGTTGCCAGCCAGTACGAGCCTCGATACCAATCAAGCAGACCTTGCACAGAACTTTGATCTGAAAAAAGATGGATAAGGGATGATGGTGAATGTTGAATATGTTTTTTTTTTGGCTACAACAGATGACTCATATACTTCTATTGTGAATACATCGAAAAAAGTCGAAAAATAACAAATCTCGAAGCGCTCTAGGCAGCTCTCTCTCATCAACCTAGAGAGCTCTCCCAGAGTGGTCGGCCACATACGAGGCTACCCAATCTGCAGCTCCATTGGCCTCTCTGTAAACATGCTTGGCTTGGAAAGCAACGTCTCCACCTACTATAGCCCGAATATCCCAAAGTAATGGGTGGCAACCACTTATGCTACCGGTGCACTCCTAGATCCAGCCAATCACCATAGCTGAGTCACCCTCGACCAGAATTGCACTAGCCCGCAGAACACACCAAGTTTGACACAGACCAGCCCAAGCTGCCCTCAGCTACGCCCAGGAATAGAAATGTTATATATGGTTGCAAAAGCCAGAATAAACGGGAAAGGGCTTCTTTTTCTTTACCTCCTTCGAAATTACTAATGTAATGTTAACTGATTCTTACATAAGAATAGTCTCATATTAGGCCAAAATTTTGTTAAAGCCTGTTTTATGAATATAACATTTTTCTTATTGTTATCTTCTTTTATTTTTTGACCGTAGAAAGACTACTTGTACTTTAAATTATTTTCTTTGTGAGCTACTCTTTGTTATTAATACTTTCTTCCCCCTTTTGCAAAAGTTTTCTAACACAAGATTTAACTTACTCTGTTTAAGGCTTAGCATTTTTCAGAAATTCCATCATTGATATCACATCTCTCTCAATGCTCAGATATGAATATAATAATGGCCTCAATTTTGCTTGAAACAGCTGAAACAAATTGACATGTTCAGGTCTCTCATAAAACAAGGTTGATCATGTTTTTTAGATAGAACTCTGCTATACAGATAATTCTGCATATTATTTGTCTCAATTCTTCATTTTTTCCAAATTCTACAAAGCATTTTTTTTTAAAGATTAGATTATACTTTGTGAGTCTTATAAAATATCTGAAAGCATCTGACATAAAATTCCAAAAAAACATTGTGGAAGTTTAACATGTTTGACGAAAGTTCGGGTATACTAAAGCTCAATTCTCAAAGATACATAAAATCATGTGTTAAATGCAATCAAACAATGAATTGATAAGTTATACCTTCAAATGATGTGAAACATTTTAAAAAAAATAAAGTTAATTTTTGAAAAAAAATACCAAAATGATTCAACCAAAAGTCCCAAATTCAATAATAAACTAAAATGATGGCTAAGTTATCTTTTTTGAATTATTCTACTATTATTTTATTTATAATTTTTCTCTAATGTTTTGACATATTATATTTTGTCCAGGATTGGATTCAAAATTGAAACTCCTATGCACGGATCAAACCAAGATTTCTTCTAATGCTTAAAATTTTGGGTATCCTTTAGCAGCTTATATAATTGAATTTTTCTATCTAGACTATTGCTATTAATGCTATTTTATGCTTAATTTGAATTTTAATTATTTCCTCATCATGTGGTGTCTCTAAAGGGTTTGCTATGAAATATAATAATTACAGCTGAATTTTAAACATAAAAACTGTAATGTTTTCCTTAAAGTAAGTTATGGCTCTATTTTTTTTTGTCTTGCATCTTATTATCCAAGAATAATACTGCCTTAATTAATTCAAAACATAGATGCAAAAGGAGCGTTGACGCTCAGCTGACAGCCAATTGCGAAAAAAAATACCAAACTATTAATGGACCAAAATAAGGATAAAATTGCTACATGCTGACCCAGCACTAGCATGGTACATGTCACATTGAGTCATGTTGTGCTTGTACCTAATACATGCTAAAACAGATTGGCACACACTGACAAATATGCATTGCCAGGCAGCCATGCTGAACGCTCATAATTAAATGTTGACACAATATGGGCTAGTCCATGCAAAACAGCATGAAGACACATTAACCTTTGGACACAAATTCAATATTCATGAATATTTGGGCATCTTGTGTTTTAGATAAATGGAAAATCTTGAAATAACATCAAAGGGCTTAGAAAACATGTTAGGAAAAGACTTGATGGTTGTTGATATCCTACATGTGAGAATACCAAAATGGTTTCTTCATGGATCTCTTGAATTCCTAACATCTACACCATATATAATGCAATCCCAACATGGATAGACGACTGCACTTTATTTTTTCATCAAACTCACTTCTGATTCTCTGAAGATACCATTTTAAGCAAAAGCATACATCTACAGGAACCAAAACTTTATGTACCAACGGACTTAATACAAAATGTTCTCACATCAAAATGCCAAACTCCAAAAAAATCACTATTTCATGGGCTTACAGGCCATCCATCATGCACTCCTTTTTAGACCAACGGCACATGCCATAAATCCCAAGCATCGTTCCAGATAACCAGAAAAATAGAAAAAATTAAAAGTAAACAACATTTGCAACGACAGTCCTTGTTTCAATACCAGAGGGCAACCTTTATGTAGCATGCATTACTTTCAAGCGCAAATACCTTAAGTATAAAAAAAGACTTGGTTAACAATCATTTCATAATACAGAAAACATAAAAGTTAGAGAAAAAACCCACCTTCTTCTAAAAGCCCAATTCCCCAAGCATCGACACTGCCTTAGACACCACAAAGCCAGTCTATTTCCCTTACTTGATATCTATAGGAACATATCATATCCTTGACATCATAAGCAAAGAACAAAAAATACATAGAACCAAAAAACAAAATAATGTGAAAAGAACACAAAACAGATTCAATG
>JAOXJJ010000725.1:10956208-10969630 GCA_025769935.1 Phoenix roebelenii | reverse complement strand
AATGCATTGCTAACTGGCTAAGCTCGAAACATAAAGACCCATTAAGGACTCCTCCACTAACATTTAGAAGAGAAGTTTAAAAAAAGAAAGATAAAACTCAAAACTTAAAAAAAAATAACGGAGATAAAACTCACAAATCAACACAAACTCTGGTACTAATAAAGTCCAAAAACACTCAAAGAACTCCCACAAAGAGGAGATCCAAATGAAACCAGCCCAAAATCCAAATTTTTTTATATCTCAATCACAAAGAAACAGCTAGAACTCAAAAAACGCACTGGTAGACACAAGAAATCACTCAAATCAAACCTTAAAACACCGAATCCCACCAACAAACAACAGAACTAACCCAAAAACACATGTTTAAAAAGAAAAAAAAATCAAAGAAGACTACCAGAAATGATCAAAACAAGCTCATTATAAACATTCTAACATTCAACAATCAAAAATGAAATCTAAGAAGAAACAACGAATATAAACATTTAATTCAAATCAAAGGGAGAAAAGGGTTGGGGAACAATATACCCGAACGCGTTCAAGTGATCGAAAGGAGAGCCATGGAGGGATCTAAAATCTCGAAGAGAGAAGAACTCGGAAGAGAGTTCTACGAGACCGGAGGAATCCACGAGGAATGGCCGAATGATAGAGAGCACTGGAACACTTAGGGACCTTAGGGTTTGTGCGCCGCCCTCCCTCAGTGTCTCTCCCCTCTCCTCTCCTTTGGGGCTCCATATTCTTCGCCTCCCTATTCCCTAAGGACCCTAACCCTAACTAAGGAGAAGTGGGAAGTCGGAACTGAGAAGTCGCGCCTCGCAGACGGTGGGGTGGACTTCGTGTTGATATTGGGCCGAGGCGGGGAGTTGGGCCGAGGCAAAGAAAACGGGCCGAGGCGGGGAGTTGGCCCGGCTCTGGGCTTTGTGGGTTGTGGTTCTTTTCTATTAGCCCAATAGTTAAATGGGTTAAACAGGTTAAACGAGTCAGACATCTAAAACTCAAATCCGACCTAATTAATAAACAGGTTAAACAGATCGACCTGTTTACGATCCGAACCTGTTTAGGTCAAACCCAAACCTGTTTATGGTGGGTCGAACACGGGTCGGATTGGCGGGTCGGATCATATTCTGCCACACCTACTAGGGCCAGCCTTGGCCTTGGCCGGTCTATGCCACACCTTAGCCGACCTAGGCCACTCTATTAGCCACCTTCCTTTAAGTGTTTGTCCCCCATGAAGAGCCTATAAATATGCATTGAGAGAGCTTGGGAGAACATCTTTTTGTCTTAGAGAATTCACTTGTATTTCGACCTAAAGGCTTGGGAAGGCTTTTGCCTTAGTGTATTCGGTCTTAGAGCATATTCTAAGACTTGGGCTAGTGAGGACCAATCATAGTTCCACTAGAGTATTGTAATCTTGTCTTTTGGAAATTGAATCAACTATTAAGCATTCCTCTACATATTTTGAGTTTCTACTTGTGTCTTTGGTTGTTTTTCGTCAAGCCAAGGGTCGAGCCAAGCTGCAACCAGTAGATCCGCCCTTTGTCTTGATTCCCACAAATACTTAGAGTGTCCAAACCCCTTCCGGCATTACCTACATCGGCCCGAATCATCCGTCTTCAAGGTGTGCACAAGGAGCACGGGACATAGAGTGGTGTGAAGGCTCCCGGACCGAAAGCCACCCTCCATCAAGCTGGCCGGAGGAAGGTTGCGGTTGTTGGAGGCGATTGCAACCGTCCAACTGCCAGCCAGTATGGCCATTATGGCCGTTACAGTCGTTCGATACCCTTATCCTTCCGGAGAGGGGTTATAAAAACCCCCGATCATCCACTCGATCCACCACCTCCTTCCTCCTTTCTTCTTGCCCTTTCTTCATTGTCTCTTCTCTCTCCTTTCTCTTGATTGAGCTCGCGGCTGCTCAAACTTATGGCCGTTAGAAATCGGGGCCGTCGGATACCACCAGAGCGAGGTAAGGCCCCCATACCCTTCCCATTTCCTTCCCCTGTCGCCCCTCTTTTCGATCGACCGACAATGGCCAAGATTTGGCAAAAAGGGCTGTCGGGATAAAGAAGAAGAAGAAGAGAAGGGGCAGAGCATACCTGGTCCTCGACCGCACTTGCTGCAAGCTCTCGGCCACAGTCGCTGCAGGCCCTTGACCGCGCCGCCGTGCAAGCCAGAGGTCCTCTTTCCCTCCTCTGTCTCATTTGGGGTGGGCTCTTGCCCTTCCCCTTTTGTCTCAAGGGGAAGAAAAGGAGGGGAGGGCGGTGAAGGAGAAGAAAGGAAGAAAGGAAAGGAAGAATAAGAAAGAAGAAGAACATGATGAAAAGGGGGGAAAGGACTTACTGGTGGTTGGTCCTCGGCCGCCGCAGCCGCCGCCGGTCCTCGGTCGGGGCTGCAATCGGGCTGAAAGCCCTTCCCCTCCCCTCTTTTTGGTGGGGCAGCCCTTGCCTCTTCCCCTTTGGTGGGGAAAGAGGGAAGAGCGATAAAGGAAGAAATGAAAAAGTAGAGAAGGGAAGAAAAGAAGAAAAAGAGAAGAAGAAGAAATGAGAAAAAAATAATAATTAAATAAATAAATAAATAAATAAATAAAAGAAAAATCAGGAGAGAGGTTCTATTTTGGGGGCAACCATTCTCTCTCTACTGGATTTGTATATCCAAGTCCGACTTACCCAGTCGGGATTTGAAGCTTCCTCAAGTCCATTTAGGGCTGCTTCGAAGTTTTAATTTAAAAAAAAGTGAATAGCAACTAATTTAGTTTAAATGATTTTGATAGGTGCAGGGGAGTTGTCTAACTGAACTCAGGGATCTTTGGGCGAACTGAAGTAAGTGACCATGACACAAACCTTATTAGTTTTAAAATTGTTGAATAATTTTTAGTATAGAAAAATTATGATTAATACTTTATAAGATGGATCCTGCATTTTCTTAAAAATTTAGGATCAAGCATATGAATGGAAATGATCCATATTTTTGGCCAAATAGCATTTTTACTAAATACTTGTTATAAATAATTTACAAATAATTTATTGCATGAAAATGATATAATTGGCATGATTAGAATACTTCAGTGAAAATGATTTATGATTATGTAAAATTGCATATTTGGTATTATCATGCATTTTAAACTTTGTGATGCTATTTAGCATTTTCAACCTATTTATTATGGTATGATTTATAAAAAATTATAAAATGGTTTAAGATCTCTCGGATAGCTATGACCGCCTCTAGAAATTGAGGCCAATTGATACTCCGAAGCTAGCATCCAACGAAAACGGCCTTCTACCAATAGGTTAAAGTTGGTAACGAATGTGAATTATGAAATGTTGTCGATTATAAAGATGACCCTATCATGAGATTGTAGTGATTATAGCACCACTAAAATCTGTGAGCAAAGTTTTGAACTATAATATGACTAAATGGCAGAAGAATGATTCATGCAAAATGAACTTAAAACTATATTTGCGGAAAATAAATGATTTATGCATGCATTGCTTTGTGACCTGTTTTAATATATGTGTTACGAAACGCTTATTTTGGAATATCTGTTAATTTTCTTAAATGATGCATTAACATAAAAAACTCATGCTTGATCCAGTAAGATAGTGCGTACCTCAAAGCTCATATGTCTCTTTATGTTTTTCGCATAAGTAAAGTTGTTAGGACCGGGGAAGAGTAAAAGAAAATAGAGTTTGAAGCATAGTTACAATATTTCATAGATGTAGCTATACTAATAAGTTTGGATTGTAATCTTGCAAACTCAAATATTTGATTTAGATGCTCTGTACCTGCTTCCTTTTTATTAGCAAATGAAATTAATCAAATTTTATCTTGTTACATAAAAAAATATTGTTATCATGGACTTTATGTTATTGTGGGCAATACTCTACAGTAGCATGGTTGTGTCACGCTCCGGGTTCAGGGCGCGGCAAAATAAGCTCCGAATCCATGTTGCGACAAAAATTATGGGCCGTTCCACCAAGTAGAGAATAGAAACAGTAAGATAGCAGAGCGGTTTCTTTTTCTCCTATATTAGTCCACATGATTCCTCTCAAGCTGAAGATGGCCATTTGTTCAGTAAGATTTTAGGATGGCCGAGTTCCTTCTGATGTGTAGATGATCTATAATAGGGTAATATATGTCTTTCATGTCTTAGAGCGCTGGGTTTCTTCTTTTTTTTTTTTTTCTTCTATTGGCTATTGGTTGTGCTCTTTCAATGGTTAGTTTGTATGGTATTTGATTGATTGTCCTTATGCTGATCTAAAGTCTTGCTATTACATATTGATTGCTGCTCTTTTTCTAGTATATTTGGCTCCATCTGACTAGTCTATAGCTTAAGGACTATGAATGAATATCGACGGGAAGGGAGTGAGCAGTTGCCGGTTTTAGTTACACTTTGAAAGATAGAATGGTTCAGTCATCATAGGAGAGAGTCATATCGCTGTACCTTTGCCTTCCAATTATTATAGGTAAGCTTGTTCATATTGAGTTTGTTTTATCTATGATGCTTTCCAACCCATGAACACGAAACTATGTTCATTTATTTTCTTTCCTCCATGATAAATTTCTCGCGTCTTATAAAAGATGAGAGGGGTTAAAAAAGAGTAAAGGCTCTCTATCTTCTGATTGTACCATTAGGGAATGAACAAACAATGCTTGACACTACCATACGAACCATGCTTCATCAACATATTTATTCAAATCTACTAGTTATGTAGCTCAGTCATGCAGGGAAGATGAAGAAGATGAGGAATCATGGATTACAGGGTACCAAACATAGCGAAGCTCATCACACTTAATTACAGAGTCATATATGCAGTTAGCGATAAGGTCATGAAATATTCATTGATGGTTTCTTGATGGTAGATGCTGAATCGATGGTTGATATTATGATTTACATACTGTGAATATTAGGGACAAATTTATTATCTAAGTCTTCCAACCATAAAAGAGAGAAATATAGAGTCAGGGTAGGGCTGGCAGTCTGCTGTGTTTGGGCTTGGACAATCCAAATCTCTCATAAGCCCAACCTAATTCTAAAACCAAATTAGTGTGCTTGATCTACTTAAATATTTGTAGCCATGGGCATAATACTTCATATTTTAGAGATGCACATCTCTCAATTTCAAAAGGAAGAAATGTGACAACAACATTTTTTTTGATCTTTTTCCCCTTAATTTTCACTCAGTTAATGTATTTTCATGATCAGAAACATTGGCGTTGTTTTGCCAATTTTCACCTGGTTAATGTATCCAACCTGATCATCGAAGTATGTATGACCTATTAGACTTCACCCAGTATTTGGATAAAGCATTCATTCTAGTCATGTCATATGAAGTACTTTTAGGTCAGCTGCCTTATCTGTGTCTGAGATAAGTGGAAACGGAAATGTTTTGCAAACTTAAAATTAGCAATCAAATTAGCCACTAGGACATGCTAAACATAGCAGAACATACAAATCCTTTCAGCATATCAAATTTTACCTGATTAAGTTTTTGAGTATTGGCTAATTGTATGGATCCGACTTCTTTTCGATCGACATATTGAGACCTCTCACTACATTTGAATATGCCAAGACAAGTTTTACCTTTTTGTTCCCCTAATTATTTTCAGATTTTTAAAAATTAAAACTCTCAATTGGAACCTCTTCATGTGGAAAAAATTCCAATACATGGTTTGCAAGCTAGGTGAGGATCAGAGTTGTTGCGCCACTGTTCGAACAAGTAATTAACAATGTTTGGCATTGTTGATCAGCAAAGTATATGCTTGCTTTTTCAGGCATGCACTGGTATGGAACTACATGCCATGCAACTTATTGACTCAATACGTGGGAGCTTATAAAGACTTCAACTTGGTGTTGATGCTATAATATCTTTTCAGAAAATGTATGATTTGTGGGGAAGCTTGAATAGTTCAACCATCCAACCTCAGATTTGTGAAGATTTTATTGTTTTGGATGTTTATGAGATTGATGTTGTTGTTACTAAAGTTCTGATTTCCTTGAGGTTAGGATATTGACCATACCCTCTACTAGCCACCAACTTGGATGCATCGATGGTTGAGATATCACAAGGATTCTTAGGTTTTATTCTGTATGCTGACACTGTGTGTGCTGTAAACAATTGATTTAAACAGATTATAGTTTTTGTTATCATGGTCATTTCAGTAGTTCCTTCTGCTGCAAATTTCAAGGTTATGTATCTCTTTGCATTATTCTTCACCTTCTTCTTCTTAATATTCATCAACTAAGGTCTGAAATTCGTTCATTAATGTTTTTAAATAAAATCTTGTACATTGCCAAATCTGGCCCAATCCTTCGATGTGCCCATTTCAAAGCAAAGTTCAATGTTTCAAACAAGAAGACCTTATCAGATTTTTGATAAGGACCAATACGTGGAAAACATGACTGAAACTAAAAGTTTGATGAAGTGATTGAATTCAGTTATCACCCAATCGTATACCTATAAATTTTGTTATTCCATTTCTCCAACTATATGAAGATTTTTAAAGCAAGGATCTTAGCTCTTTCCACAAGCCAGCATTAAACATTGCATAGGGTAATCCATCTATAGATAAATTCTTATGACATATTGAGATCATGACTGGAACTCTGTATGGGTGAACATGAACTGTAATATCATCTCATCGCATAATTCTTTGGATTAACTAAATGTGACAACGAATTCTGGATTTCATGTTGAAAAAAAATCAACTATAATGTGATGAGACCTCCATTGTATTCACTACAAGGATAAGAAAATTTTGAGGTGCATCATCATGGCGTGAGGCTTTAAATTCTTTGAGATTCTGTTTATACTCATTATCAAGGTGACTGCATTGATTGAGTCCACTTGGTTTATGTATCCCATTAATCTTTATTTGCTCAACTTGGTGAAATAGTTCACTGATTGTATCTCGAGGAAACAGGGCTCTCCTATTTGAGATTGGATGGAAATCTTTTAAGATACTTTTCTCAAGGGTGGCTCCAAATGGTGCCACATCATATAAAACACATTGGCATGGGGACTTGGTTCTTTTCTCATGGTGCAAGTTTTTATTGATAAAATTACTGAGTTCTGGTTTGGAATTTGTTGGAGGAAAAATATAAGTTGCCATGCTCATATAGACGACCGAGCAGCCCCTCCGAGCAGACTCTCCAGACCCTCTGACCTGGAGGTGTCCGAGCAGACTTCGACCTGGAGGCTCGGAGGCGCCCAAGCGGCCCCTCCGACTTGGAAGCATCCGAGCAGCCCCACCGACCCCAAAACACCCGACCTACGCGTTGTAGTCGTTTCTCCATGCTACGCAACCAATAAACTATGCCTTGCCCTCATCAATAATCGATGTGCATGGTTCCTATGGGCGTTCAGCTTACGCAACAATCAAAGCGTATGGTTCCTCCAAGCACTAGTTTACTCAACAATCAATGCATATGGCCTCTGTAGACACTCAACTTACTCAACAATTAAAGTATATGGCTCCTGTTGTCTACGGATATCCAGCTCCCTACGGCAAACCTGTTTGGCTATGAATGGCGACATGGCTCCACAATAATTCGGGAGCTTCGGCCTGACCTCCTACGAAAACAACATTGATTTACACGTTCGGGCATTAATTTCCACTGCATGCCCAATCATACGGCAGTACGTTGGCCTTGTCGCATCACAGGTAGACCCGTTCCCCCCGTATAAAGGGGAAACCCCCTGTAGGGGGACGGGGACTTTAAACTCTGGACTCTCTCGCTCTCTTGAACTCCAGCTATTCACACATATTTTAGCCTCCCCTCTAAGTTAAGCATCGAAGGGTCGGCGCCAGAAAACCCGGCCACCGGCTTCTTGCAGGTCTCCCGGAAGACGTCGCGCACCGCTGGACCGCCGCCGCTCGCTGATTCTCGCCGGAGCTCCATCTTCCTGGCCCAGTGGTCGCCCCCGGGTCCAAATTCCAGCAACAGGATCTAAGACAATCATATCCCTACTATTTCTCTCTGACTTAAAACATATCCCTTTCTTAAGGCTCATCTGCCCACCTAATTGGAAAGCATGCAAGATTTGAATCGAGATATAAAGAGGAGAATAAAGTTAAAACTTGCACACTGTGAATTCAAGTTTGCCTTCCTTTCTCGTAGGTTTCTTAAACCTCCCTTAAAAGTTATAGGTGGTACTACGCAAATGTGCTTCGAACATTGTAAGCCTTCCTCCGTCAAGGAGGGTCCACCGGCAAAATGGTCAGTTGAGGTTTCATAATTTGGTTTCAGAATGATTTGTGACCTTAAACTTCTCTCATCACCGTATCTCCTGAGTTGTGTTTGTTCTTTAAACAAAGAGATGCGTCACTGACCAGAAAAACAAAAGAAAGAAACAAAGAAACAAAGAAAAGATGGCTCCTTCCTGGTATTGTGGTCAACTTTAACAGGTTCCTTAGTTTGGGCAAGCTGCGTTGAAAGCATGGATTACGGCATCATGCCAGACTGATCTATGACATGCAGCATACATGATGTAGGTAAAAGAAGGAGATGGCACAGGGGTCTGTATCCCTATATCATGTGCATTATACTTCATATTGGTCCGTATCCCAAGTGCTAGTGCATCGCAATTGGCATGAACCAGCACAGATTAATGCAAACAGGCATGGACTCGTTTACTGTCACAAACTCTGGTGAGTAGCTGAGCATGCTTCCATGGATATTTACCTAGTTCTTGCACATCATAGTAGATGGCAGATTCCATGGCTTACTGAAACTGAAGCAATGCCACTCCCAATTACTATTTAGAAGATAGTTGCCTCAAAGTATGAGTATATTGACTGTTGATTGTAACTGCAGTCGGTCTGTATCTCGTGCGAGAGTATGCAGCCTTGAGCCAGCCTTGTATTTAATTGCTGAAAATTACCTGAACAACGTGTTGTCGGGTTTCATTTTTTCATCTAAAATGTTTATTTTGTTGGTTTTGCATGCAGTCAGTTGCAGATTATTTCTGTTTTATGATATGCAAAGAAGCAAGTGACATGAGCCTCCAGAAACATTTGCCAAGTGCCTTTCCCTTACAGTGCTGAAGCCATGTTGTTTTCTGCATATGCTTGTATTCTCATTTTCAAGGAAAAATATTCAGCTAATAGTTTCAAAAACTATACATTTTTCTGCTTTCTGTTTTTTTGATGACAGTATATTTTTCTGCTATCATGATCATCTCAAGAAGGGAAGCCATGAGAATTTCTATTCTCAATCTATTTTTTTCAGTCATAAAGCTACTTAGTTTAGCAGAATAGCAATCCGTAGCACAAGAATGTACTGTTGTGATACTTTTATTGCCTTAATGCTTCATACAATGATCTGTTACGGGCTATGGTATAAAATTCCATTAAGAATGAGAGTACACTGTGGTCAGTTTCTTGCGCAGCTACATGGTTATTTCTCCTGTGATAATGCCCTTTCCATATTATTTTGTAATATTTATTCAAATATAATACCAATATAAACATATAACAAAGATAAATATAGTATTAGTATATTAATAAAACTAATGTTATATTGATATATAATATTTTATTATTATAATGTATAATGCAATATAATGTTATGTTTATGCTAACATATTGTTATAATAAAGAATAACGAGTATTATGCTATGGTCCAGAAAAAGATAACCATCTAATGACTGTCGGGAAATCTCTCTTCAAGCAAATATTGGTCAATCTTAAATATCTGAATAACATAAGTACAATTCTGCCATTGGAATAGTTATGTCATAGATTCTGACACTACCTGCAGCCACCAAAATACCACTAGTATTTTTGGTAATAAAGCCTGCTCCATCAAAAACACCTTTCTCCTATATGCTACTATCAAAGAAATTAGATCCACCATCTGTTGAAATCAGATCATACAAAAGTTACTAAGTTTAAAAGGATTATTGCTGCTGCTCCTATCTGGCTATGCCCTTTTGCAAGCCTCCATTCATAATACTGCCTCTAATAGAATATCTGCAAGAAAACAGAAGCAAATCCAGTTAAAACGCATAATAGTTTCTACAAGGCATGCATGTTTTGTCTAGGAAAAATGGAGCATGATGTATGTTGTGGTTTCATGCCGGAGGAGTCGGAAAAACCGATGAGAGCCACCTCCCGCGATCGGCGATGTACCTACATAAAGTCTCACTGGTATTTCCAGTGAGGGCCCTTCGACGATCAAGTTAGAGTAGTGCTCAGTTGGTCTAGCCAAAAATTCCTTAGGCGTTATCTGACAGGGCTATTCATAGTCTCTATGGGGATGCCCAGGTGGCGATGGTATAGCCCATTCTCATCATGAGAGGAGATGGCTCTAAGCCAGATGGCGCGCAGCTAGGGCTTGCTGATGGCGTGCGGTACAATCCGTTCTAGGTAAGGCATTGACAGTCATAGCAGTGTATGGCCGGGGTAGCATGGCGCTGTCCTTGACTGTCGTGGGCCAGTAAGCAAAGCATGGCATGGCGGTGTCGCAGTGTGTGGCCACGTAGGATGGTGTGGGCACGCACATGGGTACAGTCGTTGGCAAGGCCGAGCTCGTCGAGAGGTCGCATCATGCATTTGGCGAGGTCGGCTTGATGGGTGCTGAGGCTAGCCTAGCATCCCGTATTATGAGGTGTGCTCGGCAAAGCGCCTCGAACTCAGGGGTTGGGGCGCGTCAGCGAATAAGGAAGGCGTCTCGAGTTTGGTGGGGCAGGTCGGCGATCGTAGAAAGCACCCCGAGCTTGGTCGGGGTGAGTCGGCGAACGTGGATGGCGCCCCGATCTTGGTCAGAGCGAGTCAACAAATAAAGCACCCTGAGCTTGGTCGGGGCTGGTCGACGATTATCCCTGAGGTTGAAGGAGCTTTCGGCGGAGTCCGAGGTCGGGCTGGTTCTGGGCCGGACCGAGATTCTATCTGGTTGGCATTGATGTCTATTGGCCTGAAATTGGGTGGCCCTTTTATTGTGGGCAAGATGATCTATTTTGCCCCCAATCATTTGCCCCCCGATTTTCGAGCCTGCATTTTAGCCAAGTGCTTATGAAGATGCGCACACTGAGCTGGGTATACTCTCCTTTTGCTTCTGGTCATACTTTGTAAGGTGAGCTTGAATAAGTTAAGTCATCACATCAATCAAAGAGGAAGCAGCCGTGGAAGCTCTTTAATGCGTTGCGTACGAGCTTCCTTGTCGAAGCGTCGTTGGACAGAACGCGAGGGGCCAATCATCAATGCCTCATTTTCTGAGAGCATCCGCCATAATGATCGGCCTTTAGTGCTGCGATCTGAAGAGATTTGCTAAGACAACTCCGGGGCTTGCCACGTGGTGAAATTTGGCTGCCCCGTCGTTTGGAAAAGTTGATCGGAGCCGTTGAAGTAGGCTATATAAAGCCTTGGGGAGACCTTCGGAGTTTCTATTTTTTCTCTTCTTTCTGGCTGCCGTCGTCGCTCTCGAGTTTTCCGGAAGGCCTTTGGAGTATTTCGGAGCTTCTCGGCGAACCTCTTGGCGACCTTTCTCCTTTTGCTTTCTCCGGTAAGAACTCTAGGTAGACATCTTCATCCTTTTCGGTTGCTCGGAGGGGCTCTTTTTTTGTCTTCTTTTGCTTTGTTATGAGCAAGGCGATGAGGTCGCCTTCGAGAGCCCTTGTACTTGGTGCAGGCCCATCCCGAGCTCGGGTTTCTTCGTCGTCAAAGGAATCCGAGGTCAATGGGAGTCATGACCTGTATAGGATTGACTCAGTCATGGGTGAAGAGGAGCTAGGCCAGATTTGGGCTCGGTTCTTTATTCCCTCCGGATTCACCCTAGAGCTCCCAGGGCCCGGGGCTCGAGTCGATGATCCACTTGAGGGTCAGATTGGAGTGTTCGCAGAAACACTCCGAGCGGGGCTGAGGTTTCCCCTGCATGGGTTCGTGAATGAGCTTCTGGCGACTTATCGTCTAGTCTTAGCGCAGCTCACCCCGAACTCGTAGAGGATGATAATGGGCTTCCTCGTCTTGTGCCTTGTACATAACCTACCCTCCCCGGTCGATGTCTTTCGGAGTTGCTTCATGTTGAAAGGTAACTTCGCAGACAAAGGATGGTGGTACTTCTTCCTTCGGAGAGGCTGCACACTCTTCCAAGGCGCACCTTCCTCCATTCACAGATGGAAGTGCAGATTTTTCTTTCTTTCCTCCGAGCAGCCGTGGAGGTTTGACCCAACCTGGGGTTTGCTGCGGGTCGCTGTTAATTACAAGCTCCCCAAGTTTTCGCAGCTCGAGCAGGCAACCTTAGGCACACTGCTCGGTCTGGAAAAAACTCCGAAGCTCCCCGACTTGCTTAACGAGGATGTCATGATGAATGTCGGCTTGAGCCCGGCTCATCCCGAGGGTAAGGGTGATGCAGTTGCCTTCTTTCTTTTCTTTTTCCTTTTTGTATCGAATTTTAACCAAATTCTATTGTCAGAAATTGTAGGGATGCTCTTCGACCCCAAGACTCTAATGGCCAGATACCGCAAGAGGGTGGCCGCCTCTGATGGAGCTCGATCCGAGCAAAAGAAGAAAGCCGAAGTTACTTCGGGCTCTGGCACTAAGCGGTGCTGGCTCGGGATCGTCATTGCTAAGTCTGCTCGGCCTGAGCTCGAGCAGGTTACTCCTATTAAGGCCAGGTCGCCCCCACAGGCAGCGGAAGGGGGTGTGGTAAAGCGGGCAGTTACTGCACCTGCAGGAGCTCGTAGTGCCCGGAGGGTCGTTCGGTCGCCCTCATCGAGTCCTGAGCCGAAGGACATGCTCGGGACTCGATCCTCTTCTAGGGTTGTAGCTCCACCCAAAGTTCGGTTCGCTCCCTCGGAGTCCGGAAGGAAGTTGTTCCGCCTCGAATGTTAACTGTTTGAGGATGACGCAGCGTTGGAGTCCAGCGACGTCGCCTGTAAGGTCGTCCGTTAGGCCTCACTTCCGTGCGATCGGGCTCAATTGGTGGAGCTAGGGTTGACTGGGGTTGTTGACGAAGCGTACACCACTAGTATTTTGGTAAGTGATATCATTCCTACATAGATTCTTGACTTCGGCTAACTTCTATTTTCTTGTGCCAGCTACTCCATCTGGTCGACATGCTGGGGAATGCCGCGGTCAACTCTTGGGAGAAAATTTGGGAGTTGTTGTCAGAAGCGGCGGTCGCGGAGTAGTGGAGGAAGGAAGCCAAAGCCCGAGCTGTCGATGCTGAGTACCGGCTGGGAGAGGCAGAGCGAAAGTCAACGGCTGCCAAGCAAGGGCGACAGCGGGCTGAGGCTCTTGTCGAGGCTGAGCTCGTTTGAATTCGGAAGATGGAAGCTGAGCTCCTCCAGGTACATTCTGTTAGAAGTATGCCCTAGAAGCCCATATGGCTGACACATATTTGTAATCTGGTGCACAAATTTATAATTTGACTCTTATTAATAAATAAGATTGGGCAATTTATTTTTCATTCATGTTTGTATGTGTCCA
>JAOXJJ010000725.1:10915832-10944810 GCA_025769935.1 Phoenix roebelenii | reverse complement strand
TAGGACCTTACTCTCTGAGTAAGGGAAGCCTCCCACCTGCTTACCTGGCCAATTGTTTGATTGCCTATTATGGATAAATTTAATGTTGATATAACACTATTAAGAGCCTTCCTTCATGCCTCAACCTAATTATGTCAAAATCCATGCTAGTTTGTTGTGCAACCATAAGACTTGCAATGGGGACTGATGTTATACTATCTTGGTGCATAGAGATGCTTATGGCATATTTTATTATGTTGCTTTGTTGTGCAACCACAAGAGCAACATTATTTTAATATGACTGTATGGAAATGAAGGGTTTGACTTAACTAAAACATTATAGTTTGTTGTGCAACCACAAGGCTATAAATATTTTAAGAGGACAGGATAAAGTTGAGAATTGCATCAGATGCAATTGGAAAGAGTTTACTACCTTTGAACTTATAAGGGTTTGTTGTGTAACCACAAAGCTTTTATGAAGAATTAGGATCTCAACCCTACTAAGAAAAGTTAGGTTTTTTCGTTTATCATAGGAGGAGGGCTATGATATTCGATAAAAATAGTGGGAGTAACAATTAGAAAAAGTCCTTGTCTAGTTGTATACATGTCATCATGATTGGTCTGCTTATGTTAGTTTTGTTCTTGCTTATGTAGAATTGTTAAATGGCTTCTTCACTTTCATTAAGAGGCATCTTAGATGCCAACAAATTGACCGGTCCTAACTATGTGGACTGGTTGAGGAATTTAAAAATAGTACTCACACAGGAGAAAATTTCTTATATTCTTGAAACTCCTAATCTTGGAGGTCTAAGGGATGATGCTACAGAAGAGGAGGTTGCCACATATAAGATGTGGAAAAATGACAGTTTGACTGTCAAATGTATCATGCTTGCCTCTATGAGCAATGAATTACAGAGGTAATATGAAAGCATAGACACTCAATCCATACTTCTCAATTTAAAAGAGTTGTATAAAGAACAAAGCAGGACTGCTAGGTATGAGATATCTAAACAGTTGTTCCGTGCTAGAATGAATGAAGGAACTCCAGTACAAAACCATGTTCTTATGGTTATAGACTTAATCACCATATTAAGTCAATTAGGTTTTACTATGCATAGTGAGCTCAGTCAAAATTTGATCCTGCAATCACTACCTGATTCATTCTCTCAGTTTGTTGTGAACTTTCACATGAACAAGCTGAACACCTCCCTGCCCGAGCTGTTAAATATGCTCAAAATAGCTGAAGGCCATATTAAGAAGGATAAAGGTCCACTCCTTCTTATAGATGACACCTCTAAGAGGAAATCGGGCAATAAGGGTTCTAAGAAAAGATTGAACCCTAAGAGTAACATCAAAAAGAAGAAAGGAAAGAAAAACTCCGGATCAAGTACCTATTTCTATTGCGATAAAGCTGGCCACTGGAAAAGGAATTGCAAGAGTTTTCTTGCAAGTATGAAGACCGATGCAAGAGTTTTAGAAATTCTCCAAGTCCAAAGACTTACTTCCTTTTCATTAAAGAAGAAACCAGCTTGCTAGATGACAATCTTAATTAAATGATATCAATAGTTACCTAAAGCTGCATTAGAAATAATTCTAATATCCAAAGCCAATGTAAACCTGTTGATCTTATTCAAGTTAGAGCAATAAGAAGTGCATGAAGAGCATTGGATACCGGTCATGGAGCAAATACACAGAATTTAAGTGGGTGTGACATCAACTAAGACTAAAGCAATTACATCCTAGTAGAATCAAGATCAGTTAGGGTGATCATATTAACATCAGAAAGTAATTAAAGTAACCATTCATCTTTCTCAGATTGTAATTAAAATGGAAAGAATTTTGGAAAGCAATCCAATAGACATGCAAATCAAAATTAGATATGGAGAAGTTTTTAGAAAACAATACTTTTAGGTACACATTAATTCTAAATGTGTAACAGCAGTCATTGAAGTGTCAAAGTTGGAACACTCACTAGACAAACTTAGAGTGCTTAAAAGCCATTGAATAAATACTTCAAGCTTATTAATTGATATAAAATATACATCATTGAAAATGCAGAGCTCTACTTTCAGCTTAGAAACACACCATAAGTAAAAAAATTGAATAGTCCTTAGGATATATGTTGGCCTACAGGAACTTATAAAGCGCCAAAATTTGTTCTAAAGATTGACACTAGCAAGTTCCAGAGTCATCCTTAAAAATCATCTCCTCCCTCCTCCTCCTCCATCAACTTTTTACCATTGCTTTCTTATGCATAAGTTGATCATCATCCTTGGTCTTTTTTTCTCTATAGATGAATTTTTCGATTTTGAGTCATGACATTACTAATCCATATTAAGACCATGGACTTGAGATCTTGAGGAGTACTTGTGACTGAGCGGTTGCCAGCGGTTGCCATTTCTGCATTCATCGAAAAAGCTAGACACTAGGAGCGACCAGCATGCTATTGTTAATAAGAAATGGAGCAGGAAAAGAAGCTACTATGTCTAATTTAGTTCAGACTCATTCTCCAATATTCATTTCAAACTTCTTAGAGTAGAGCCTCTCTGGAGATCGCAAGTTCTAAAGGTGGCAAAAACAAGCTTAGATGTATAGAAACAATTCAGCGACTTCGAAATGAAACAAGTAGTGCTTACTATATCATCCTTCTGCCTCACACCCAGCAATCATGCATAAAGATGCAGAAATGGTAGAACATGGCCAATTATAAACTTGCTTAAATTTTAAGAGACATGTGGCATAAAAATAGCAGAAAATCATCTTAAAGATACACAACAAGGAATATTAAGAGAAATTGCCCACAAGTTTAAAATTTCAGTATTCACATGACCATGTACACCAAAATCCACATATGAGTATAAAAGAGAATTGTTAAAAGTATAGAAAAGAAAGGCAGCCGCACTTGTCAGTCACTAGCATAGCAAGTGACTATGCATGAAATAGCAACCTTTGTATATTAATTTTAATGACAATCAAGGATTCATGGATCCCAGAATTTGCAAGGGTAGAGAAGTGTGAAGGAAGCAAGAGATGTTCACTAACCTTCCACATCCATGTCCGATGCAGCAGGTGACCTCAATGCATCTTCATTTTCCAATTTACCAGATGGCAAAGAACTCTCCTAAGAATCATAATGTTATTTTGATGTTTACAAAACCATGAAGGCCATATGGAAGTGCCAATGCTATTAACAAACTTATTCAAGTAAATAGACACTCAAGGAAGAGAGAGGTGAAACATTCTCGATACATCCTACAATCTCGATACATTCATGATACACTCATCTACTATATTTAAAATGACCTTCAAGAATTCATCAAAGGATAATTCTATTAGAACTTGAGAGAAAATCTAATTTTCAGTTTGACAAAATTAAGTATTAAGTTTTCTTGATAAGAGGTAATTCTGTTAAAATGAAACTTGCATGTGCCATTCATCCTAAATTAATTGGAATAACTTTTTATTGCTTTAATGTGCTAAACTAATCTTAAAGTGCAGAAAAACAGGGTTAGAGTCGACCCCAGGTAGTTTGGAATCGACTCTGATATATTTGGCACATCTTGGCATAATGTGGCACACCCTTGAAACACTTGGCACAGAGTTGGAGTCGACCCTAGAAGAAATAGAGTCAACCCTGGCACAATTTGGCACAATCTGGCATAACTGGCACCAATGGCACAGAGCTCGGGTCGACCCCAAGAAAGCATGAGCCGACCCCAACATCAAACATCAGAAGGAAATGCCATTTGTAATTCACTGTCAGGGCCGACCCCAGATAAGCTTGAATCGACCCCATTGTAACTCGAGTCGGCCCCAGAAAAAGTTGAGTTGACCCTAGCCCAAAATGTCAAGAAAATAAGTTTCTAAAATTCCTGAGAGGGCCGACCCCACTGTAGCTCGAGTCGATCCCACTGTAGCTCGAGTCGACCCCAAGAAAAGTTGAGTCGACCCCAGCCCAAAATGTCAGAAAAACAAGTTTCTGGAATTTCTGAGAGGGCCGACCCCATCCAAGCTTGAGTCGACCCCACTGTAGCTGGAGTCGACCCCAGAAAAATATGAGCCGACCCCAGTCTATGGAACAGTAACTCGGGTCGACCCCAGATTTGCTCGGGTCGACCCCAGCACGACTGACAGCATAACAACTAGTTTTGCAGAAGTACAATTTGAGTCTCCAATGGCTAGAAACGGTTAGTTTCTCCATTTCAATAGCTGGAGAGTGATTATTTGAGGTTAGAGAAGTATTTAAGAGGCACTATTCATCAGGAAAAAGAATCTTTTGTAAAAATCAAGTGTGCATTCAAGAGAAAAGAAAGTCCAAGTGTTCTTCATTAATTTTCTTTATTCAAATTCTGAAAGAAAGTGGTTGAGCAGTCTTCAAATGTCTTCAAGAGCTCTACCAATCCTTTGAGGAGTGAAGCAATATTGGCAAAGAAGAGAAGAGCAATCAACAAAGCGATAAATATTCTCTTACCTCTTTTTTAAGTCCATTATTGTATTACTTGCTCATTTAGGAGCTTTAAACTTCTTCTCTACTTATTCCTTGTAAGGTTTGTCAGTGAGCCCGTAAAACCAATGGTGTAGGTTGTTGGTGAGCCCGTAAAACCAACGGTTAGGTTATTGGTGATCCTGTAAAACCAATTGTAGGATTTTTGGATTGTGAGCCCAGTAAAACAATCTAACTGTAATCCGCGGGATTATAATGAATTTCCAAGGGGACACTTGGTGAGTGGACGTAGGTGCTTTGGAGAGCACCGAACCACTATATTTCTTGTGTATTTGCATTGTGTTCTTTTTGGTTCCACTGCACTTATATAATTAACACAAGCTAAACTACTCATACATCTATCAACTAAATTAAGATCCTAAAAGCTTGGAAAATCCAATTCATCCCCCTCCCTCTTGGGTTGCTATCTTGGGCAAAAAATGGTATCAGAGCAGGTGCTTTTGTACTAATTGTTGATCTAACAATCAAGAATCAAAGATCATGACGACTCATATTGGTAGCTCTCTATCCGATGATCAATCAACAAATAGACCACCCCTATTTAATGATACTAATTACATGTATTGGAAAGTATGAATGAGAATATTTATACAAGCACTAGACTATGACATATGGGGAATCATAGTCGAAGGACCACACATACCCACCATTAGCATAGATGTCATGATCATCCCTAAGCCACAAAAGAAATGGAATGATAATGATAAGAGGATGGCCCAACTTAATGCCAAAGCTATAAATGTCCTCTATTGCTCACTTGATGCAAATTAGTTTAACAGAATATCAACATGTAATTCAGTTAAGGAAATTTGGGATTGATTAAGGGTTATACATGAAGGCACAAATCAAGTTAAGGAATCCAAGATAAATATGCTAGTGCACAAATACGAACTATTTAAAATGGAACCCTCTAAAAGTATAACTGAAATGTTTACAAGATTCACCGATATAATCAATGGTCTCAAAAGCTTAGGCAAATCTTATTCTAGCTCTAATTTAGTACGCAAAATTCTCAGGTCTTTACTGCGTATGTGGGAAGCCAAAGTGACTGCAATTCAAGAGGCCAAGGACCTCAATACATTTTAGCTAAAAGAGCTTCTAGGGTCCCTCATGATCCATGAGCTGACAATGACGCAAAACTCTAAAGAAGAAGTCAAGAAAAAGAAGACAATTGCCTTGAAGTCCACAATTCCTAAAAAGGACAGTGAGTCGGATGAGTCCGATGATGAAAAGGGTTACGATGAAGAGGAAGTAGCGATGTTTGCCAAGAAATTTAGAAAATTCATAAGAAATAAGAAAGGACTTCACAAAAGGAAGACATTCTCCAAAGGCAGCACTAGCAAAGAAAAGAGTAAGGACAAAGAAAAGGAAAGAGAAGTGCCAATCCATTATGAATGCAATAAGCCCGGGCACTTCAAAATAGATTGTCCACAATTAAAATGGATGGCAAAAAAACTCAAGAAGAAAGCTCTCATGGCTGAATGAAATGAGAGTGAGGGATCAAGCTCAAAAAAGGAAGATCAACAACATACAGCTCAAATGTGTTTTATGGCAAACGACGATCACGTAGATGCTGAACTTGATTGTGACTTTACTGTAGATGAATTGCATGATGCTTTTCTAGACCTAATGGAAGAACACAAAAAACTAATTCACAAAAATAAAATGTTAAAGAATGAAAATCAGACTCTTATGGAAGAAAAATTAAAACTATCTAATAATCATGAAACTTTGAGTAAGGAATTAACTCATGAACTGAAAAATTAATTAAAGAAAATAGTGAACTAAAGAGTGATGTTGAAAAATATAAATCTTTAGTAGATAAATTCACACTCTGCTCAACAAAATTGAATTTGATCTTAGATAGTCAAAGAGTCGTTTACAATAAAGCAGGATTAGGTTATAATTCAAATAGTAAACAAAAATATCTAAAGAACTTGTTTGTTAAATCCAAAAATGAAAATATGATATGTTATTGTTGTAACAAAATAAGACATAAAGCCTATGAATGTGATTTTAGAAAACTTAACTATAACAACAAATTAAATGAAAAAAGCAAACCAAGATTTATGAAAATTTAGGTTTCAAAAGGACCCATAACTACTAATCCTAAAGGACCCAACATAGTTTGGGTACCTAAAATAGATTTTTGATTTTACTTGCAGGTATGTCTTACGACCAATAAGAAGAATCGACTATGGTATCTAGATAGTGGTTGTTCAAGACATATGACAGGTGATAAGGATCAATTCATCACCGTAGAATCTAAAGATGGTGGAGTGGTAGCTTTTGGTGACAACGACAAAGGTCACATTATTGGAAAAGGTAAAATCCATATCACTCCATCTACATTTATAGATAATGTTTTATTGGTTGATGTCTAAAACATAACTTGCTAAGCATAAGTTAATTTTGTGATAAAGGTTTTGAAGTTTCTTTCAAATCTTCAACGTGTATAATCACTAGTGTTAAAGACACTTGTATTATACTCATAGGACATAGGCATGAAAATATTTACATTGTAGACCTTGATGATCTAGCTAAGAAGAATGGATTATGCCTAATCGCCAATAAGGATAAGACAAGTGAAACTAGTTGGCTATGGCACCGAAGACTAGGTCATGCTAGTATGGAATTAATTTCAAAATTAATCAAAAATGAGTTAGTGAAAGGTTTACCAAAATTAACTTATGAAAAGAATAAAATTTGTGGTGCATGTCAATTGGGCAAATAAACAAGGTCATCTTTCAAATCTGAGAACATAGTCTCAACTACTAGGCTATTACGGCTCATCCACATGGATTTATTTGGACCAACTAGAACTGCAAGTCTAGGAGGCAAAAGTATGGACTAGTAATTGTAGATAATTTTTCAAGATATACATGGGTGTCATTTTTTACACATAAAAATAAAGCATTTTCAGCCTTTTTGAAATATTACAAAAATATTATAATTGAAAAGAACATCACTTTAATCTCAATTCGTAGTGATCATGGAATCGAATTTGAAAATCAACACTTTGAAGAATTTTGTAATAAAAATAGAATTTCTCATCAATTTTCAGCTCCTAGAATGCGTCAACAAAATAGGATTATTGAAAGGAAGAATAGGACCTTGGTAGAAATGGCTCGTACTATACTATGTGAGTCAAATCTTCCAAAGTACTATTGGGCTGAAGCTGTAAACAGCTCCTGTCATATCTTAAACTGTGTTTTAATTCGTCCAATAACAAAGAAACTCCTTACGAACTTTGAAAGAATAAGAAACCAATTGTCAAATATTTTTGAGTTTTTGGTTGTCGATATTTTATTTTAAATAATAGCAAGAAGAATTTAAATAAATTTGATGCCAAGTTAGATGAGGATATCTTCTTAAGATACTCTACATCTAGCAGGGCATACAAAGTCTTCAACAAGAGCTTTATGGTTGTTGAAGAGTCAATCAATGTTATATTTGATGAAACTAATAGTGAGTCCTCTAGGAAAGAATGTATTTTTGATGATGATACAGGAACGTTCGAGCTTGAAAAGTTAACCATTCATGATACACCGACTCATGAACAAGAAGATGCATCAAAGGAAGATGAGGAAGAAAAGGAAGATGATCATAGTTCACCACAGCATCAGGACCTACCTAAGGAATGGAGGTATGTACACGGACATCCCAAAGATTTAATAATAGGTGATCCATCACAAGGAGTAAGAACTCGATCCTTCTTAAGAAACATTAATAACTATCTTGCCTTTGTATCTCAAATAGAGCCTAAAACTTATGAAGAAGCAGAACATGATGTAAATTGGATCAATGCTATGCAAGAAGAATTGAATCAATTTAAAAGAAATAATGTATGGACATTAACTGAAAGACCTAAAAACAAAACCATTATTCGAACCAAATGGATTTTTAAAAACAAACTTGATGAAAATGGAATAGTAACTAGGAACAAGGCTAGGCTAGTGGTTAAAGGTTATAATCAGGAAGAAGGATTGACTTTGAGGAAACTTTTGCCTCAGTTGCTAGGTTAGAAGCTATTAGTTTACTACTTGCATTTACTTGTTATATGGATTTTAAATTATATCAAATGGATGAGAAGAGTGTCTTTCTAAATGGTTACATAACAGAGGAAGTATATATAGAACAACCTCCTGGTTTTGAGAATCATGAATTTTTCGAATATATATTTAAATTGCATAAGGCACTATATGGTTTGAAACAAGCTCCTAAAGCCTGATATGATAGATTGAGTAAATTCTTGCTAGATAATAAGTTCAATAGAGGAAATATAGATAAAACACTATTTATTAAGAGAAAAAATAAAAATCACCTTGTAGTGCAAATATATGTAGATAATATAATATTTGGTGCTACTGACAATTCTCTGTGCAAAGCGTTTGCTGAGTTAATGTAGGATGAGTTCGAGATGAGCATGATGGGAGAGCTCAATTTCTTCCTCGGACTCCAGATCAAGCAAACTAAGGAAGGGATCTTCATTCACCAAATTAAATATACAAGGAAAATCCTCAAGAAGTTTGGGAAAGAAGATTACAAGAAAATGGAAACTCTGATGAATTCTACTAGTAAGTTGGACAAAGATGAAAAAGGTAAGAGCATAGACAATAAACTTTATAGAGGTATGATTAGATCCTTGCTTTATCTTATTGTTAGTAGGCCTGATATTATGTTTAGTGTTGGAATGTGTGCTAGATATCAGTCTAATCCTAAAGAATCACATTTATCTGCTATTAAAAGAATTCTTAGGTATCTAAGAAGTACATCTAGCATAGGATTATGGTACTCTAGAGATTCCTATTTTGAACTTATTGCATACCCAGATGCTGACTTTGTTGGATGCAAACTAGATAGGAAAAGCACTAATGGGACATGTCAATTCTTAGGTGCTAATCTAGTCTCATGGTTTAGCAAAAAAGTAGAATTTAGTTGCATTGTCAACAACTGAGGCCAAGTACATTGCATCTGGAAGTTGTTGTGCTCAAATATTATGGCTTAAGAAACAATTAGAGGATTATGGAATTAAGCTTGATAAGATTTCCATAAAATGTGATAACACAAGTGCAATCAATTTAACCAAAACTCTAGTTCAACACTCTAAAGCAAAATATATTGAAAAATATCACTTCATAAGAGATCATGTGCAAAATGGGAATATAAATATTGAACATGTATGCACGAAAAAGCAATTGGCTGATATATTTACAAAACCTCTTAGTGAAGATAGATTTTGCATGATTAAGAGAGAATTAGAAATATGTGATCCTTTTGCATAACAAGGTCAAATGTTTCATGATACGCTCCTCTCATCTCCTAAATCCTGTGAAACATTGGTAAAATGTTTGATTTAGAGCTTCCTCTCATGAATATCATTGACCCATGAAAAATCATTAAAAAAAATTTGTTTTTGGCCTCACCTCGGGTCGACCCGAGGTCCTAGAGGGGTCGACCCGACTCAAGCCAACCCAAGCAAAAGCTAAGGTTAACTCGACGGCGGGTCCCTCATTTTTTAGGGTCGGCCGAAAGCTCATTTTGGGGGCTATTTTCATTCATAAGCTCCTAGAAACCCTATTTCCTCTCCTTCATTCACCTCCAATCATCGGTAAAACCTCATTCCACCCTCTCCCAAGCTGTTAGATCAAGTTGCAAGGGAGGGTTTGGTGAAAATGGGACCCAAATAAGCCATGGCCAAGCGAGCTAGGAGAGTAACACGCCCATCTACAGTTGAAGAGGAAGTTAGAAGGTCCATGATCTATAGACCTACCCGAGATTAGTCCATGAGTTTTATGCTTCCCTACGGGTTGGTGCAGGAGGGCTCGTGTCCGAGGTCCAAGGGATTCAGATCCATGTTACTGAGCAGAGTCTGGGAGATCTGCTCTATCTCCCATGTGAGGGTGCCATACCAGATAGACCAGAGGACAGGATTAGAGCTCTACAAATGATCATGGAGAGAGATGAGATAGATTATTTTGATGATCTGGTAGCTAGTTCCTTTTCAGCTGAGATGAGATTACTTCATAACTTTATAGGACGGATATTGTTTCCGAAGAGTGGGAGATTCGATTATGTGTTTAAGAGAGACCTAGCGATCATGGAGCATGTCATTCAGGGCATTCCCCTGAATCGCCCGACGATGGTGATCCGACAGATGCGTGAGGCTGTGACTAGGGCGAAGGCTTCTTTACCCTGTGGCATGGCACTTACACTGATCTTTAGACAGTAGGACATATGTATAGTAGGAGAGATCTTCAGAGATTTATTGCATACCGACACCTACACTGCACGATCATTTGAGTGCATGGGGTACGAGAAGCTAAATGGTCACTGGGTGCATGAAGGTGCAGGGCCACAAGCACCAGAGCCTGGTGTACCAGAGCCCAGAGACTCCATTCTAGAGCCCGAGATGCCTGCTGACCATCCTTCATCACATGCAGAGGTAGGACCGTCATATTCTGCACCTACTAGATGCACAGAGGAGTACTGGAGTAGGATGACTAAGATAGTATCAGCTTAGGTGATGAGTTTTTTCGATAGGATGATGAGTCAGTTGGACAGCATTACAGCTGAGATTAGGTGATGAGCCTCTCGGATCGGATGACTACTTTAGAGAGAGAGTTCCATGGTCCTCCTAGAACTCGAGCAGCTGAGTCAGAGGTCTCGGCACAGAGCCAGCCAATTCATAGGGCTCACAGACCATCCTACTCGTATCTGACCAGACCAGACCTCCTCTCGCCACATATACTGGGAGATCTAGAGCCAGGTCACAGCCTTTGGATGCCTCTAGGCCTACTAATAGCACTACAGGAGCACATTTAGACTAATGCCTAGAGACATTCTAGTTCTCTATGTATTTTGCCTTTTGTTGATTGTAAACGATGTTATCTTTTATGGCAATTTGGATTTCTAGAACATTGTAATTTTTTTTTTGCTGAAAATAGGCTTTTCATATAGTACGTGTATGAATGCATCCAATAAGATCAAAATACAATAACTCACGGAGTGCCAATGGCAACTCCCCCTCCCCCGACCAAAGGGCATACCCTGAGTGGTGGGCCACGTAGGCAGCCACCCAATCGGCTGCCCCGTTGGCCTCCCTGAATACATGCTTGGCCTGGATGGCCATCCCATCTCTCATCATCACCACAATATCACGGATCAAGGGGAGGTCTGTGTCCTCACCCCTCAACCCCCTCTGAATCCATCCGATGACAGTGGCCGAGTCACCCTCCAACATAATCGAGCTGGCCCGCAACACTACCCGTGCATGACGAAGGCCTGCCCAGGCTGCATGTAGCTCTGCTCCGGGAACCGATGTATCAAACAACTGGCAGCCACCTGCAGCTACTGCCCTAGAGTGCGAGTCCCGTATGACAAAACCTGCACCGCCCCGCATGCCGCCATCCAAAACCGATCCATCGAAGTTGACCTTGAGGAAGCTCGGGGGTGGGGGCTCCCAGGTGAAAAACACCATCCGAGGAGTTGCCGGAGCAAGGTGGAAACCCCAGGTATCCCAAGCTGTCAAAGGTCTGTTTGCATATAGGGTGGGCCTGATCTCTATGGCCTGTGCTCGAGCAAGCTCTGCCACAAATCTTAGTGACACCCTGCGCTCGCCAAGAGTACGAGCATTTCTTGCCAGCCAAATCTGATGTGCTGTGCAAGTCGCTCTGATACCCTCGTCGCGAGTCTGTGAACTGGCTAACCACTGCCGTATCACCCTGAGAAACTGTAGTCGCGCACTCCGTGCCCCCTGCGGGATCCCAGTCCACTGCCATATCGTCCTCACCCATGTACACTGGAGAGCATATGGTCCACTAACTTCTCAGCTCCACACGTCTCGCACTCTACCGGGACCCCCCAGCCGCGCCTGCTCAGCTCTGCTCTCGTCGGAAGGCGGTCCCAGCATATCTTCCATAGGAAGAGAGCTACCCTCGGGTGAAGTCCGGACCTCCAAGTCCAAGTGCAGTCCGGCCCTGGCTCGTGCTCCGACTGAATAATACGGGAAAGATCTCCCAGTCTGACACTGGTCCGGCTCGAGGTACCCCACACCCTGACATCCGGCCTCCCGCATCCGGGTAACGAAAGGGACCGAATCCTCGCAGCTAGGTGTGCCCCGAACAACAACCTGAGTCTGGCCTCATCCTACTCTGCCCCTCCTGGTACTAGAAGGTCACAAACCCGTAGCCCCTCCACTGCCTCGGTGTCAACCATAGTCGGCCAGCAGCTCCGGGGAAGGGAGTCCACCCATGAATCGTTGAACACATCAATACTCCGGCCGTCTCCAATCAAACACCTAGTATGTGCCAATACAAATGGCAGGTACCTCCCGATCTCGCGCCACAGGAAGGAAACTCGATGACCCCTCCACGCCGCCACTGAAACCCCACGACCATATCTAGCTGCCATCACCTGACTCCAGAAGCCATGTGGCTCTAACAAGAACCGAGCCGCGTGCCAAGCAAGGAACGTCTCGCGCCTCTCTATGAGGGACTGCAACCCCAAGCCACCCTCACTAATAGGAAGGCAAACCTTTTCCCATGCCACCAGGTGCACTCCATGACCTCCACCGTATGACCCCGACAAGAAGCTTCGAAGAAAGCGCTCGATCCTTAACAGAACCGTCTTCGGAACCACTGTGTTGGCCATAAGATACACCGGTATGGATCCCAGCACCGCTCTAACCAGTGTCACTCTCCCCATCATGGATAGGGAGGATGCCCTCCATCCCTCCAACCTGCTCTGGACTCGCTGCACCAAACCCGAGCACTCTGCCACCCGTAGCCTCCGGCTAGTAATGGGTATGCCTAGGTAGGTAAGCGTCCCCTCCTGCTCTGGTATCTGCAGTATCCCTCTAATCTTCTGTCCGACTCTGCTCTCAGTGCTGGGGCTAAAAGAAATGGTAGATTTAAGCAAATTCACTCTCTTTGTAATTTTGGCTTTTATGAAATATAATGTCTTCTTTTGAATTATGATCTTTGTCATTGGCATGCTATTCACCTTAGTATTATATATTCTTTTTGATGATAACAAAAAGGGAGAGAAAGATATAAGAAAAGGGAGAAACATATAAGAGAGAAATATATGAAAGATACTCTATAAGACTCTATAAAAAAGAAAAATATGAAGAAATTATAAGGAGAAAAATATAAAAAGAGAAATCTATATTTAAGGGGGAGAATATTGACAACATGCAAATCTAAATTTTTATTAAATAAACATCTGAATTTTGAAATTTTGATACATGAGAATTCATAATAGATAACTTATGGTACATAGAAACTCAGAATGCATAAGTCTAGATATTCAAGAAGGTATGATACATAAGCTTTTGGCACACAACTATAGAAAGTTTCATTACCTCGATACACAACTTGAAACTCTTAATTTGGCACAAATTCTTGAAAATTTTGACTCAATGAAACATAAGAGAATGGGGGAGTAAAGCTAAAACAAATTTGGCATAATTTGAATAAGGTAGGGGGAGCTCTTGGTTCTTTGATACATACTCCAAAATTAGACTTTTTTGAAAATATTGAACCAAAAGCATCTTACGATGTTAAATCAAATTTTTCTTATGAATGGCAAATTGAAAATAAGTAATATTTTGCAATCATCAAACAGGGAGAGATTGAGAATCATAATATTATTTTGATGTTCACAAAATCATGAAGTCCATATGGAAGTACCAATGTTATTAACAAACTTAATCAAGTAAATAGACACTCAAGGAAGAGAGAAGTGATACATTCTCGATACATCCTACAATCTCGATACATTCATGATACACTCATCTACTATGTTTAAAATAACCTTCAAGAATTCATCCAAGGATAATTCTATTAGAAGAACTTGAGAGAAAATCTAATTTTTAGTTTGACAAAATTAAGAGTGAAGTTTTCTTAATAATGGATAATTCTGTTAAAATGAAACCTGCATGTGTCATTCACCCTAAATTAATTAGAATATCTTTTTATTGCTTTAATATGCTGAACTAACCTTAAAGTGCAGAAAAATAGGGTTTGAGTCGATCCCATGTAGTTTGGAATCGACTCTGATACATTTGGCATTCCTTGGCACAATGTGGCACACCCTTGAAACACTTGGCACAGAGTTGGAGTCGACCTTTGAAGAAATGGAGTCGATCCTAGCACAATTTGGCACAATCTGGCATAACTAGCACCAATGTTACAGAGCTCGGGTCGACCCTAAGAAAGCATGAGCCGACCCCAGCATCAAACATCAGAAGGAAATGCCATCTGTAATTCACTGTCAGAGCCGACTCCAAGAAAGCATGAGTCGACCCCAGGTTGAGTCGACCCTAAGAAAGTATGAGTCAACCTCAGCCTAAAGAGTCAGAAAAACAAGTCTCTAGAATTTCTGAGAGGGCCAACCCCAAATAAGCTTAAGTCCATCCCACTATAGCTCGAGTCAACCCCAAGATAAGTTGAGTCAACCCCAGCCCAAAATATCAAAAAAGCAAGTTTCTGGAATTCTTGAAAGGGCCGACCCCAGTCAAGCTTGAGTCGACCCCACTGTAGCTAGAGTCGAACCCAGAAAAATATGAATCGACCCCAGTCTGTAGAACAGTAACTCGGATCGACCCCATATTTGCTCGGATCGACCCCAGCATGACTGACAGCATAATGGCTAGTTCTATAGAAGTACAATTTGAGTCTCCAATGGCTAAAAACAGCTAGTTTCTCCATTCCAACAGCCAAGGAGTAATCATTTGAGGTTGGAGAAGTATTTAAGAGGCACTATTCATCAGGAAAAGAATCTTTTGTAAAAATCAAGAGTGCATTCAAGAGAAAAGAAAGTCCAAGTGTTCTTCATTAATTTGCTTCATTCAAATTCTGAAAGAAGATGGTTGAGCAGTCTTCAAGTGTCTTCAAGAGCTCTACCAACCCCTTGAGGAGTGAAGTAATATTGGCAAAGAAGAGAAGAGCAATCTACAAAGCGATAAATATTCTCTTACCTCTTCTTTAAGTGCATTATTATATTACTTGCTCATTTAGGAGTTTTAAACTTCTTCTCTACTTATTCTTTGTATGGTTTGTTGTTGAGCTTGTAAAACCAATGGTGTAGGTTGTTGGTGATCCCGTAAAACCAATTGTAGAATTTTTGGATTGTGAGCCCGGCAAAACAATCCAACTATAATCCGCTGGATTATAGTAAAGTCCCAAGGGGACGCTTGGAGAGTGGACGTAGGTGCATTGGAGAGCACTAAACCACTATATCTCTTATGTGTTTGCATTGTGTTCTTTTTGGTTCCACTGCACTTATATAATTAATACAAGCTAAACTACTCATACATCTATCAACTAAATTAAGGTCCTAAAAATTTGGAAAACCCAATTCACCCTCCCTCTTGGGTTGTTATCTTGGGCAACACTCTCTTGCTCTACTACAAATTTTATCTTGAAGTTAATTCTTGAGAGTTGTTTTGACCTTGTATTCATAGTGCATTGTGAATGTATCGAGAGCATTGATTGTATTGAGTTAATTGACATTACTAATTTCATATGACATTTAATGGTTTTGTTAATCATCAAAATAACATTAGGATCCTCACTATGCTTTGCCATATGCAATGGGCTTGTCATTTTGGACATATTTATGAACGAAAAATAAACCAGTGTTGCTACGATCACTACATGGAGCTTTGTTCTTTGAAAAAAAGTTTGGCACTTGAATCTCAGAAATTTTAACTCAGGAAGTTTTGCTTAGCATGGCTATCATGAGTTCTTTTCTTTTTTTGGCTTTGCCATCAGTTAACTTATACCTAATAAAAATGTGCTCATGTTAATTACACAAAATATTTGTTATAGTTAGTTTAGATTTATTGATTATCAAATACAATCATTGCCTAGAATTTGAATATATATGCATATATATATATATATATAATTGTCATTTATGATATTGTATATGTATGTACACCTGCATGCATATAATTGTGTATAGTCATGTCTATGTATGTGAATTATTGTGATAATTTTCATCAGAATATCAGTCTTGACTTGGCCATTTGAAAACCTAACCTAATAAGTTGATCGACTTCTACAATCTCGACAACTATTTTCCTATGTTTGGGTCAATTTTTTCGCAAACTGAGCTATTCAAGTCAATCAAATTTGGTTTGCCCAGTGATTATATGATTATTATATCCTACCTTCTGAAGAATCAAATCCTATGCAAAAATCATTACCATTCAAGATAGTTGATCGATCTCCTTACAAAAGGACTAATCAACAGTCAACTTCATCGCAATATGAAGTCTATCCCATGCTCTATTCTACTTTTTAGGGGTGGGGTGTTAAAGGACGGATTACCTGCCAAAATTATAAAGGAAGGCGAAAAAGAAAATTAACCAAACCCATTACCTATATGTAGGGGACACTGCAGCATTAGCCCTTTTGCATTGACCAAAGGCTAATCATGGTGTTTTTAATAGGATTTATGATACTTATGATTGAATTTATTGTGCTTATAGTTAGATTTGAATAAATTTGGATCCTTAACCTGTTGATGATACCATATGTTGACTCAAAAGGTTTGATTTTGATGATACAAAATAATTGAGTAAAAGTTCACTAATCAGTTGCTTGGAGTGTACTAAAATGCTTGCGGGAAGCCAAGAAGAAATCTTTCTATAACTCTCAATATGGATAAATGAAACTTAACTATATAAATCTCTGCACAAAAGGAATCGACTATAAGAACATCATGAAACAACCCTTGAATGCTCACTGGCAATAATAGCAAATTTCAACTTAGGCTATCTCAAGAGTCGACCTCTAGAATATAACAAATCGACTCTAGTACACTAATATAGACTGATGCGCCTTTAAGAGTCGACCTGCGTATCAAACGAGTCAACTCTAGACTAGTCTTAGAAGAAAAACAGAAAGCAGCCAAAAATAGCATGTTGGCGAGTCGATCTATGAAGTTCAAGAGCCAATTCTAGTAAAACAAGAGTCGACCCTAGAAGCAAATGAATCAGCTCCTAAATGGCCACAAACAAAAGACAGATAGCAGTCAAAAATAGCTTATTAACGAGTCGACCCATGAAGATAACGAGTCGGCCTCTAAATCAAAAGAGTCGACCCTATAATGGCTACAGGTGAAAGACAGAGCACAACAAAAACAAGTGCTATTTCGAGTCGACCCCAAATGATCGCTGTCAATCCCTAAAGATCATGAGTCAACTCTTAAAGAAGTCGAGTCGACCCGTCTACGCCTCACAACAGTAATGACTAGTTTTCTTATAAATTAGAATAATTATTTTTGTTTCATAATGGCTCTTTCAGCTTGTCTAACAGCTAGAAGTGTCTTCCAACCACTCTTTGGTGGTATAAATGTATGGAAACACCAAAAAGGAAGAAAAGAGAAGTGATTGAGGATCAAAGGAAAAGAGCCTTTAGGGAAAAAAAAGAGAAATTTACAAAAGAAAAAGGAACATATAAGTGCATTCATTAAGAGCTGAAAGATCACATTCTCCACCGTTGAGAGAGTTGGTGAAGAGCATTCAAATTTATTCAAGGCCAAGCAACTGATTCAAAGCTTCATTTATCTTTTGTGTATTTGTCTTTAAGGAGATGTAATTTACTTTGTTGTATATTTTTCTCTTACTCGGTCATTACAAGTTTTAGGGATTGAAACTCAAAAAAAAATCTATTCAAACCTTGAATTGGATTGTATTTAAGCCTAGGAAAAAGCTGGGTGGTGATTTTGGTTGATATCAACTGGCTTAATTTTAAATCCGATCAAAACAATTAGACTGTAATCTTGGAGAGATTATGGTGAAAATTCTCAAGAAGGATGTCTTGGAGAGTGGATGTAGGCACAGAGTTGGCACCGAACGACTATAAATTACATTGTTTGTGGTGTTTAATTTGTGTACTCTGAATTTCCACATATCTACTTATTGTTCATTTTCAATTGTAAATCACTCACAGACATCAAGTTTTATTCTGCTGTATTTTGTTTAAAGTTTTCAAAAAGCTCAATTCACCCCCTCTCCTCCTCCTCTTGGGCTGCATAGTTGGGCAATACCATAGATTAAATAGAGGAAGTATGTAAGAATCTATATAGGTATGTGTTTAGATCTATATCGGTTATACACTAGGCAGATCTTAAATATTTATGCTGGCCAAGAATCCTAATAATATATTATGGCTAGTCTTTTTGGGTAAGGTCAACCTAACCAAATGCTGCCCACGATCCCGCATCAATATAGTCCACGAATCAATATTCGTTCCACCAATGGCTTTGAGCAATCTTGGGCTACGTTTGAAAGTTTTCGTATCCTAAAGGAAACAAATGTTATAGCTAGATTCAGCAATAATATCTCTGAGAGCTCTTTTGTTTTGCCAAAGATCCCAACGTCTAATATTCCAAGTGATAATTTTCACGTTGGAAGGAGTGAAAATTCAGTTGGCCGGATACTAACAAAAATAAAAGAAGAGAGTATACAACTTTGAGATAGTATAGCAGAAATAGACCATTAGGGCACTAAAGAACCCCAACAGGATACATACAAAGCTAGAGAGAAGCTAGGTGGCTTCAACTCGACACAAATGACCTACTGGGTCCTGACCAGACCAAATCCGATCAACAAATGGTTTGTTCTGGGTCCAAAATCAACCTAAATATGAAACCAGATCAAGTCAGGGTCAAGCATGCCCCAATTCTACCTGATCTGTTTGCAGTCCTACCCGGCTGTTAGGATAAACATGGTTGCATTGTTGGTTAAAAGCTGACACTATTGACCTTGGTCTTACCATGTTGCTTTGGATGAGCACTGATTTTGTTAAGGATAGTCATTTTATTCGAGTATAATCAATGTTGTAGCCATCAGTCATGGTATGTATACAGATAGCAAGCAAATATTCATTGATCTAAACATGCAGCTGCTATGAATCTGCAGTTAGATCAGCCAAAATATTGGCTATACAATTTATTCACTTGTTGCTTTAAAATATGTAAATTCCTTTCTACGAGCAGCTATAGCTGAGATACATAGAATGCTATAACCTGGCCTCATATTGAGCCATGAAATAGAAGCCATTGCCGAGTAATGTTCCGTCCGTATATCAGTGGCCTTTGATTGAGTTATGAAATGGCCATTGCCCAATTACCTTCCCTCGCCTACATTTTAGTCCTCTTCCTCCATTCTATTCTATATTCTTTAATCCTTCCCGTACCTCCCACAACTCAATTATAGGCACGGAAAATGGTGGTCACAGCCAGCCATGGGGGTCTTATATTTCCCGTGGTAATATTCTATTTCCCTCGACCCAACGAATCTTCGACGCCCAGAGCGCGTGACAGATGCTCTTAGCATTTGAAAGGCTCCCGATGATAAGTCCTCTCGTTATCTTTACTGACATGTCAAAATTTGATGGGAGTTTAATTTTATTTGTCTGTGATAATACAAATTTCGTAATGTAAATCACTCGACTTTTATTTGCTGATATTCACAATTAACAATTTTTCATTTATAGTTTATTGAAATGATTTTTAACCACTCATAGAAAACTAGAAAAAGGACAGCAATAAATACTATACATGATTGTGTTGAATCGTTGATAGTTGAGATAGAAAGATCTTTAGACAATTTGAAGAAGAAATTTAGAAAGAAAAAAATTGATGACTAAAAGAATATATGTAGATTTAGTTAATCATTAAAAATAGGGCATGTTAATAGTGATGAATCGAGGCAATCCTCTTAACAATTGTTTTCTAGGCATTCACTTACGTCTCTTAAACATCTCGGCAATAAAATTTTGCCCAAAAAGAATACAAAGATGTAATTATGCATTGATGATGATACATCGCCAGTCCTCTATCCCATCCCTCGATGGATCTAGGCAATTCCGTGGTTAAATTTTATTTTAAAAAGCGCAAGACTGACGACTCAAGTAGTTTAGAGTAGCCAATCGTCTCATGGGGGATAACAAATGCATGGTTACAAAAATGTTTTAAAAAAAAGTCATTCAGATTCCTAACTTCGAATCCAAATGCAACCTGAAGATTTGAAGCCTCTCTAGTTGTCATAGTAGGCATCTTCATGGGAGGTTTAAAGCTATGGCTGTCGTAATACTAAATGGCTATTATAACTTTATAATGGCTATTATAACATCTCCAGACACTTCCACACAGCCACAAAGAACGACAAAAGGATAATAACAATCATGGCATATTGCTTGGTGCATAATGGCCAGGTATAACACAAAAAGAGTGATCATTATTTCTATTTTCCTTATTTCTCTGAATAAGATGGTCCTTGATCTTTTATGGAAATTTTGTTGTCTGGTCAGCTTGTACCAAGAAAAAAAATTAATTATTTCTTAAGTGCGCACTGACTTGTAAACAATGCTGCAGTTTATAATCATTCAAGGCATTGAGGGGTATTTGCAAATCATGCCCCTAATGCATACTTCATCCAACCATGCATGGAGACATCTTCAGATGTTACTTGACGGGAAGCCATGCAGGAGCACTTGTTAGCATCTAAATGAGATGAAAGGTTTCAAATTAAAATTACATGCATGTTTAGAAGCTGGAGACATCATTGCTGAGCCACTCCCCAGTAAAAACATCATGCATGTCCATCCCTCCATGTTCCTATGACTAAATTTACAGTCATCCATCACATTTGATGCTACACATTCTAATGGAGAATGACATTGAAAAAAGAAAACATCATGTCTTCAATAAGTGATCAATGTTACGTTCATGAAGAGTTCCATGGAAATTTATTAGTAGACACCCCATGGATGATAACTGAAAAGGCGTGAAAATATGCTTTAACTGACAGGAAGAAAATTTTCAGAGAGAGAAACAACTCTTGATAGGCGACAACTGCAAGAAAAACACAGAGCTTGGCTCTTGACCGAAATGAGCAAAACCTCTACCACATATCAATTAGATCTCTAGTTATCCGATGATTATGAAAGTAATCATCGCAAAATTTTAAAACAGCAATTTTGACACGTTAAACAACAATTTTGACACCCTAACCTTGACTACACTCTGCCCCAATATTTTTCAGAATTTCTGTAAAATAAGGCTTCTCCAGTATGCAACTATCATCCACCTCAGAGTCTCACACAAGAGGGTACACCGAACTTTTTGCCTTGCATCTTTTACATGAAAGAGAAAAGGAAGATAAATTCATCACAGCAGGCATTTTAATATTAAGCATTCTGATTAAACAAATATGAAGAGGTACATGCTAAATTTTCATGGCAACTGTTTCTTTGACAAACTCTTTTAAGGAATGCAAATCGCACAGTTCTGGCCCGAGCATGTTCAAAATCTTCCAAAGATCCAACCATGACTGCACCCTAAAATATACACAATCAGCATTGAACAGGCCATTAGTAGCCCATTGTCATCACCAAGTAAATCTAGCACTCAGCAACTAATTTTTGATTTCAAACTTAGTTTCTTTTAAAGATAAATTAAAACTGTCATGATGCCAAAAATTTTCCTGTAGACAGCAGTCAAGGATAGTTCTGAGAGCCATCTCATTTTTGGCCCCAAGAGGGGTACAAGTCCATAAGTTCAGAATGCAGGCACTTTCAATGATGATATGCTTCCAATATGTTGACTTGCATAATCACCACAATGTCAGGTAAAAAGTAGTGTCTCAGAGTAGTATAAATCCAGCTAAATTATTACCCAGGAAAGAAACAATAATTTTGAATCATATCGACACAGCAGAAACACTAAATATATAAAAATCACACACTGGAAATTAAAGCAGGGAGACTCGAGGAGAATGGCCCTCAGTACAGAATCTAGATCTACACGAACTTCGAGTACAGAATCTAAAGATAGAAGAGGATGAGAGTCAGAAAACATTTGAGGAGAATGGCACTCAGTATGTATCAAACAATAAATTTTCCGGTATATAAAAACATCTTAGAAGGGAGACTTGAGCTCACATCAAGACGAGGACAACAAAATGAATTCCAACTAACAAAAATTATAACAATACTATGAAGCATGATCTGCTGAACAGATTTGTACCGGTCGGTGCAGCCCGTACCGGACCGGTGGCAGGGTATAAAACGGTTCCGACCCAAACTGGATCGGAGTCGTTTGGTTTCGTACCTGGACCGGTGCGAACCTGCCCGGTTCGCGCTGGTACAAGCCAGAACCGGTACGAACCGGACCGGTTCGCGCTGGTACAAGCCGGTACCGGTCCAAGCCCCCCTTACTCGCGCGTGGGTGTGCGGGGAAGAGCGTCCGCGTGCGGGGTGCAGGGTGTGCGGGGCAGCGCACCCCGCGCGCGAAGAAGAGCGCCCATGCGGCTGGAGCCCGCGTGGGCCTCTTAATGCCACAGAGTGGCATTAAGTGGCATTTAATGCCACTCTGTGGCATTTAACGCGTCCGCACGGATGCGTTTCGTTTTGAGGGGGGAACGCGGGCGGACGCGCGGGCGGACGCGCGAGCGGAGAACGCGCGCCCGCGCGCGATTCCCTAGGGAATCACGCCCGAGCGCGGTTCCCCGCGCGGGGCACCATGCCCACGCGGGCTGGCAGCCCGCATGGGGGCATTAAATGCCAGAGTGGCATTTGACGCGTCCGCGGACGCGCGCAGACACGTTTTTTTTTGTTTTTTTTGGGACTTGCATGCGGACACGCGAGTGGAGAGGCGCGCCTGTGCGCAATTCCCCGCATAGGAACCGCGCTCGATCGCGATCGCGCGCGATTCCCTAAGAATCGTGCCCGAGCGCGGTTCCCTGTGCGGGGCACCGTACCCACGCGGGCTTGCAGCCCGCGTAGGGGCATTAAATGCCACAGAGTGGATGCGTCCGCGGACGCGCATAGACGCGTCTTTTTTTTTGTTTTTTTAGGAATCGCGTGCGGACGCGCGAGCGAAGACGCGCGCCCCGCGCGATTCCCCGCGCAGGAACCGCACCCACGCGCTATTCCCAGCAGGGAATCGCGCCCGAGCGCGGTTTCCCGCACGGGGCACTGTGCCCACGCGGGCTGCCAGCCCGCGTGGGGGCATTAAATGCCACTCTGTGGCATTTGACACGTCCACGCGCGTCCCGGAGGCGCGCGAACGCGTTTTTTTTTGTTTTGTTTTTTTTTTTTAGTATCCGCGCGCGCGTGGCCGCGCGAGCGTCTCCAATTCGGTACCGCCGGAACCGTACCGGTGCCGGTGCTCACCGGTACGCCGATACGGTCGGTCCGGCGAACCTTGCTATGAAGTGATATGCTCTCCAACTAAGAAAGCCTAATACCAAATTCATCTGATTTTGATAATACCACATAGTGGACCAATGCATACTAGAAGAAGAATATAAGCAGGTCAAAGTAAGAGCATATTGTTTTATCTCATTTTGGAAACCCCATCTCCATTGTTACTGAATGCATATGTTCGCATCAAGCAAATGGAAGTAACAGGATGGGGTTCTACAAGGTTCAGCATAAATGCTTCCTCCAAAGGTCCAATCTTGAAACTTGTAATTAATAAGTTGTTAAATCACAATCAAAAACTCAATGGTTCTGACTGATCCAAACCTCATCAACTTTCTGAAAAATTTTGGAGTTATCCAAAAAGTATACTAGTAACACCTTTTGAAAGTTTTTGCTTGAAAGATTTTGCCACAAAAAGAAAAAGGCAATTGAAAGGCTATTCAATTTAAGAAAAGAGGAATCAACAACAGATTCTGAATTACAATGTAAGAAGTAAATGCAACTACCTGACAGTGTTATGCTTTATGGCAACTTTTGATAAATCTAGCTCATGTCGCTAGTCAAGGATGCTTTATATTTCTTCCTATTTTTGGGCTTCACAGCATCTTTCAGACTCTTTGGAGAGTTAGCTTGCTGGCTCACAACCGAGGCTCCAACAGGGCCAGAACTCAAAGTATTTGTTGCCTCGGGATCGGATTCAATTGAATTTTGACTGATTTTTGCTTCCTCTTTTTCCTTAGCCAAGTATAAAGGCCCTGCATTTAGTATGAAAGTGCATCTTTAAATATAGATTGAACGACAAATAAACGAGGAACCCTATTTACGCTGCCACCCCTCAGCCCCCATCATGAATGAAAATGCTTTATCCGCATTTGCTGACACCAAGGACTTAAGATCTGGCAATAGCTGCAAAATTATTTGATTGGCTTTCAAAAAACCTTTAAAAGCAACCTTCTTCCATGAACAACTATTAGATTCCATTGAATTACCTTTGGGTTGGTCAGAAAATAATCTTAGCTTTCAATTGTAGTGTGCGGGTCCAATATGCGAACTGATGTATATCTTAACTAACCAGCTTATCTCCACCTATATAGAGTATGATTTCCAAGTCAAGATGAGCTCAAAAGTTTAGACTGTGATATGAGTGACACATAACTTGATGTCAACTCTCCATTAATTGAAGCCAAATCCCTGTTCAAGGCAACTTTGGGCAGGTGGCGAGACTGCCATGAAAGCTCTTATTCTAGCTGATGTGTAGGGAGACGAAGACAGTCAAAAGACTAAAACCAATACAATATCTGTTTAATTCTTTAAGGACATTTTATCTTGAATAGGTTTTCCATGCTCTGCAGAGTTGTGCATTACCAAAAAAATTTTATAAGTCACCCACGTATTCACTCAAACAAAGCTAACAAGATATTAAACCAAGAATTCTTACTTTATTTCCCTTTCCAAATGATCACCAATATTTTCTGTTTAACAATGCAAAAATCCCATAGCTTACCATAATTAAGAATCTAAACTCTGATTTTGCTCGATTCCAAAAGCCCTCACCATAACTTGAATAATTTTGACTCGGGATACCAGGTAGTTGTTTGAGATCCAACACATACTTGTTCAATACAAATTATGAAAATAGAACAGCACAGTACTAATTTCAGACATGTGAAATAGGAAAAAAAATTTAGGCATGCTCAAAAGAGTTTTTTTATTGCTCAAACTAAAACAAACTAACTTTCAGTGACAAATGTCGAAACTTGTCGATGCTATTTTGGAATGATCCTTGGATTACTTTGATGAAATTGCCCGTTGTATGAACTAAATTGACTAAATCCCTAATGTCTGCATCCTGTAACATATGCAAAGAGACATTAAACTCTGGAAGGGTTCTCTGCAAGGCTAGCTGGTAGTGCCTTCTAAACTAAGACCCACTAAGAACTTCAATTTGGCAGAACTGCTTAATTTGATAATAAAAAACAACTAATAACATTTATGAATCAGTTCTGGGATACTAAGATATCCAAAAATCTACGGCAAAAGATAGGACTGATTAAATCTGATTTGAACAATAACCAAGAACCAAATCAAGTTTTATTCCATATCCAACCTAAGAGTATAAACTAGGACTTCTCTTCCAAATTAAATGCAATATTTTAAGTTCAGAAATCTAAATTAGACATCAGATCTGGACATTAGTACCTAGCTAGTAGCAAAACTTACTTTAATATGATATCGCACATATTAGTTTTTCTCGAATGAAAAGGTTGAGCGGGTGCCTAAAATAATTGAAGTGATTACCAGGTAAATCTTGAGAACTTCTAATAAAACATGATGAAATACCCTTTGAGTACGGGTCCCTGCAGGTATAAAGAGATAACAATTATGTCAAAAAATAATTCACCCTCGATAACTAAGTTACTGTTCAAAATCAAATTTTGTAAAGGTAAAAATACTATGCAACACAAATGAGGTGCAGCTATTCAGCAAGTTACCAGCTTGAAGGGCCACCAATGAATGCATTATTTTTCCCTCTAGAAGTACTAATTTCCAACTCCAATGCTAGTACCATCACTACTACAGCTTCTCTCTGGCTCATCTTTTAAATTCTGCGCTCTATGTCTACTTAACTCACCAACTTGGTTCTCCTTCATTATAACATCTGGTACACTGACTTCAAGTGCAACTGATGGTGGATGACGATTTACTTTTCGCAATGCTCTTTCAGTGTTGTATGCATCTACCTGAACAAGTTCGAAGTAATTTATTTAGAAACACAAGAAAACACATTCAATCTAGACACAAGTGACTAATAGTTTGTTTGCATCCACTGGTAATTCATTACGACATTCTGTAAAGTCTTACTCCAAAGCAGGTTATGATGTTTCCAGTGATTAACTATGTTTTTGGTTCGTCTGAAATATTTAGGAAAATCCTCCAAACAACTTCTGCAAAGCTATTAACAATACTCTATTTATAAAAAAATGAAAAATTCAGTGTATCTTTGTGAATTTTCACCATTAACATTGACCAGGATGTGCGCACATTCCTTCAGAAGCATGCCAACATATTCTTCAATAACTTAGCCTATGTGGCCACTGTACATGTATTTAAGCTTGCTTATCTACTTCCTGCTATTTTTTATCATGTACACATGAAGCTAAAACATCTGAGTCACTGATAAAGTGTAATTATCCAATGTTTAGATGTAAGTAGGAGATCAAGGGCTACAGAAAGAATGGAATCCATAGATAGGTCCATGCACCAGGATACCAGCCACAAATGGATTATAATCTGAACCAAATCAAAGAAAACTTGAAATAAACCCAATCCCATTATGTAATTATATTTGGATCAAATCTAAATCAGGTCATTCGATTTCTTTGCTGGTTATCAGACTCAGGTCAAACTGAACTAGAATGACTAGAGTATTCAAAAAAAAAAAAGGACGAGCTTTCTGGGGATGGGAAGGTAGAAAATATGATTATTGAAATAACTAAACCAAACCAAACCAAACCAACCAAAATTAATGGATTCATGCAACTTAATGTAATCCATACAATTTCCAGGTGAACAAATATGAGCAAAATATATGGCCTCCTGCTTGACCATGACACCATCCTTAACACTTTCACAACCATTAACCTATGTTACATGGACTCAGGTTCATGTGTTGGATGCAGGTGGATGTCTAAGCGTCGGATCCCATCAATATCTATGAACTTTTCCCTAAGGAGTCATTTCCAAGTGTCATAGCAATGTCCATGTTCAAATGTCGGATGTAGGTACTTTAGGCTCAATTGAAGGGTCCAGGTAACATAGCCCATAACTAGCATGTAAACTTAGTTTACAATCAATAGTTAAAGACGAACTGACAAGACCTCAATTTCTAAAAGAGGATGCTGAGAATGTGCATATATTTGCATCAAAGATAGAGCTAAGGAAATTATAACGATTTCTTCGAGTTTCCTTTAGACCATCAAATTTAATGAATCCCCATCTTCATAAATAAATCAACTACAATTCTATTCCGCATACCACAATTACCTTTCATTGAATGTAGGCTGTTATCCTCCACAATCATGCGCAGACTCGAATCATCAGTTGCATGACATAACCATACACAATGGACACTTTGTGATACGAGCTTAAAACAGGCCATAGATGTGAGGGCCTTTTTTGTGTATTTCAAAAATTTTAAAGAATAAAACATTTTGATGTCATTTAGAAAGTTACAGTTTATTTACAATCACTTATAAAAAAGTAATACTTATCTCTCTGTCTCTTTCCATTTTTCCAAAAATAAGAAGAGAGAAAAGAGAAAGGAACAACTAATTTGGTCTACCAACATCCTCCTGCTTGCCAAAAAATTTTTCAGACAGCATGTTTTTTAATTTCATGCTATGTCTCTTTAGTCCATTTCTGGATTATATTGTGCAATCTTGTGGGATATTTACATACTTATAAGTAGTTTAGCTCTTCAGATCAGCAGTACATTTACCTTGCTCAAAAGATCTTCCTGATCAGGATTATAAATCAAACCAATTCATGTTTTTCCTGCAGCTTGTATGTTTGATTGATGTTCCATTTGGTCTCAACTTCCTCGCCATGCATTAGAGACAAACAGATAGAGAGTTTCCTTAACAAATGTGGCATACGTTGATCCAATTTACACGCACATCTTTTGGTAATCATTGCATTCATCTGATTGTGTCACCTGATTGAGGTCACTAAATGAGTCATGTGAAGTGAACATTATCAGTGCCATTCAAAAATTTAACAATGGCAAAGAGAGGTATGGTTATCAGGCCGACAAGTTTTGTTTTTAAAGGAAATCTTCTAAGCAGTAATATTGAAAGCTTGATGGTTCTAACCATACCAGGTAAGCCAACATGGGTTATCCATAACCATGATATCCAGATATCATAACGCTCACATGCATACTAAATAAGATCTTTTAAGTGAATTTTATTTTCAGAATATTCAAAAGCAAAGCAATATGTTCTAATTTGCTTTTTTTACAAGCCAGATATGTAAATTACATATAGGCTTAGCTCTAAATACAAGTTACAAAAAGATGGACTGCTAGAGAGTGTTTATGAGTGATAATGTTTATTTGTTTGAATAAGAAATCAGAGTAATAATATGCAATCATGTGGAAAGAAACATATATGGGTCAAAGAAAACAAATCTTGAGCTATTTTCCTTGAGAATTCACTTTGAAGAGTTAAAGGAAGAAGTCTCACAATAAATGATTGGCCAAAAATCAGGAAAC
>JAOXJJ010000725.1:10894513-10909685 GCA_025769935.1 Phoenix roebelenii | reverse complement strand
ATATATAAACTAGAGCAATGCAACTATCGAGGAAGCACAGATGGCAGTAACTTCGCCGGAGGACCATGTCAAGCAAACACAACAGACGTAATTAAGAGGGTAAGTGATGCCAGTTTTACAAGTCTTGATGACCGTACAAACTGGATGATTTCATCACCTTCATAATGCATCAACATGACATGTGGTGTAAATGATAGTTGTTGGATGTCAGTCTCCTCTCATTTAGTGCAAATTGACATGCATGACTCGACAAACACATCCGACCCCAGAGATCAAACTAGACTAACTAGAGTATTAAATTTGGATGGGTGGCGGTGATGATGATGATAATGATACAAAGAGCTCCAAAATTCAAATACATCAACACCAAAAAATAATAATAAAAAAAAAGTACCAAGACACTGGGGATTTGACATGGTCAAACAGGGCAGTGATGTGAATAAAAAAGGCTCGTGGAAGGCCCCCGGGATGCGAAGCGTGCAACGAAAAAGTGTGGGGAGGCAGAAGGAGAGTTGGTGGGGAGTCAATTCCTGCTGAGGTTTTCTTCTGTCAATGATTACGGCAGCCGACCCGAGCCTCGACAAGGCGACTCGCCTTCGCCCGACCTGCCGGCTATTCCCCCGCACTTCCCCCATGCGCCGGACACGTGTCGCGCTCCGCTCCCCACTTGCACCATGGCCCTACGCCCTCCCACCTCCCTTTGACGTGACGACTCGACCCAAAGACCACTGCCTAGGGGACGACACCCCGGCTCTCCTTTATTGCCCCCTCTCTCACCATTAAATTTTATTAACTATTCTCTTCCCTCTGGATTCTTACCCACCCTTTGTGTTTAACCCCGTCGGACCCTTTCCTCTCTTTCGCCCTTTATGCTATTATTTTTCTTATTATTAAAGTTTTCGACCTTTTTGTTCTTTTGTTCTTTCTTCCTTGTGTTCTGGGTTAGTTTCTGATGGGAGACTTTGGGGGGAGCCCTTCTGGGCTGGAGCTGACCATTGCTGTCCCTGGACTCAGTTCCTCTTCTGGCTCTGGTAAGATCGAGAAGAAAATATCTCCTGTTTTTGGTTAAGCTATGTGCTGCTGCAATCTGCATGCATGAGTATATATGGATGATGATCCTTGGAGGCTCACTTCCTCTCGTCTCTTTTTCGCTACCTTCTCGTTTTTTTTTTTTTTGGCACAAGTTGTTGATCTTATTGTGACATATATATGTAGAAGGGGGTGGTTGCAATGTGAGGGAGTTGGACATAAATCTACCTGCTAGTGGAGTCGAGGAGGAGTTCCCCATGGGAAGCGTGGAGGAGGAGGAGGAAGAGGGGGGAACCCCCAGGCCGAAGAAGCTTCGGCTTTCAAAGGAGCAGTCTCGGTTGCTGGAGGAAAGCTTCAGGCAGAATCACACCCTCAACCCTGTGAGTTCTTATATTATTACATTACAACATGAAACAATTAGCCCCCTTATATTTCCTAGTATTCTTTTTTTTTTTTTAATTTACTCCTCAACCATTGAAACAATATTTGTTGTTTTATTTTTATTTTAAACCAGCGGTCTAACATCTTATGCGTTATTTACTTTTTATTGATTATCTATTCATGATGTTTATTATCTTGTAATTTATGTGTAATTTATTATATAGTATTTATTGGATGGTTTGTTTTGGGGAAAAATATTGAATGAATGGAACGAAACGGCAGAAGCAGAAGGGGGCGTTGGCAACGAAGCTGAAGCTGAGGCCGCGACAAGTGGAGGTGTGGTTTCAGAACCGCAGGGCCAGGTGCGTGAACCTTAGTGCATCTTTCTGCAGGTTTTGCAGAAGGTGGCGATATTGCAATGCTGATAACTTTACTATCAAAGTAGTAGCACTTTATTGATAGGCAGGGTCTTCTTGATATTAGTCATCCACTTGTCTCCATACACAGTGATGGGATTAGTGGTTTGGCCTCGGAGACTGACCAAATAATATTATTATATGCATGTTTTCTTAGTTTCTTTGCCCATCGCTAACTTTTCAAGTGACAATGCTTTGTCGATTTGATCTTTTCCCAGAGTTGGTCGCCACATAGACCATTTACTTGAGCTAATTGCATAACTAATTAGTTGCTATTTATAAGTTTGATATTTAAATGTATATATGCGCGAACGTAGAATTTTGGTATGAAAACTATTGAGTTAACATAATAACATTTTCTCTCTCTCTCTCTCTCTCTCTCTCTCTCTCTCTCTCTCTCTGAAGAAATGGCGCAGGATAATAGACTACACAAATTGGAGATAGCCCTCTTTAAACTCTTAACCTCGTAAATCTTGGATTGGAGTTTTGATACAAATGTTAAGAATTTTCTAGTTTAGTAAGCTGGCACCTTTTGAAATAATTTTTATTTTGGCGTTTTAGTGACAAATCCTTTAAAATGCACACATCTGTCATGTAATTAATGAAAGAGAGGAAAAACAAGGAGACATGGCAACAAGGTGGATACGATATGCAGAATAACGAGAGAACATGCATCTTCTTTTTTTTTTGTTCTCTTCCTTTCAACATCAAGACTTTAAAATTCCACCTATATGAAGGAAAAATCAGCTCTAAAAGTCCAACTAAAAGAAAACTGAAGCCACAAACGGAAATTTCTGGTCTCATAGGCAGCTCTGTTCTAGATGGTGGAGATGTGATGTGACTTGACATAATGCTTGGTCTTTTATAATTCACATGGCATAATGCTTGGTCTTCTATTATTCACATGGCATAATATTTGGTTTTCTTATAATTCACATGGTTTTGACTACCTTATTCAAGATGATAGGACCAATACCTTGAACTAATGGTTGACATTTGTTACGACCACCTTATTCAAGATGATAGGACCGATACTTTGAACTAATGCTTCGCATGTGTTCACTATGGACCTAATGGTGCAAAAAAGTAGTTCTGTCTCCTGATTTAGATGGTATGGCTTGAGGCTTTTAAGCGGAGACCGTTTGTCAAACTCCCCATTTAGTGGTCGAACACCATTATGATGCAAATGACATTATTTATTTGTTTGGTTTGTTGTCATGGCTTGAGATTAAAGTGATGAGAAATTTTCATCATAAGTTCATGTGGATTACACGTAAAATGTCTTCAAGAAGAATAAGAAAGTCATGGTTAAAATGATAATCAGACATAAATCTTCAAATGTGGATCATGGTTTTGCAAATGCAATTCATGAATCTCATTCGTGTTTATTTCTAACGTCGCTTGGACTTCAGATTATTTCCATGCAATGTGTCTAGTTAGTTTTACCATTTGCGTTTTTGTGATAACTAGGGCTGAAACTGAGTCAAGCTAGGAGGTAGGTTGAGTGAGTCTGATCAAGCTCGCTTGATATAGCTCCAAGCTGAAGTTTAGGATCGTGTTCGGCTCATTTTCTATCTGATCAGGCATTAGTTTCAAGCCAAGCCAGATTTGGATCAGTCTTGAATCAAGTTCGAATCAACTGGTATTCAGCTTCAGATTGCCTGGAAATTTCAAACTAATAAAATCCGTCATGCGTTCAATCTTCAACTTGTTAGCGCCTATAATCTAAAGCATGCATGAACTAAATAATTTAATGAATCCATCAAACTCTTAAAATAAGCCATTATTGTGAGTTTTACTAAGCCGAGCCTGGTCCATTCGACATCTACTCAGACATGAGAAGAAATAAATTTCAAGCCCAGAAGCCGAGATCAAGCTCGGCTTGTTTTCATTCAATTCAAGTTTCTAACTAAAGAAAGAGTTGGGTTGAATATAAAAGCTGCTTGCGAGTGGCCTGCATCATCTGCCAGCCCAAGCTAAATCTAGCCAGTTGTCACCTAAATCTTTTTAGATTGTTTTCAACCATAAAGGTCAATTCAACTATCAACAAAATAAGTTTTTAGGCCTAACAAGGAAAGAAAAGCTTATCTTAATTTTGTTCCTTTTGTTATTTTAAACTGTAATTAAGATTCCAAGAGTTGAGATGTTTTAGGATTATGATTGTTAGTTACGTGTTTGAATTAGTTCGACAATGGAAAGAAGTGTACTTGTAGAGTTCAAAGTAACTAGTGGAATTTTATGCTTGTTTACTTCTCAGAAATGGGAAGACGCAAGCTATAGGTTGTAGAACTCATCAACTTGAACAACCTTCGAGTACTGTTGTAAAACAGTAGGTTCATGTCCTTTGTTTCAGTTGGGAGAGTCCATTTTCTCCTCAAGATGTCTGAGGAGAAAATCCAATCCATAATTTTAGGAATGTTATATTTTATCTTTGCACAATTGAGCATATATCTGTGTAAAAGTATAATGCATGCTTTGAAAAAAAAAACATACGTAAAATCACAAACCTAGCTATGCTGCATTCTGATATGGGATGCAGGACAAAGCTTAAGCAGACGGAGATGGAGTGCGAGTACCTGAAGCGCTGCTTCGGCTCGCTGACGGAGGAGAACCGCCGTCTTCAGCGCGAGGTGGAGGAACTGCGGGCCTTGCGGGTGGCTCCGCCGACCATCCTCTCCCCGCACACCCGCCAGCCGATGCCTGCCTCTGCACTCACCATGTGCCCTCGCTGCGAGCGCCTTACCTCGACTCCCCGTGCCGCCGCTACCTCCGCCGCCACCTCCACCAGGGTGCCGTCGGCCTCCCCTTTCCTCTCCCGAGGCCACCATCCGTCCTCCGCCGCCTGCTAGGCTTGAACATGATGCCGCATGCGAGGAGAAGAAGGTGCACTCTTTTTAAATTTTTGTCTCTAAAGATGGTAACCTCTCTTTGTGATAAGTTTTGTAAATGGAAGAACTTTAGAAGTTGAAAGGGGTCTTTTCCCTCCCCACGCCCTGCTCACTTGGTAAACTTCTCTTAGTGCCTGGCTTTCAATGGATTGGCTACATGGTTGTTTAAGTTGGCCCCTCGTAAGAAATTACTACTGGACCATGTGGATGAAGAAGCCTCACGTAAGGCCCTATTCCAATCTATAAAGCCACTTTAGAAAGGAGACTGACGTTTTGAGACAGGTTGAATAAACTCCCTTGTGGTTGCTTCAATGCTATCTCATTGAAGAGTGTTCGTGTTGAGACAAGGCAAGCATGGAGTTAGATGGCCCGATCCAAGGCATCATTCTAGCTCCCGCATATTGAACCATAAATAATGAAGAACTGATCTGATAGATGTTGGTCGTGTGCAACGTTGCTTGTTATAGCTTTGGCACTTCCTTCTCCAATGGTTTAAGCCTGAGATGGATGACCATTATATTCTCAAAAAGAAGAAACAAAGGAGTCGTCGGGCATGGTGCCATGGCCTATAATTAATTTTGATTGATGATTTTAATGAAATAAAGTTTATTTGAATGAGCGCTAGATATGCCTGACAAGGGGATCTACTGTGAATGCTGTAGGGTGGATGGCTAGGGGGATTTGCCTTGGTTAGCCACAAGAGCTATACTATCTTTTTATGCTTTTAAGCCAAAGAGAAGTGGTGAGGTCAAGGGAGATCGGCCTCCAGTCCGTGCGCTATGGAGGATTTGATGCCCTCCGACCTCTTTTCTATCGGTCTCAAATAGTGGAGGCGGCTGTTTCTTCTCAGAAGTATTGTCCGCTTTGAAGGGGGTTTCATAGTCTCTTCCCAACGTACGGTTTTGCCCCATAAAAAACACCTTTGAAGAGAAAGGGATAGCCTTCCTCCATTTAAAAAACAGACCTCTCCGCTATCTAGTCGATGTGGGACTAAGTTCGGACCCTTTATTTCCACAACATAGCCTCCCTAGCGAAGGGGTCTATACCGGGGTCAAAGGCTCTCAATAAAAGCACCATTGATGAGGTCAAAGGAGATCGGCCTCCGGCCTGCGCATCCAGTGCTACGGGAGGATCTGCCAATTGCTTTTCCTCAGAGATATTGTCCGCTTTGAAGGGAGTTTAATAGTCTCTTTCCAACGCACAGTTTTGCCCCATAAAAGGCGCCTCTGAAAAGAAAGGGATAGCTCCCCTCTATTTAAGAAACATACCTCTCCACTATCTAGTCGATATGGGACTAAGTTCAGACCCTTTATTCCCACAACAATAAGATAGACGTTTTTTTTGATAGTTTTAAAATAGATTATGACCATAGGGCGGCTGTGAAACAGAAATCTCTTTTTTACAACCTCCATTTTTTCTCACAATCACAGCTCTTCACCTCTTCAATGGTACCTTTTTTGGGTTATTCACCTCTCCATTGCAGCGAGCACTTTGCTCATATAATGGTAAGATGGTTCCTTCTCCCTTTTTTTGGCACATAATAGTAATACTGGTTTATATTCCGTGTCTAGCTAAATTTTAAATTTGGACGAGTTGCATGAAAGTCCAAGCGTTCTTTTTGTCCCCCGCCACCCAACAAAAAAGAAAGAACGAAAGAAAGAAAAGCAAATATCTAATCTGTCGATGGATGTTCTTTTGCCAAAATGCTAAATTTTAATGAGGTTTGTCCCCATCGGCCAAGTCTGTAGATAGTCAAAATGTACAAAGAGACGACTTCTGTCACCAAAAAACAAAACTTTGGTGCAAAGTGTGGAAGGTGTCCTTACGTTTGGGAAGAGCAAAGTGTTATTGGCCTTCCATCGTACTCTTGGAATACGGTGACCAATTTGTCCCGACCCATTATTTTTCATAGATTGGAAACGATTTGTTACTACAAGGAATTTATTAGTATTCCTCATGGATACATGATTAAGACGACTTTAGTATTGATAAGGAAAGCTAGAGTAGGAAAATGACGCATGCCCAAATGGTGAAAAAATGTTTTTAAGTTAGGCCCTTTGCAATGCTCTTGCTGAAGGCAAAACTTGTATTTTGCTATTGAAAATCATATCAACTTTGCTGAATTATTTTATGCCTTGGTTTTTTTCCCCTTTTTTTCCCTTCTTGCGAAAAAAAAATGAGACATACTGGCTGCTTTCATATATGGAATATGAAATAATACATAATTAGCTATTTTAATGAGATGTACGAACGACAGTATTAATTATTTTACTCAGAAAAGATAACAAAAAACTCTACTAATTGCTGGGAACATGTTGGCATTGATGAAAGGTAATTCGTTGAACGCCAGTAGTTCTATCACCATGAAGTTTTATGCCCTTGCTACATTGTTAATTACCCTTAAGGGTTTTGGTAAATTTGATTTGATCTAACGTAAACACGGCACTGATGCAAAAGAGGCTGCCTTGGCACCCAGATTTTCCAATTTTAGATCACTTATGATCGCAAGAATTTCTTGAGCTCAAGATCCAGACATGATCCTCGATGTAATCTAAAAGTAAAATTAGTTCCACCCATGTTCAAAAGGATTACTCCAAACACCAAAGCCAATTCAAGCTAAGCTTAGATTTAGAGGTGTTAAATTTACAGCAAAAGGAGTGGTTTGGTTGTGTACAAGGAAACAGAAATTGGTCCATGCTATACAGTCTAGAGATTGAACGGGATTTACTATTTTGGTATTCATTTGTGGCGCCTAAAAGCCATGTCAAGCTATGTGTTGGCTCATTCCCAGCGAGCACCAGTTTCCACTCTTGCCTCAATGATGTCCCACACATAACGAGAATATGTTTGGAGTGACTCCCACTCCAGTCATTTGGTTAGAAAGAGTCCCATTCCCATTTGGAATGAAAATATTCTAATCCTCCAAAATTTAATTTCGGTACTCCTCCTACTCTTCAAATCCAAATCTACTAGGTTTATCCTAAACAATTAGTTTTTCAAAAGTATCTTTCTGTTCAACTAATTATTCAAAAGTACCTCTCTATTAAATTGATTTTCGGATTCTAATTCTATTTTTAGTTATGATCCAAATAGGTCAAAAGATATGGCCATTCTAATTTTAGTTTGATTCTATTTTGATTTTAATTTTGATCACGAACCAAACACACCGAAAGATGCTCTTTTATTTTTAGTGAAAAAATAGGAGGGGGAGGGACCGGCCCATCCGCATAGCAGCTCCCACTGGGCCCCTCTTCCATCAAGAAATGTTCAATACAGGTCGTAAGTTTCGCGTGCCTTCCCCGACCCGTTGGCTCATCGCCTTTACGTGTGAGTACGTTACCTCAGCGCCACATTGGTACAAGTGGAAGGAAAACATAATCATCAACAAGCCAACCAGACGTGGGGCATCCGGTCTCCTAATTTAATCGACGCCCCTGCATTTCGAATCCAAGTAACTCGGACAAAATTATCGCCCCCTTACCACGAGGCTACTACCTTGAGAGATCCTCTTTCGAGAAATCCGGTAGTTTTCGAAGCACAACCAAACTTTATATTGGCATCTTTCTCGGGATAGATTAGTTGTATATTTATTGGTCAGTAGAACACCCTCTAATTGGTATGGCCTAACCTGAATGACATGGATGCCACCATATCTAAAGGTTTGACATACTGACTTGTAAAATTACATCCAAATTGAATGGAGACAGAGGGAAGCTCCTCCTGATGGTAAATAATATCAGCAGACTTATTTTGATTTTTTTTTTTGTTCTTTTTACTTTATGATGTGAAAGGAGGGCCAACATCAGTTGACCCAATCCATCTGGGCCCATCTGCACATGTCCCATCCTTGTCGACAGCAGCCCTTCCACCGCCAGGGCCTGAATAGTCACCATCAGCTCATAAAGGCAAATCTCTCAATGCATGGCTTCAAAAGTGATATGACACGTACCATCTCAGTCCTCCCTTCCACCCTCAATAATACAGACCCAAGCTGGCTTTTAGATCGCACCCACATTGGACCCACTTCCACCTGAACTCAGCATGGGCAGACCTTTATATGAAGAATAGTAGCCACCTCTAATCTTCTCCTTTTCCTTTTTTTTTTCTCTCATGAGATCGAATCCACTGTAAGAACCTTCTTCTAGGCTCGTTCCCTCGGATCATGTCGGTATCCATGCATGGTCTTTTCCTCCAAATATCTAGTCAGTAGCTCTTTCTATCCTTTTGCTGTAGAGTGGTCTCTGATTTATGCCTGCATTGGACCGGCACATATATACATGTCTCTCTCTTACACTTGGTGACCAGAATGCCAAGGTGGAGCCCCTTCTCAATAGGAAGAATGAGAACGATATGTATTCTGAGAATGACATGAGAGAAGATCATTTAAATTTCATCTGTTCTCTAGCGTGCATGGTTGAGGCACGTACACGAGACGTTGCAGGTGGAATCAGCTCTTGCATGTATGAGTTTTTGATGTGCTAGGTTTTGTAACTTTATCGCATCTCGGATATCTCTATTCAACGGTCATTAGTTCTCTTTTAATTAGGCATGCATACAAGTTTCCAAGGATGCGGGTGGATTGATTATGGTTAGACCAATCCGGATCCAACAGACCAACACGTAACTAACTTGATTCGGCTTAGATTAGTACCCCAAATCCAGATGTTAGATTCGATATATGTTCAAAATCTAGGGTCAAAATCTAAAATTTTATTAAAAAAATTGCTTATAGCATGCAAACGTGGAAGCCATCCAATCCTAAGCCGGAATGAGACATACTACCCACCAACCTTATCCTTAGAGAGGTCGGCCAGCCATCGGTGATTCCGTGATTGGGATCAAATATGGTCAAGCTAGTCTGGTCCATGATTGGCTCCACCCTCACCTGAATTTTGGTCAAGCTTCCTTCCTAAGTCACAAAACTGTGATAATATCTCAATCAACTCTATTATACTTGGGACAGCCTTAAAGATGCATTGGCTACACGCGGAGCATTTGCTTGGTAGAAAATTCAGGGAAATATTGGGATGCAATCAGAACGCTAGTATTGTTTTTTAACAATAAAAATGCTTGCTATTTGCAAAATGTCTTTTCGAGCAAGTGAAGGCAGTCCTTCAATAGGTGTAATAAGTACCCAGTGAATAGTCCAACTAAATTGGAAGCTTGGTTTCCAACGCTTAGAAGCTGAATGGTAGATTCATTTCCAATGATCATGCTCAAAAACTAAATTGGAAGCTTGGTTTTCTCCTCTACAGCTGCACAAGATTTTGCTCAATAATAGTCCAACTAGTGGGATTGTGATCGGTTGCAAGCAAAACCATGTACCCACCATGACATCATAGTTGGCTCAAGCATTTGCTCATCTGGGGTAAGATTATCCATCCATATTAAACTTCAGCTTACTTTATCAACTTGGAGAGTTCATAAAGGGTTAGGCTCATGCAACTCTAGTACGAGTTTACTTAGGTGGAGAGCCATGTGACATATGATTGTGATTCCTTCTTATCAAGAGAGAAGTACCTATAAAAAAAAATGGAAAAAATTTACACAAAAGGACGATTTCACTAACAATTCATAAAGGATCTTGAATTTTAAATAGCAGATATACGATATAATGCAGTACTAAAAAATGTTAATTGAACTAAAGGGTCACATTTGCGGGGTTAAAAATCTAGAGACCAGGACAAATAAAAGGACACCATGTTCTAAGATTGATGGTGGGAGGGAGGGGGAGAGAGAGAGAGCGCACTGTACGTGGAGTATCATTTATGACCTAGTGATCTTAAAGTCCTGAGTGATGCAAGATTGTGTTTTTTCTCAGAAAACTAATGAATATTTTTCCATATCAAGACTTCTTTAATTATTACTTCTTTATTTGTACATGTTTTTGTACATATATTCCTCAAGCTTTATTTGATATCTTTATTAGAGATCTTGATCGAGTAAGAAATTTATAAATGTTTTCTCTTAAGTTTTCAATATTGTTATAAATCATCAATTTTTGACCAGCAATTTTGAAATCCATAAATTTTGTAGATCTTGGGTTGGTTACAATATTGGAATTCCTTTAATGTTCTAGTGCTACTTACCACTTAGTTACAATACTTTTTTTTATTAATATTTTAAATATATTTCCTCCCTTGTTCTTTCTTATCCTTAGATTTCTTTTTCAGCAGTGGTCAGATAGTTGACAACACCAAATAAATAGGGTCAGCTTAAGCACGTAGCAACCATGACCTATTTCTTAGATGCTAATATGGATTCTTTGTCGTTGTCTATGATTGCTGATTGTTTTGGTTAATTTTTTTTTTATTTGTTTTACCTTTCTTTCTAAAGTTAGGCTTTCTAAAGTACTAACTTTGGTTTCCAAGGTAATTATGCTTGCTCTTTGAAGACGCGCGACAACAGCCAATTTGGACACTCCCATTAATTTGGATGCATAAATTTATACCCATAATGATATAATTTAATCTACATTCTATATTCTCACCGTCATATCATGATGTGGATAAACGATATTGACACTTTTTAATATAGATTGAGACATTTTCATGTTCTTCTAGCTCTTGCTACCTACCTCAATGAAGATAATGGAGTTCTCAACAATACTGAGACATGGAAATGGCTTCTTTTGAAGTGCGAATCATTTACAATCTTTGGAGAAAATATTTACAATTAGAAAACTTGATAGAACTTTAGCGGTTTTCTAACTTGAGTCTGGTGGTTAGTTTTCTGAGGGAAAGAAGATTTCACCCAGATTATTTTAGATAATGATATTTTGGTTGTTATTAATATTGTAGAAAATTCTCGCGAGCTTGGTTGTAAAACAAATTGTAGTTTGGAGCTGCTGCAAGAGCACAAATACATTTCTAGTGGTGTACAGGCAGCAATTGTTTTTAAAAAAAATTCCCAATGGAATCAGTAATCTAGTTTTTATGCTTAATTGGAAGAAATCACAAATATTCGCTCGTATCATGTTCACTCCAACATCCATATTTTGGTGGGGGTAGAGGCTTTGTTCCCCGGTCTAGCTTCTTCGGCGCTTTCTTTTATGGAGGCCCAGATATCAGACTTGAAATAAGCCCACTATGTTTTTTTTTTTTTTTTTTGGTAACAAGGAGTGAAGAAACTTCACTAAAGGAATGCCAATTAAAGAGACAAGATCACTGGGAAAACTACTTGAACCCCGAATTAAATGGTGAGTGGCATGCAGTATTGCCCACACAAGAAAAGTGGGTCAAATTCGTTCTATATTGGACTTCAAAGGAATACTATGAAACCAAAACATACCCAATTAAATTTCTAGTTAGGTAGGTCGTCCACATATATTTAGGGCCGCATCAAGTCTAGATTCCAAGCCAATTTGATTACCGCTCTAATCGAAGCATCAAACTGGGGTCCTTATTGAATCTACACTCGAACAAATTCCTCATTCGACCTGGGACCAAGCCAAATTGACCTGGGTTCAGAGACATCACCTTTGATCGGATGCGACCTGAGCCAGCTCAAACTCTTTAGTAGTCCATTTTCCAACAGCAGGCCTGAAAGCAGCTTAGTCTTCCGGCCGTTTATGGCTGGAAGTGACTGGACTACTAGAGTTTGATACTAAACAATAAACATAGTTCTACCCATTCGATTTCCATAATCGAATTCAAGTGGCCTTAAAAATGACTTGGGTTATCACGTCACTGAAGACTTCTTTGGAACCTAAATTTAGCCATGGGTGCCTCAACCGGACAAAACTAGTAGGACCTTCTGCGAGATATTGTTGGCCAATGAACAATACCACATTAAACATGATTTTGATTTAGAGAGGAAACTAGCTTTACTTGGGGGTGCATGAGTAACTTCAGCACCATCTAGAAGAAAATTGATCACTATTTAATGGGGCAGTCATATTAATGAAAGTAGAATATGTCACAAGCACTGCACTTGGTGTGTGTATATATATATATATATTATAATTTAGTTTGAGCAGTGAGTGCCCGATGAAATCTAAAATATGTCCTAAATTTTAAAGAATTTTAATTTTAAATTCTATATCCGTCCCAAACTTTACAAGGTTTTGCTAAACGGATTCAATCAGGTCTGCCCGGATGCCATCCTTGAGACTAAACAAATTTTTATATTTTTTTTTAAAAAATAAGTTTTTATAGGATTTGGCTTTTGGTTAAGCTTTATTTCTTATGGTTGGGACTTGATTGTGAGTGTTCCCGCTTTGGGGGACAGCTTACATGTGAAACCGGAACATGTCCACGGGAGTTCCGACGTTTACGTGATGGATCTACAAAGAAGTCGGCGTCTTAATTTTTTCTTTCCTCCTAAACTATTACCTTTTTTCGCAGCCTCTCAACTCCACAGTATCTATCGCAGAACAAGGGTGGGAGTCTTTCCTTTCAGCACGGAGTCTGCTGGTCCCCATCCACGCAATTCCCGTCCTTGTCAGCTCAAATTATTCCAACTCTATGTACCGTGGTTTCGAGATATAATAACTATAGCGGAAGTTATGCAAGTAGTTACCATTACAACAGTGTTGAAGTAGTGACTATTACCACAGTTTTGTGCTGTGCTACAACGGTGAGATAGTTTGGACTGGTCGAAAAACTACTGGATAACCAGGATAGGATAAAAGAATTAGAATGATGAAAAAAGCTAGCAAAATTTATGAGTTATTTCTATCTTCCTACTTGCTTCGTATTTTGACTAAACTACGTGACAAATTGCCTATATTTAAAATAGAATACGAAGGAAACAAAAATTGGCTCATATGCATGGCTTTTATAATAAAATGAAGACCTACAAGTATCTTTTATCTCAAGTGTACACACACGCGCACAAAAAAAAAAGTCTTATTAATTAGATGAACAACCTCTTCGACGAACCTCCACCAACCAAAGTGCGACCCAAACAAATCCCTTGGTTCGGTATCCACGATGGCGTATGCTCCCATCCAATCCCACAACAGTGACACAATCAAAGGAACGGGGATTAGGAAAAAACCTCGGCACTACGAGACACCACACCGTATTTTCCGGCAATTATTCTATAAGAAGACCAATACCTATGCTCTGGCTTCAGATATACTTCATCAATTATAGTTAGTATCCAAAGCTAAAGCTAAGGCTGGCGTAGAAATAGTGAACCATGTTGCTCCCCAAGAACGGCCTGAAAAGAAGATAAAACTGTGCTTGAATGCTCCGTATCTTGTGTCAAGGGAGAATGTCGCACGCTTGTTCCCTTCGTGCGCCCCCAAGTCCTGGCCCCACGCGTACTTGCCCGGGTTGGTGACGCATGATCAGACGGCAGCCACGGCCGGTGATCTCTCGTGGATGGCGAAAAGGGCCCGTGAGCCGCGACCAACCGGCATGTGGGCTTGCGTGGAGTGCGAGCACGGGACGTGGGAAACCGATGGCCAAAGACGCGCTCCTCCTTTTCGCGTTCCATGCTTTTCAATGGATTGAGTCGAAGCGAACCCCACGCAATGGCTTGCATGGCCCTCGGACAGATGCTTGTTTTGCCATCAAAGTTGTAGCATGATTGGAACTGAGCAAAATTCCAGCATTGTGATTCAGGTTTAAAATGCGCGAACATCGATTAAATATGGAGACCAGATGCTCCCTACCTGATTTGCCCGATGGAGTCGCTATCCGATCCGCCGGTACTGAGGTGGCGCTGGGGTGACGTACTTTCATGTTGGGCAACTCATGGATCGGAGAGGGCACACGAAAACTTGCGACCTGCATCGAACATTTCCTGATGGAAGGAAAGCTTAGTGGGGGCTGCTACGTGGATGGGTTCGTCTCCCCCATTCAACCAAAAAAAAAAAAAAGATGCTTGTTTTCTGGTCCCTATGGCTAATGCTTTGCAAGCCACGAGCCTACGATTCGCTCCGGTAAATGAGTGGAGTTAGGAAGTTCGTGACTGATTTCATCCAATTCTGATAAGATCCGCTGCTCTGGTTCTGGTACTATCACATCAGTTGATCTCACCAAATCAATAATAGAAGATCGAACCACATAAAGCAGAGCATATGCTGCAAGGTGGTCTCGTCATCTGTTCGAGTACTTGCGGTTTATTGACCGAATCTGTACAAGTGAAGTTTGGTGCGTGAATGCATTACTGCACCTTTCAGTTAGTAAACATAATTAACTTCAGATAATAAAGGCGGTCAAGAAGAGCTCCTCAAGCCAGTGGCTCCCAGGTTCAGGGAGACTTTAAGCTAATCATATGGTCCTCATCAAATACCCAACAAAACTCCTCATAAATTTGTTATGAAGCCCGGAACTTTGAATGTACTTGGACTATAAATCTACCACATTATTGTGTTGATTTAACTGCATTCCAGAATCTTGTTCACTGGACAGAACAACAGCAAATGGGGTGTGTTGCTGGAAACGGGACCCGGGGGCGATCACTCGGCGGAGGAGGAGGAGCTCCGGTGGGGGTGAGCGAGCGGCG
>JAOXJJ010000725.1:10857389-10878727 GCA_025769935.1 Phoenix roebelenii | reverse complement strand
TTGCTGCTCGGCCGGACGCTCCCTGCTCGGCAGGGCGTTCTCTGGTCGGCGGGGCTCCGTGGCCCTCTGCTTGATCAGCTTTTCCCCCAACAGTTATGGTTATGACTACTTGTTTTCTTAAAAAGAAAAAAAACGTGATAGCTTTTTAATAGTGTGCTGAAGTGTACAAGTTTGATAGCTTAATGGTTTGATGGACCGTGGGTAAAAATCTACTAGGTCTTTAATTTCAAGCTTGAGTCAAGCTTGAAATAAACCTGATTGAAACTTATGGGTGGCAATTTATAATCATACCAATCAAACCAACATCCTAACGAGTTTAGTAAATGGGTTGAGTTCAGGTTTAGACATTTGTCTTGTTTAACTTATTTTAACATATTTAATAATTGGGTCAGGTCATGATCCAACCTATTTGATCTATTTCAAATCTGTTTACCCCATCAAAAATCCATTTAACTCGTTTTTGTCATATTTAACTGAACGCTTAATCTATGTAACTTGTTTAAATCTATTCAACATCTTAAAAATCCACTTGACCGGTTAAACCTATTTAACCTAATTTGACTTATTTAATAAGCGGATTATGTGGGTCGGATCAGATTATCAGTTTAATAAATAGATGGTGCTCAGAACTGAAGTTTTGACCTATTAAATAAATAGGCAGGATTCGGATTGACGAATTTTTGACCTGATCCGCGTCCAACCTAACCCAAGCCGATTACCACACCTTATCGAATCTTCCTTTAAATCAAGCTTAAAATTATTTCAACCAAAATTGATTGAGCCTAGGCTTCATCAAGCCTGGTTTGATTTCACCCCTAATCCCATTGCACAAAGATAAGATTGCATGCCCGCTGCGCGCATGCGTACATAAAAAGGGAGGCGCTGCATGAGAGAGAATCTTAGAGTCTATCTTAATAACTGCGCAATACTTTTTTTCTTGGTAAGGTGCAATACTTGCTCTCTCTTGATTTGATAATGCCAAATGATTTACTTGATAAAATTAACAAGGGGTTCTATATTAGCAATCTAGGTTTCAATCCCTTACGTGCTATTTTTAAAATTAATTACCTTAATAAATTGGGTAAGGGCTGACCAAACCCTTCCCTTTTCTTAAAAAGAATCTCTTGACATAAAAAATATATACATATTATGTTTGCAGTAGCTAGTTAGGCATCTAAATGCTTCCTAGTTGGCTTCTTTATGCATGTGAAACAAGCCATTTCTTTTTCTCTCTTTTTTCATGAAATCTATTCCATGGATTGTGTTAAGATTCTATTTTAAAACCCAAGCATCTATTATTCCTCAACATTCCCTCTCACGTAAGGCTGTAAATCAGGTCGGGTTGATCCATGACTCGATAGACTCAATCTGAACCCGATTTAAGAACCCATGAGGCCAGGTTCCAAATTTGGACCCATTCTACATTTTGGGTCGAGTCTGCGTTTATAGAGTTCTGACCGGATCTGATTCAACCTGACTTGATTATTCTATAGGTCTAATTTGGGTCTTCTGACCTATTACCCGACCCGATTTAATCCGAACTTGAGGTACCCATTAACCCGAGATGGGGGAGGGTGATATTAAGTCGGTCAATCATCTACGATTAATTGGTTAGAAATAAACGGTCAACATCCTACCAATCCAAGCTTCTTGATCTACTTTTATTTACATGCAAACTAGATAGCTCAGTGATAGCCTTGGATGCAAAGTGTGATTTTTAGATTATAGATAGATATCGTGACTGACTTGGCATTCTATCCATATTCTGTTTCAGTCTACTAAATATCTTTAAACATAATAATTCGTATAATACATAGGGAATGCTCAACTTTTGAAATCCTTTTCAATTGCTTTATGAGCTTTGTTGTAAAAAAAAATTCATGCTAAATACGAACATGTTTCCAAAGAGATATTCATATCTTACGATGAAGCTAGAATTTTTTGTTGTTTAAATTTTTTAACTCTTTCATTTTAAAACTCCATATGTGCGAACTGGATTCGATTTTTTTAGGTTAGGCTTGAGTTATACATGGTTGGGTGGTTGGGTTACTCATGACCCAGTCCGACTTACGTTATTTGCACCCCTACTCTCACATGTAGAACATGAGGGATGAGATGGATAAAAAGGATCGATGGGCTCTGAAACTATGTTAAAATCCTATCTAAAAATCAAAGCATTTAAATAAAAATGGGCTAGCTGCACAGGATATAAACACCACTATAACAGTCTTTAATCTATCAGCTATGGACTATTATGCCTCAATGGATAGTATGAGCTATTTGCCGGGGCTACTCCTCGGCAACAAGATGTGCGGGCTATGACAGAAAGAGGCCATGCCTTCGCCACCCGCACGTGACCATGTGCAAAGCACTCAAATCCCCAAAACCAACTGGACTCAAACCATCCGAGACATGCAATGATGCTGCACAAGCCTACCAAAATTTGTGGAGTGCTCCAAAATTAATAAATCAATGGCTCTAGGAGTTCATACACAGTGGTCCCTCTCGACGAGCTCAGCTTACTCTATCAAGTCTTCCTACGGTTGAAATCACCATTTATCCCCAAAACTTAAATTGGTAGGGTGAGATAGATTTATTTATATATATTTATATTTTTGTATACTTTTCATCACATGTGGACCGAATTTTTTCTTAATGGGCAAGCCCAACATGTGAAATTTTTAATAATAAAGTTAAATAGTGTGGAGACAGAGTTCGAACCCAAGACTTCTGCTCTGATATCCAACATGTGATTTCAATATGGTATCAGAGCAGAGATCCTAAGTTCGAACCCTGTCTCCGCACTCTTTAACTTCATTATTAAAAATTTCACATGTTGGGTTCACCCATTAAAAGAAAAACTTGACCTATATATAAGGAAGAGTATAAGAAAATATAAACTATATAAATAAAACTATTTCATCCTACCAATTTAAGCTTTTAGAATAATTGGTGATGTCAGCAGCAACAAAGATGCGTGAACTCTCCAAAAGAACCGATCTAAAAACAGCAGTAAAAGTTCAATGCTGCTCCCAGCCTTCTTCTCTCGCTTTACAAGCACAAATAGGCTGGCGGTGTGTGGGGGACCTGAAACTCCTTTTCTCGCTTTTTCCCTTTGTCCCCAACGTTCGGTAGGCAATGGATAGCGACGAGCGTCGAACTCCACTCGGAAAATCCCTCCCTTCCAAAGCCCCGACTAAAAGCTACAACTTCGATGGCGAACTGCCAAACATCACGGTGATTTTTTAACTCAAAAGTAGGCGCTGCACCGATGATGCAGCTTGCTCTTAGTCCATGCTTAACTGCTACTGAGTCACCATCCCCATGAGTAAGGTGAGGGATCAGTCAAGAGAGATAGATAAAGGCTGTGGAAGGATGGATGCTGTCATGTTGGTGGTGGGACCGATCAACTCGAGCACGGCTTTGTCCGGTCCAGGACCACTTGTTCTCTCCCCTTAGAGCTGCAAATAGGTTGAGTAATCTTACAAAGAGTTATGCCTAGAGAAAAAGTTATGCCATGAGTTCACACTAGTTTTTGTTTGGTTCCGTTTCTATATTAGCAAAAGATACCTTGTTTGGAGTAACTTTTAAATGATGACTTTTTTTGTCCAAAAAAAAAAAAAATTAGGTACAAGAACTAGCTTATGAGAGCTCTCCCTTAGGACAGTTAAACATGATGATGTAAACGAGTTTGGCAGGCTCAGCTATTCTTACTTTCAAAATGCTGTTGACAGGGATAGGACTTATTATTATAAGGTTCGGAGTGATTGGTGCAAAATGGACAGCCCTCAGCTCCATGCCACCTTTATTTGGTATGGAGGCGGCCTTCTCGGGTACCTCTGCCGACCATAATGGCTTATGAAACGTGCAGAATAGTAAGCTGGAATTGATAAACTGATGGAATGATTTCATATTGAACTCATGGTTTTTTTTTCCCCGAAGGATGAGAGGATGCGAGGAAATGCGACAGTTCGCCCATCTTTTTATCATCCTGCAGTGTTAAGGGGTGAGGGACATTGATCCACCATGATTATTATCTTAGTTTAGACTAAAATTTGCAATGCTCCTTAATACTTTGGAATTTTTAAGGTAGAGTTTGAGCGGATGCCTCCTTAGGGCATCGAAGGGAGCAATGGTAGGCCAAGGCACGGCATGGTTGTGGCATAATATCAGAAGGCTCCGGAAGTATGATATTTCGCATCGCAGCGGACCACCAAGATGTTTAATTTGGTATATGGCAATTGACGGGTTCCTTCTTAAAAGTCATTTGTAGAACTTGGTATTGACCTGTGATTACTGGGCTTGAATTTAAGACAGCTCCAAATTAGAAGCACACATTTTACTGGCCTTGAAATTTGTATTGGGCTCGAAACTCCAATGAGGTAATGCCTGACTCTAAGGCCCATCCTCCTCCTCGAATAGTAGACCCCATGCACAATCTTTTCTCCAATAGCTGCTGGCGTTATTTATGTATCTCCGTGCCAATTTAGATAGAGCAAGGCAATGTTGAGATCATCAAAATTTTTGACTCCAATCCACCTTACCATTTAGCCTAACAAGTATCATTAGTTTCCTTTTTCTTGTAGATGAAGTGCTGCACACAACAACCATTTAAGATTCATTTGTGAAATACGACCATATTTATCTGCACCTTTAGATAGCTTGTGGCGTCGCGCTAAACATGAGTACCAAAGTAGATCATTAATTAAAGTCGCCCCTGCAGTAGAAGTAAAGTTTCAATCCAGCTGACCTAAACTACGCCCTCTAACAAAAGGATAGAGCGGTAGTTAAAAAAATTTTTTAGACAAACCCAAATTTAGTCAGAAAAATCTGAACGTTATGTTAAATTCAGAAATGGAACAAATTCAAAAGTTGGCAAGATCAAGAGTGCAAACGGGCCAGGATGGTCCACATCCAAACTGCATCCAAACCTATACTATATGTTAGACCAATGGATTGAATATAGATCTCAAAAATGTGGAATCATCCAGCCTCTGAAGATGCACGGGTTAGATCTTAATCTGAATTATAGATACGAACCTATATAGAGAGGGTTTAGTTTGTATCTTTGTGTGCAAATATGATGAACTTTCTTTCACAATATCAAATATTATTGGATCACGCAATAGCTGCTTAGAGATCTACGTAGACGGATGGAAGAAAAAGGTTAGAATGCTTTGAGAACCATATAATGCACGGTCCAATGGTTGGTGCGGTGAAAGAATATCGATCATTTTTTTGTATGAAATATGAGGAATAGAAATATAATGGAGAAGTAGTTCAAAAATTATTTATGCAAAAAAGTAATTGCTTTTAGACACACTTATGAATATTAAATGTCATCATGCTCGAAATACCGATCCCCTCACACCAGCAATTAAAAGTAAAGTTTCCCCCAAAGATGCGGCGGTATCCAAAACGCAAACATTATTACTCCTTTTGGGTCGGGTCTACGCCCACCTCGACCGATTAAAAATCTTATCTTTTCCGTCCCTGCGCCCCAAAAAATGCACTCGAACTTCTCGGATCCTTTTCCGAATCCGGGTGCTCGCAAACCGACAAGAATCCATTCGGTCCACCCGAACCGCAAGGGCCTCCGTGGGAACAAGAGGACAAACGGAGGCATATTTTAAAAGGAGAACAGTGAGACTGTGAGAGGGACGGAGAAAAAGGAAAGGTGCCCACAAGTCACATGACCCAAGCGTTTGTTTTCGCCCTCTTGGCAACGGGTGGCGGCCTTTTTGATCTGGCTTTCAGACAAAATGCCTTTATTATCTTTGTGGTTGCACCTGGGGTGATCATTGGTTGGATCAAATCTACCGCTCAGCTGATGGATCAGTCCAACTACGAAGCATAGAATATAGGAATCAGAAATGGGCGCAATACATGCACTTTCGTACATGTTGCTTCACAGTTGGACTGATCCACCAATTCAGCAGTAAATCTGATCCAGCCGAAAATTATACCTTGAGCTAAGGCTGGAGGATGATGGTCCCTCCTTCGCTTAAAAGATGTCTCCCATGAGAAACAAGACTATGGAGACCCATTCCCAGGGCTAGAGAGCCATGTTTCTCCACTCGTCCAAGACTTCAAGTTGGCCGAGCATGGAGAATGCCCTCCTGCTTAGCTGTGTATCTTGTCTCTAGTCTCTCCCAGTAGGGCGGCTCGAGTCCTAATGACAGACATGAAAACAAGTGGACAATGATATCAACTAGTGCTTCAAATGGTTTGAGTTCAACAAGGTTTCATGCAGGATTATACCTGAAGATCCGATTGACTGGTGAAAATAATTTTGTTTGGACAAGCATCCAACAAATTTGTTCGACTCTGATCCATGTCCAGATCTTCTGTTTTGTTATTAATTTTTTTGCCTTGAAGCTTGCCACCGTCCAGGATCAAACCTAGTACCTCTTCAACCAAGATAAGGGTGGCCAGGTTCAAATCCTTTTATGAAGTTGAATACCGAGCAATAACTTGGACCAATATGACACTGATCATACTATAATTATGATTACATGCCAAAATTTGTATGTTATGTTACCTATTAAGCTGCCCAAAAAATCTGAATTTTCGTAAAAAAAAATATATGATGGAAAGAATGGAGTGATCGATCGTACTTGTTTGGTAGATCGTAGAAGGACATACCATCATATGTTTTCACACATGCCTGAAAACTCTTCATCCATGTATTTTTGGAATCAATGATATGCTAGTGTCCCTACAATTAGTCATTAGTTAGTTCCTGCATCTGCATGCTCACTCTAACATATAAGCATGACTTATAACGAGACATACATTACATCTAGTAACTATCTGATAGCAAATCATGCACATTTGTCAATTTATTGGAATCAGCACATTCAGGATTCGAGCATATCAAACTTCAACCTAAGAGACTTTATTGGTTAGCCAATGCTGGAGTGGGTGGTCATATGAAAAAAATTGTGACATCTCTACTGCTTCGTTCTCAAGCTTCACATGCATTCGGAGTCTAATATACATATATGCATGCGTGCGTTTCTAAGACCACCGCTGGCAGCCACGCGGGACCGATAATCACATTAAATGGGCATATACTTTGAACCCTCATTTTGCCCACTTGACAGGCCAATTAGGTCTTAAGACATCAAACTTATGAAAGAGACCGTGTAGACCACTAGAGTCTTTTGACTTATTCTTCATTCGCTGCTATAATGACACAACCGGTATTAGGGCATGTTTAGTTTGCGATCGGAATCGGAATGAAAATGGATTAGAATGAAAATCGGAATAACCGTATGCTCCGAAATATTTGATTCTCAATCAAAATCGAAATCAGAATGAGATTTGAACACTAGAAGAGAGTAGAGATTGGATTTTGATAGATCGGAACAATTTCTATTTCTCTATGGAATCGGAATGAGCATGGCACTTCTCCCAACCAAATGGTTAAAATGGAAGTCGCTCTTTCAACTCCCCACAATCAAGCATGCCCCTAGTTCTTTTCTAAAAACAAAACTAAATTAGCTACACCAAACTTTAGAGTACCTTCCAGGGAAGATTTCTAATCGGGTTGGTATGTGTGCCAGCAAATGTGTCTAGATTTAGTACATTCTCTAACATTGTATGCTGACGGCCCAGGTGGTATGAAGATGAGCAAATAATAGGTGCGGTCAGCTCAAATTCTGGCTCCATAGCTAAGCATAAGCCATGAATGAAAATGATTAAACGAATTGAGTTTTAGTTGCGTATGATGGGATTGTACGTGAGATTCTCATGTCGTATAAAACTAACCAATCTAGTGAGTTGGATACATGTTAGATTAGCATAATCAAAGAAATTCTGCTATATATGTTGATTCTAGGGATTTCTTACTGCTAGGATTGCCGGTCTATGTTCCCAAAAGAGTAACCTATTCTAGGAATTTGTAGGAACATATGTTTTATAGGTCTGAAGTCCTCTTTAGCTCATGGTAAGAGGAGTAGGGATTCCATTAAGGAATTCCCCCTTTTTCTTTTTCTCCATGTCAAAAGAAACATACTTTATTCTTGAGAGTCAATAATCACTTACAGGTATAAATTTATTCTTTAACATTTTTTGACAATAATAATAGGGTTTTATTCTGTAGATAATAAATCAGATTGCAACTTTATGCGCCAATGCTGCATTAGTATGCTTGTCGGCCATTTGAAAGCTGGGTTTTTACCTAAAAAATTCGATCAAGCTAATCTATCCATCAATATGCATACTTGTCTAAGATGGGCAATATTGCAATTATGTGCTATGAGCATGCATAACTAATTTCCACCAATGAGAAAAGAACTACATCAAAGTTCTTATCAAGATTCTCATGAAATGAATGATGCAAATTCCTGTCTTCTTTTCGAGTGCAAAAAAGAAGAGTTTTTTTTTTTTTTTTTTTATGAAAACCCAAGCATGTTGTATGGAATGGTTGACCCATCCTGCATCCCAAAGAGAACTCATGAAAGTGGTGGGACCTAGATGCTTGTTTCAAAATGGGAGAACCCTTCAAGGTATCTTGGTTTGCATCTATCCACCCTATCCTAATCCATCAAGGATAGCGCCACAGAGCATGCCAGCCCAGCTTTCGACACAAGAAGTCCAAAGCACAAGAGATGCGTCAAAAAGAGTGGTGCTCCCCTATGGCATATTCCCCCACAAAACTTTAGTGGAGTGCCACCAATCTACCTTGTCTGTGAGGCAGAGATCAGACCAATGTGTGCATGTCTCAAGGTGCCTTTTTTTTTTCTTTTTCCCACTGAGATGCTTGAGCTCCTAGATGTAATGTTCCCAGAAAATCATAAGGCTGATGCGAAGTTCCACAACATTTTCTCTCCGATGTCTCGTTGCAATGAATTTGGTCTCCTACGGTTCATAAGCTTTTACCTCTCCTTGCTTGACCACTATGGTAGAATTCTGTCTCGATCACAGAATGTAGCTCTGCAGCGAGAATAACACGTCTGTCGGCCCTGAACTTTTTAGTAGGAATATTGCAGAGCCTCGTGGTGATTAGACTAGCTGAGTCATGCATGGGCATAGAGCCAATTTACTCATACCCTCTGGAAGAGTATTTCCTCTCACATTAATGTGTAGACACAAGTTGCTGAGTTGAGTTGGCTCTCATCGACATCAAGCATAGCCAAGACCTAATAATCTGACAAACAATGTACAGGCCTGAGACTAACATAATCGGAAATAAGTTGGACTGGATTAGACCATATATTCTATTTAACATAACAATCATGATTCACCGTACTAATCCGAATCAAGTAGTACAGAGCATACTGTATCTTATCGATTCAATAATGACACTCGGTATGCCAAAAATATTTTGTATTGTGCTAATGTAGTGCTGGTACAAAGTTTGGTATCAATACGACAAACCTTGATAAGAATAATTTAGTTAGGTGGTACTTAGGTTCGATTTACTCCATCTAAAAGGATTTACTCTATCTACCAAATTGACTCCAATTTGAAAACTAGTAATCTTAGGAGTAATTTATCATGACTGTTCTATGACTTCCGTTAATTTCACATATGTTTTATACTATACATGAATCTTATGGTCATATTTCGCATTTCCCACATTAAGGTATTCTATTAGCAATCATTTTCGCGTTCTCACTTTCATATTATTTCCTACATCCAATTCCTGATGATGACTATGCTTCAGATATTGTTTCATGCGGCCATCCTTAGAAGAAGATGGTACCCCTCTCTTTGCCCGGGTTGCTTGCACAATACATCATGATGCTAGGTAACGAAGAGGTGCTAGATAAAACATGCCACATATCCAAGAAATTTTTTAAAAGAACATTCAAATAAATTTTTGAGAAAACACGATGCGTGTGGAGATGCACAAGGCTATAAAGATTTTAGATTATAAATAATTTGAATTCTACAAATATAAAAAATAATAATTATAACTAGTTTTTTGCAATGCATTATATCACAGCTTTGTCACTTGGTTCAGAAGTATCACCTTTTCTCCTTGAAAGTTAGAAATTCTTAGAATCTAAAATATACTAAGATATCTTTTCTAAAAGTTTGTGGAGTGCAGTCCAGTACATATCAAGAATTTTAAAGGAGAAGTCTGACTAGGATATTTTAGCCTTTTGAAAGAGAACTCTAATTAGGGCTATTTTTGAACCTAAAAACTGAAAAAAAAGGCACCTTTATACAGTTTAAGGATAAGGGATTAAGCATTCAAGGATTATTGGCAACACCATAAAACATGTTGCAAATTTTATATATTCAGAGATGATGAATTTTGTTGCGCGTACTAATTTTCTAGGTTTGACAATTGACACTAAGAAAAAACTATAAATAGATGAGGCTTACTTAATATATGAAAATAAGTGAAATACTGAAGAGGTTTGCAGATAAAAAGAAAGAGGAGATCTATGAGAATAAAACCTCAGCAATGTAGCTCGGATGTTTGCAGCAAAAACAGGGAAGCTTGAGGACTACTCTGGAAAAAGGGGCATGGACATGTGAACAGCAGTGTTCTTCAAACTTGGGATTATAATAGAAAGTTTACTGGAATTAAGAATAATCCGTAGTACCATTTAACCAGTATATCGAGCAAAACATAAGAAATTTCGTATATGTGTCACACCTTATGAGAACAAAAACAGCAATAGGCATATCTGTTTTGAGCCATATAGAAAATCTGCAAGCATGCTCAAAGTATCAGACCGGGAAAAAAATTATAAATTGCAGCACAGCAGCTGTCAATAACAAAACAATACACGCAAAAATAGCCTACCGACATTATTATGTTTCTATCATTGAACAGAGTACTGCAGCATGACTCTTGCTTTGTAAGATTGGGAACAAATTAATACTCCCATTGACAGATGAGCACAGGAGGATGAAGGATTAATGAATCTTTAGTAACCAGAACAGCTAGTCGGTCATGATCAGCACAAGCGAAGTAATCAAAATAAGGCTCAAGGTGCACTAAGACGTTGAGGTCTCTTGCTAGGCATGCAATTTTGAACGAGGTGAGCCACAAAAAACACACACACGTATATAATTATAAATAATAATGAGTGCAGGATATTAAACACATTCAGACTATCCATATACTAACATAAGTTAAAGAAGAAAGACCATATAAACTATCACCTAGAAATATATTAGGATCATTTGGACAGCAGCAAAAACAGCAGGAGAGGAGAGGTATGCTGCCCTGCTGCTGCTGAAAGAGGTCGAAAGCTGCAGGGAAGGATAGACGGGAGATGGATAAGGCCATAACAAAGCCCAGCCTAGATCTGATCCACTTCTCCTTTTTCTCTAACTAAAGAAGCCACTTAGTTGTTTGAGGGATTTCTGAGATTTGTGCCCGCGTCTCATTTAAACCAGCGCCTCGCCTATGCCTTGCACCTTAGCTCGCCTTTCACAACAGCGAGCCCAAGATGATCAGATTGCAAATCACTACCTCGTTCCATCACCATGTGCTTACTGCTATGCATCGAGTTTATCTATTTTATTGAATCCATCAACAGCCCCTTGAACCCTAAATAGGAACATGTATTAGAAGTTTAAGAACCCCTCCTTTTGGTAGAAAAAATATTCTCTAACGGAGGTTGACATGAGCTTTATTTGGTTCGTGGTAAATGAAAGAAGCAATGTATTGGGAGAAAAGAACAGGAAAGAAACTTGAAAATTTTCTTTTGCTTTAGTTGAAATGGAAAAGGTTTGATAAATCAATTGATATATCATTCAGCTAGCCAAATGCATTTGCTTTTTCTTATTTTTTTCACAAAAAAAATTATCAACAATTTAAAAAAACAAAAGGATCTCCTGCATAAAATTTTAACTATTTTATCCTTAATAGGCTCTCCAACAAAAGCTTGCTAAATTTGGCATCCCTCCCTTACGAAACTTCATGAAGTGGTCGACATTCTATAAGCAACTTGTCATGTTTACAAAGCTTAGAGACCTAAACATCCATTTTCCAAACACTTTCTTTATACTACCGTAAAGACAACAATTGACTCTTATCCCCTCGACAATAAATTAGCACGACATTACTAATTCATCATGAAGGTAAAAAGTGGCATGCTGTATGAGGTATTAATTTGGTAAGAACAGATATGGAATTTGATTATATAAATCACCTGTTCTGTTTAAAAGCAATTACAACATATGCAGTAAGATGAACACAACAATTTATTTGGAAACATTAATAATATAAACAGGGGCACTGAGAGAAGAGAGAGAGAGACAGATAGATAGATAGATAGATAGATAGATAGAAAGAGAGAGAGAGAGAGAGAGAGAGAGAGTTGGGTCAAAGATTATCAAACAGTTACTTCTCCAACATATTTGTATGTTGCTCAATTCCCTCCATGTCATGACAGAATATTTTTTTTGCATCAGAATATAACCAGCACCACGTATTAAGATGCTTGCATCCATGACCAGCATGTAAAATAACATTTAAAGTTTTGACCGTTCTAAGAACATAAATCTAAGAAATTTGGAGTCGTGATATCTTATACCTGAGGCAACCAATATTGTGATACAAAACGCCAATCAATGGGTTCGCCTGAAGAGAAAACATGAACAGCAGGTGCAGAAATGCCAAGATGGAGGTGAAGCTAAGACAAGTTTCCCGCAGAAATTTCATCTAATTGTTTGAACATTGAAGCATTTGTTAGGCCCAAAGGAACAAAAAGATATATATAGATTCATAGATGGAAAAATACATACACAACTATCACCTTTACAAGAACAAGTTTGTATCATAGTGCACAAATATAGCTCCCAGAAAACAAATCATGGGCCAATTGAATGGAGCACCGTATCTTTGCCTACTCTGACATACCTCTATATGCATCACCTTTGACAGCTCCAGGAGCAATGACCGCAAGAATCACAAATCCACCAAGAAGTACAAGCAATATGCCTAAGGAGTTGATCAAAAAAGCCTCATTTGAGTAGCGTGATACGACTTGGCTGCTCTGAAGAAATGTAGCCTTCTCTAAGAGGCCAGTAGCAGCAGTAGCAACGGCAAGGGCATATATGTATGCCCCGAAAAATACATGCCAAGGAAGTAAAAAAGCTCTGCCATGTCTTGAGCCACCAGGATACCAGAAGGTCACAAATCCAGTCCCCCACTGCACAAAGATGATAGCTACAATCACTTGGGAAACAAAAATGCATTCAAACATAAAATGATTGAATGTTAATGAAAAGAACTCCAAAAGCACCTGAACGCCAAATAGTAAGAGACATGCCAGGCCCAACCAAGAGTGCAGGCTATAAAAGTTGTCAATTCCCTTGTCATTATGGAATTTTAAAGCTGCCCATACACCAATTAAAGCCAAACACAAGGCAACGAACTGTATTGTAAGATGCACCAGCTTTTTGAAATTCTTCGTTCCTGAGATTGTCTTGTATGCTAATATAGCTGCAGTCACCCCATTACGATCATTGATGCAGGAAGAATGAAGAAAAAAGTGAGACTAGAGATTAAAAAAAAGCACCACTGCAGAATCTAACAATGAAATTCAAATGAGTGGATGCGATCCATTTTATTTGCTTTGGTGAGTCTCCTAGAATATTTCGCAAAGAACTGCATGGGTATCCTCTAGCTTTTTCTTGAATTCCCAAAGGCCATCTCGACTTCAAAGAGGAAAGCTCTGAGCTTTACTTCAGTACTTAAACTAATAATTCTCCTACAAGACTTTCAATAGAAGATCTTATTTCTTTCAATGGCTGAAATAATGCATGCAATTATCTGCATAAATATGTGGAGTATGTTTGCAAACAATACAAGTGGTAATAATTTCTTTCATTATCTTTGCTTTCCCCCCAAAGTTTATGGTCCATGCATGACAAAATGTAACTAGCAATTCAGTGAACCAAAAAAACCAAAAGAAGTTTTAGTACTTGTTTAACAATGACAACATATAATGATAATGGTGGTGGTAATGATGATGATAGAGAAAATAACAACAAGATGTTCATCTTCCTATTATATAATCTTCCTACTTTTCTTCTCTGAAATAGATGGAATCCAAATGAAACCAATCGAAAAGTTCTCCTAGTCAAAGGTTGCTGGTCTTTAACCCTCTCTAATATCAGGATCCAACAGTTCAGAATATTTGGTCACAGCATTTTTTCCTATGGTGGTTATGAAGTCAGAATTATTAAAGAAAAAATCAGATGAGACCATGAGAGAATGGATTAGATCTTTCCTTAAAATTAGGTTGCGATTAAGAGTTGTGCAATCTAAGCATATCTATATCTATTGATTGATCCAAGTATAAATGGGGAAAAAATTTAATAAGAAAGAAACGAGATAGCATAACAATTTAGGTTGGTGGTTGCTGAATGTGAAGCTTTTTATTTTTTAAGCGGCAGATCAAATAGTGTGTGTCGCGTTTAAGTTAACCTGGTGGTTTTGGTAAAAACTGCTGATGCATATTCTACACATTCCTACTATGTGAATTTTGTTTGATGATTCGTTAATGTCTCAATAAAACATGCATAGCTTCTGCTCCACCTCCTAATTTATGTAGTAAACAAGGTTTTGATCCAGTAAGTCAGGAATGTTGTTACATATATCTTACCAACCACAATAGAAAACGGCCAATCAACAGGAAGAAAATGTAAAGCCCACTGCACATATAGCTGACACTTATCTACTTTGCATCAGACCTAATGTAGCAAATAGATAAGCTGGAGGAGAAGAATTATGCAAGGCCTAGACATATAATATGAAAGTTACCTACCAGACAAGTTGTCGGATAATAGTGTTAATCTCATCAGAAAATAATGCAAACATATGTACTTCATAATTCTTTAGGTGGCATTGCATCATTTGCTTAAACCTGTAGGTTTAATTTTTAATAAAGAAATATTAAATTTAAAACATTTCAAAGCATCAAATTCTTAGCATTAAAATCTATGCACTTAAGCAAGAAATGAGTGAGACAACTATTTAGGACACAAAAATTTAATTCAAATGCTTATGAAAGCATTTATATATTTTGGCAGAGAACTTAGTAATATAAACTAAACAATCAACTTTCATGAAGAACAATCCTGCTGATATGATCAAGATATCTTTGTGAACCTTATGTTAAATTAAAAGATGGTATAGAGGCAGAATTTTTTTTACCTTCACCATTCAAAAGAATGAACCCAATCACCATAAGTACAGGATGGACCTGCAAGAATGTGATTCTATTAACATTAGCATCAATGAAGTAATATTTTATGAGTTTATCTAATGGATAAATAAAATCAGCTTTGCTCCATACAAATTAAATTATGCAGGTATAAAATAAACAAAGTGCAACCTCTCTAGACTAAGAGGTTCAGATAACAATTAACATAGAAGTTGGCAACCAAAATGATGGAAAAAAGTACTTGGTCAGAAAACAAAAAACAAAAGAAAAGAAAATCAGATTTCAACAATCCACAACAAAAATGTCAACTCAAAAAAAAAAAAGATATTTGTAATTCTTGTTTATATAGATGCACAGATGAAAAGTTGTATAATCAATTTTTTCCTGTAGTTTATGATGATATAATACACATTTGATTTACTAACTGTAGTTTTTCTGTATGTCACAAAGAAGGTGCCCACAAAAGGGCCTGCTAGTATCAGAAAAATTGACAAGTAAACAGCTAAGAAAAGGTGTAAAGAAAGTCGCTATACCTACACATCACATATGTAATTGAAGAACCCGTAAATCTAGTGCACACAGTTAAGGACTGATTAGTGATAGTCATGCATCTAGGAGATGACCCAGATAGAGAAGGATGGTATAATCTAAACCCCTGCTACTTTGCTGGCATATATGATTATATGCATAAGATCAAAACCAACTCTGTCAGGGCAGCAACCCAAACATTACAGTGGCACAGACCAAGATCAGTGTTGCCACAAATAGGAAGTGCACGTGTTCAATACATGTTTATACAATGATTAAACAATTAATAAACATATCAAGGTATTCCAAACATTTCCCTGCATGCAGAGGCTTGTAGCAATCACCAATTTCTCCAGATTTTTTTTTGTCGGTTGCCATGTAGGCATGCAGTTTTGTGCATAATTAACTATTTTTGATACTCTTCTTGTCAAAGTCTCTATATTTCAAGAGGCAAATTGGATTTTTTTTTTTTTTTGTGGGAGTTAGTTTTGTTAACCAATGTCATTTTCTAGCAGTCCAACCAAACATCATTGCAACATATTGCAGTAGTACAAGGAGATGCCCTAACCCTAGCTGACCTCTGCACATCTTTATCTAGAGAAGCTGTGATTCATTGCCCCAATAGCACACTGTAGTTAATATCTCCCTACTTTCACTAGAGTGGATTAAATCCGTGCCACGACAAAGAACAAATCAACATTCAGATAAATTAATATAGGATCAATGTCATCATTCGAACTTGGTACCATAATCATTGGACAACCTAACATTAATTCTCCACCCTCTCCCCTCCGAGTTTGGAACTAACATCAATAGCATTCATCAATCGCATTCATATGCCAACTGAGGAAAAATTGTGCAGCCGATGCCCCAGAATCATTTAAATATCTAATTTTATTACCAATTAGAACTCATGACCAGTGTTCCCTAAGTGTTCTCATATAGTTCAATTATCATATAACAATGCAAAATTGGCCAAAAAATCTGTTCATGCATCAATCTGCCCATTATAGTCACCTTAAAGTCGAAGAACATATTGCATTAAACTCTTGTAGCAGCTAGCAAAGATAAAGATGGAAAAATCCGTGCTATTAAATTGTCCACATCGGGACCTGAGAGACCTCTCTTGCAATATCACTAACACATGATACCAGACCCCGCCAAGCAGGATGTCTTGGTGAATAAACCCGAAATCACAACTACACGCGCAACAACTGTAAGTGTAAGAGACAGCCTACTGCTGTGTATAATCAGAAAAAGGATATTTCTCTGCATTAGATGAAATCAACTAAGCAATCGACAACTTCTTTCACATCGCCAGCTTAGTTTCAATTCATGGTCAAGTTGGGTAAAAATAGTTCCCTTCTCGCCATCCAAAATTCAAGCCAAACACAACTAAACAAGAACAAAAAATCTCATCTTCCAGACAAGAACATTAACCAAGTCCTCAATCTGAATCGAGAGTCGCAACAAGAAAAATAACTAAAGGCGATCTACAAAATAGAAAAAGATTGAGGAGGGATGGAGAGGGTTTACATTGAAGATGAGATCCTTGTTGTCGGAGACGAGGGCCATCCCCCCCCGGAAATGCATCGCCCAGGTGATGACCAGAACAGCAGCAGTGATCCCCATCAGCCGGATCACCAGCACCACCGGAAATCGGACCGCCGGAGCCGCCGCCATGTTTCTTCTTTTCTTCGAATCGCGCGGCGAGAGATGGGAGCAGGCAAGAGGTAAGAGAGAGGAGGAGATGGAATCGATGTGGTGGGGGTGGGCGTGGGGGCTTCCGCTCAGCCGCTGCGGTAGCGAGGCTGCGAGATCTGTTCGTATTCCCCGAATACTGATCGGGAACGGAAAAGCGGAGGAAAACGGGAAAACCGCTTTGCAAAGCCAGCGGCGGGGTTCGGCTTTGACGGGCTGCGGAGAAAGAAACGGCAATGCCCTGGTTGCTAAAATGGGCCAGGTGGGTTTATCAAGTTCTTGTTGCGCCACGTATCGGTTTGATCTGATCAAAGGGCTGGATGATCTGATCTAATCTGAACCCAAACGATGCATACAATCTGAACCCGAGCGATACATGTAATATACGTACAGTTTGTAAACTTAATAGTGCTGCGGTTTATGCTAAATTTTGTTCTGTCGAATATTTGGCTTTGTTGTGGGTGCTTGAAATTTCTCTTGGATTGCAATGGCCATGGCTGTTTCAGGCGGTGACATATGCCGTAATCAAGGCATGGTTGCTCAAATCACGTATAAGACAGTGTACTGCTTAGTTATGTCATCTCCCCCGGCATCATCTCTGTTTTAGTAAACGTTTGGTGATAATTATAAATTACGCAAGTCTTTTCAATTACTAGTAGGCAATCATTGTAACAACTTAGAATCTTACCCAAAAAGTATTAATCAAAAGATGTTTTTTGAGTTTCCTAATTTGATATAAGTGCCAAAATCTGCCCAATGAATAATTGATGTAAGATTAAACACACGCATGTATGAGTCCTCGCATACATCCTCCGTTTGAGCCCTTGCATCCTCACCAAGCTAAGAATCTAAATCCATTTAAATCGAATCATAAGCACTAGGAACAGATCGTGGTCGGCTCAAATACTCGTGCTATAGAATTTCCTAGTCAACAAAGGTCGTGGGTCGAGTTCGCTTGGCTATCATTTGCAACACTTCAATATATCACCTAAAAAGATCAGTCGGAAGGTATTTTTTGAGTTCCTTAGTCTTGTAGTACCAAATATCTACCCTGTGAATAACTAATGTGGGGGCTAAATACATGCTTGCACGAGTCCTCACATACTGTCACAACTCAGGATCTCACCCAAAAAGGCTAGCCGAAAAGTATTTTTTTGATTTTTTTAATTCTATATAGGTACTCAAGATCTCTCCGGCAAATAAATGATACGAGACTAAACACATGCCTACACAGACCATCATATACTCCTTCCGTTTAAGCTCTAACATCCTCGTCAAATTGAAGGTCCAAATCCATTCAAATATAATCACAATTACTACGATCGGCTCGTAGTTAGTTTTAATGAGCCAGTGTTGTAGTGCTCCTTAGTCTACGTGGGCTATGAGTTGGGTTTGTTCTCATAGTCCAGGACCTTACCCAAAAAGATTAGCTGAAAGATATTTTTTTGGGGTTTCTTAGTTTTGCATAAGTACATAAATCTCCTCAGCGAATAACTAATGTGGGTCTAAACACATGCATGTACAAATCCTCACAATTGTTCCAGTATAATTATGTCATTTTCTTAAATTTACTTCTTATAAGGTGGCCTAAGTTATCCCTGCTTAATATTCTTCCTCCGGTCATGTTCCCCAAAACTATTGATCAACTCGAGATTGCCTTCCATTAATCATCACGAAACCAGTCAAAATGATCAGGGAACATATGAGCAGAAAGCAGGTCCAACACAGGAACATGCGCATGAGCCACCTGTGAATGCTTCCATTTATACGGGAACTTCAAAGAAATATTGTCAAATCCGTCTACCAAAAAAAAAAAAAAAGACAACATCGTCAAAATGATTTGCTCACCCTGATCTATATATTGATTCTTGAACATCAGGGAGAGCACATCTTCAAACAATAAAGCCAATATTGGAAGGTAAACGTTTTGGGTTGTTTATGGTTCGGAGGATGCAACATGCACATTGGGAAGCTCCCAAACCTGCTGAACAGCCAAGGGAGTGATGATGTTATAATTAGGGACTACTTGTCCTTCCAAAAAAATTGTGCAGCTTTTGTTCATGGATTAGCTCGGGTCGGGGAGTGGGGTGGGGCGACAATATCCTTTGAATTATTAAAAATTCTAAGTTTAATTTCATTCTTTTCCTCGATCTAATGGTTCTCCATTGATGAACTGATGAAAAATTATTCAAATTTCTTAACTTACACAGAAATTTTATATTTTTTTATGAATTGTTGACGGAGGTGTTTGTTTGCTACTGTTTGATATTCCTTTCACATGCTTATTCTTTAGTATTTAGGAAGACAAAAATCTCAAACATCATACACTTTGAGTTATAAGCTATTTCAAACATTCAACCTATGAGCATGGCACAAAATAGCATTTGTTTAAAATTAATTCAGGTGCACAAGGTTCCTCTTTTATTGATAATATGTGTGTATAAGATGTTGTTACTTAACAAATATCTTTTTTAGGCGAAAGATTTTAAGAACCGGGAGGTGGTGAGCGGGTGAGTGGGTGTAAGCGGGTGCATCGAGATTCGTGCAACATGTAGGGATCTCGGAGGGGTTCTGTCAAATAGGTGGTGGGCGTGGGATATGGCCAATCTCAGCGTTGTACCTTCGGTGTCATCGGCGCCGGGGAAGTGCGGTGGGTCGAGTAATCTTACCCCGGAGGATACAGCGAAGGCTCCGTCGTGGGCGGAGATGATGAAGGGTGTGCCGAGGCAACCTAGTTGGACGAATCAATGCATTTCTCCGTGCGAACCGGAGGTGCTGCAGAGTCGGTTCACTGAGGTTGTGGAGGTGCCGGAAGAGGAGCTGGAGGGGATCGATCAGAGTGGCGATGTAATAACCCTAATTTTTTTTATATATAAAGAAGGATATAATAGTTTTTAGAAATTGATATAAGGGGTAAAATTGGAAGGAATCAAAAGATAATGGCATAGTTGTAGATACGTTGAAGTGGTAAGGGTAAAATTGGAAAGAATCAAAAGATATGGCATAGTTGTAGATGCGTTGAAGTGGTAAGGGTAAAATTGGAAGGAATCAAAAGTTAATGGCATAACAGTAGATATGTTGAAGTGTTAGGGATAAAATGAAAATTTAATAATATTAAACAAAGGGTGAATAGTGCTTGATGTGACTTAATTCATTAGTGTCTCCGTGGGATGAAACAGAGGGGGAAATGGGTCTCAGGCGTGACAGAGAGAAGGAAAAGAAAAAGAAGAAAAGAAAAGAAGAAAAGAAGAGGAAGAAGAAGAAGAAAGAAGAAGGGAAGGAAGCTTCGGTTGCGCTGCCAACTGAAGGAAAAAGCGTAGATCTCCTTCCCCTCTATGCAAAGATCTCGATTTTTCAAAAAGAAAAAGGTAAATACCCATCCCTACCTAATCTTTTGATGACATTAGGCTATACAAAGGGTGAATGTAGTCTAGAGGGGTCGGATAAAGGTTGTAGAGGTGGTTAAAAGAGGAATAATTGGTTTTCGACAAGTTTTTCCGGCACTACGGAAAAACTATGTCGAAGTCGCAACTTCGGTGAATTATTTAGGGGGTCAAATGGCCTCCGATAGCAATGCATATTACCTCTTTAGAATTTTCTATGAGTGTAGAATGTTAGGTAAAAATTTCATAAAATTTGGAGTTTGGAAAGTGGATCAAATCTAGGATGAAGTAACCGGCTGTCGGTTCGGGTTACTGTTCATCCGGATGGGAAAATAAGGAATTTCATGTCATAATAGGGTATTAAACCTAGATTAAGCTAAGGGGGACCTTGTACTCATGCAAGGGAATCCCTAATATACATAAATGATGAGTTAATTAATAGAAAAAAAAAGAAAGAAAAGAAAAGATTTGGGGAACGGGGAAGTTGAATCAATTAAAGTTTTCTATATTATAATTGGCACGTAGATTATGGCCCTTGATACAAAACTAAATGTATTGTAAATACATGTATCAGTTGGGC
>JAOXJJ010000725.1:10828938-10851897 GCA_025769935.1 Phoenix roebelenii | reverse complement strand
CGGTTTACCTCATGCTGTGAGGTGTGCACGGATATCGAGGAGACCATTGATCATGTTCTTTTGTAGTACCCTAGGGCTAGAGAGATATGGAGCAGATCACCTACACCTCTTCCCCATTCGGTGGAGTCAGCTCAGGACTTGATTCACAGGGGCTCTATGCGGAGTCCCAGCTCTACTAAGGTGGAGATCCTTAGAGCATATTTGGCTTATTATATATGGTTGGACAGGAATGCCGACCTGTTTGAGGATAGAAGATCATTGTTGAGGATAGTGGTGGATAGAGCTATACTGCATGTGGGGGAGGTCACCGCAGCTGCCGCATTATTTTTTTTGGGATGGCTAGGGACATATGGGGTACTCTCTTCGCTGGTACAGCGCCCAGATTTGTCCTAATTTTTTGGGTGCCCCCACCCCTTAGTCATCTCAAAGTGAACTTCGACGGCAGCAGATCGGTGGACGACAAGTCTGAAGGGATTGATTTTGTGATCAGAGACTCTCTTGGCAGGATGATAGCAGCTGGGGGGCGCCGCTCGCCAGGACTCACGGTTGTTGGGGCAGAGCTTCAGGCAGCTTGAGAGGGCTTATCCTATGCGAGTCGGGTGCTTGGCATAGAGCGAGTGTATCTTGAGGAGATTCAACTGTGGTGATTGATTGGATCCGGAGTGTGGATAGATACGGGGATGGTCATCCTCTTATCCATGAGACTCGTAGATTAGCTCAGGAGATGGGCGATTTTTAGGCAGTGCATGTATTCAGAGAGGCAAACAGGATAGCAGACTAGGTCACCTAATTTGTTACCCGGTACTCTGGAAAGGTCCTTTGGACGTCTGTAATAGACATACCTTCTTCGTTGTACTTTTTACTTTCTCATGATTTGACAGGATGTACTCACGTTAGAGCTATATAAAATTTATCATTTCAACCAAAAAAAAATTAATATATTTTATGTCCATCCGTGTTCGTAAACAAAAACACTATTCGATGGCTTTGCATATTATCCTAAAGGGTTCTAAAATTTATTAGATGACTTTCTAATGCGACTATTCATATACCAATACCGATCCTTTGTGTCAAAATTCATGAAAAATTGTAGCAACTCTTCACTTTTTTTAAATATACATATACAGAATCTAATAGTGCAGTAGACTGATGGTATCATATTTTGCTAATTATACAGGATTTATATTGTAGATAGCTATAACAGATATTTTTTATTTATTTTATTTTCGGAGGCTTGTGGAGATATTTATTTTAAATTGATCTAATATATCTATTTTAAAAAACAAAAACAAAAAACACAATATGATAACCCATCGCCAGCAACCTAGCCCCGAGCACTCTACAAAGCATTCAATTCCTGAAGCACGGTAGGCAGCACCGTCTCCAATGTATTTTCAACAGAAATCAACGACAAAAATATTGAATAAACAAAAATAATCGGCTAAAAAGGAATCCATTTTCCATTCAATGTACCATCATCATTATTGTAAGATTGCACAAAATTTATAGCCTTCTGATGACCGTTAGAATAACAATGGCTGGTCTTAATAGTAGCAATGCTATCATCCTTGTTGCTACGTTGCTTTGGAGAGACCGCAGCGAGGACGACGAGGCCGCAGAGAACGGCGAGGGCGAGGCCGAGGGCGTTGACGAGCGTCGACTCCCGTGAGCGGCGGGGGAGACCACGGTTGATGTGGAGGAAGGTGAGCTTCTCGAGGAGGCCGGTCTCGGCGGTGGCGACGGAGAGGCCGTAGGTGTAGATCCCCGCGAAGAAATGCCACGGCAGCAGCGCCGCCCGCGTCCGCCGGCCCTCCCCCCGGCGCCAGAAGCTCAGGAACCCCACCACCCACTGGATCACGGTGGCAGGGCAGAACAGAGCATAATTAAAACAAACATAATAATGACGTGATAATTAAGGTCCACTGTGCAAAGGACAGAGGCATGGGAAAGGATATAATAAAATAATTAGCACCACGAACCAAAATGGCTTCTCTGCTATCGGGAATAAGGGTTCGCGGAAAGAGAAAGGAGGCAAGTACAACCAATAAAAAAATATATCTTATATTTCATTGTTTTCAAAAAAATAAAAATAATTTTCCATATTTTATAAAATATTTTATTAATAGTATAATAAATATTTTATATAATTTTTTTTAGCAAAAATAAGTTCAATCTAATATAAAATATTTTAGAATATATTATTTTTTTGTGATCGAACGTGCATACAAAAACTATTTTTTTAGATATTATATATATACTCAAATATTAACTTTTTAAAAAAGTATATATTAATACGAAAAATCGTAAACCAAACAAATCATAATGGAAGAAATTATACCCTACACTATGGTATAACTTGCCACATGTTACTAAAACAGGTAAACCATGCACGAAAGATATAACCCGAACCGATCCCCACAATAAACACCATCTTTTGCCCGTGTCTACTTAACAGCGAACCATGGTAACCTTCACCCGCTCGAACCAAACCCAGATGCTCACCTGCGCCCATCTGAATTCCATTTGGATAGAGTGAGCAGACTTAAAACTTTTTCTGATTACTACATTGCCTAGCTTTCATAAGAATATTATTATAATAACAAACCCATAGGTGGGATCTCAAATCAAACTATAGCAAAACTTATAATACCATTCCCCTTCTTTACTCTAAAGAAACAAGAAGAGGTAAAACACATGCCCCTTCTTACTAATCCACACTTTTGACTCGTTAATCTAGGCTAAACTTGTCACTAACAATAGCCACTCCCACAATGGAAATCCATTTCCCATCAACTTTCTTCCTTGTAATTCTAGCTTGAAGTAACTCCATTTTGGAGAAAAATCTGAACTGACTAATTTTTGCTACATGGTACATACCCCACCTAGAGGTATAGAGGGCACGAGAAACTATTAGGTGGACCAGAATTGGCCCATACTTTGCGTCATCCAACCTAAATAGGACAACACTTTCATCCAATGTAACGCCCGTCCGGTTCGGTGCTTGTCCAATGTAGCTCTGCGTGTCGGCGGCATGTCCTTCTCAAGCTCCAAAACAAACAGCAGAGATCAAATGGCAGCAATCAAATCATCGTGTGCTAAGATTCCAAAGTATCGACGGTGAGATTTATGGGCCATTACTAACAGGGAGAGAAGAAGGGGGGATCATCAGACGGACCTGGGCGGCGAAGAGAGCGACGCAGAGGAGGCCCATCCAAGAGTGGAGGCTATAGAAGTTGGCGAGGATTCCATCTTTGCCCTTGAACTTGGCCCAAATACCAAAAAGCCCGAAACCGAGTGCCGCCCCTTGGAGCGAGAGGTGCATCCACTTCCGCGACCACCCCGAGAGCCACCTGTGCGCCAGTATCCCTGCCACGAATCCCGTCACCCCAGATACGCTCACCTCCCGGTAGTATCCGGACTCCACCCAAAGAAGAAACAACGGGAAAAGAGAAAAAAATATGTATACCTTACCTTCGCCGCTCAGAAGGATAAAGCCGATGACCATAAGAAGGGGGTGGAGGACCTGAAAAGAAAAAAAAATAAGACAAAGGAAGGGGGTTTATTTTAGAAGAATTCAGAGGGGAAGAGGGGTATTTGGGGAAATGTGGGGAGATTTACGGAATAGAGATGGTCGAGCTGGGAAGTGGCAGCGGCGGAGGTGGTAGAAATGGGAAGAAGAAAGGTGGTACGGAAGGAGAGGGTCCACACGAGCACGAGGGTAGCGACCAGGACACCAGAGATCCGGGCCAAAGCCAGGAGACCAGCCATTCCGCCACCTTTAGTTACGGACTACTCTTTCTCTCCTACTGCTGTGAGAGTAGAGGAAAGAAGAGGTATACCAGCTAAAGCTCTTTCTTCCTGTTTGGATCTATAGAGAGTGGCTACTTTACCTTACCAGTTACCACGCTTTGGTTATTTCGCACTCCACCCTTCTCTTGCGCTGCATTTCTAGTTGCGTTGAGATTGGGGCGTAGCTGGTAATGTACGGTTGAAGTATAATATCAGCCCTCTGATGCCATGGGCCGTGGGCCCCTCTTGCAATGCGGCTAGGGAAGCATGATTAGTTCCATCCTTTTGTCTGAACTGTGGACCCGAATGTGCAGATGAACGGTGGTGATGGAGAAATATCGGGCGCGTCCGTACGTTTCCGATCACATTAGACAAATATTTCTTTTCGGATTTGTTCCCAAGGCCCTCACAAGTGGGCACATGCGGCGCACTCAACAAAGCACGGCCCAGAGTTACCTGGACGCTGAAACTGAGACACATGGAATGCTAGTAAAAAAACGCTTCTTATGCGCGAGACCCACGGATTGGCTCAGGAGTTTGGACGGTATCCGGATAGTATTTAGAAAAATAAATATAGCAACAAATTGGATTGCCTAATTTATTGTTCAATATTTAAAAAAAAAAAATTGAACATTTCTAGTAAATATTTCTTTTTTTATACTTTTTATTTTTTCGTGATTTCGTAGGATATATGCATGGTAGAACTATATAAAATTTGCTGTTTTCATAATAATAATAATAAATAAATAAAAAAAAGCTTCTCTCTCTCTCTTAACGCGCAATGCTAATATCAATCTTTTAAATCCATAACTAATGGCATTAAAAGAAAAGAAAATCAAAGTATACACTGACGGGAGGAAACGGGCCCTTTTTCCTTCTTTCTTTTTTTTTAATAGATGAACAAATCATACAAATATAGTATAAATATAGATGCTCAAAGTGTAGAGAGAAGAAAAGTATAATATTTTTTAAAATTTGTATCTAAAATAAAGCAGATTAGTTTATTCTAAACCTGATTAGTTCAAACGATCGTTGGGCTAGCTAGCCGTTGATTGTTTTTAAAAGATAGACGGGTTATTTTGCTTTCTTTTACTAGTTTAGGTTTAAAATATCTGTCCGAGTCGTATATATGGCTGGTTTAACGGATCAATTGGCGCTGCCCATATACTCTATATTAGACACATAATAATGATATTTTTTTAGGATTAAGAGGGCCTAATCCACAACTCTGTCCTATAGCCACCCATCCTTTTAGGGTTGATTCCAATTGAAATTGAAACCCGTCCCACTGACCCAAGTAGCAAGGAATGAGCGTTCAAGCTCAATGGTGACATATATAAATAATAATTAAATAAAATTTTATATAATTTCTCAAGATTATGGTAAGGTTAAAAGAAAGAGAGGTGAGATTTATTTTTGGTTTGAATTTACCTTCATAGATTTCAATAAATTGGATTCGGATCAAAGTTCACGGCCCAATAGATTTACCTCCATAGATCCCCATAAACATTGAATTTATCTTATATCCTCTGTTATATGGGCAACAGGAATTTCAAAGTTTGGAGTTTGGTCGAAGGATAGAATATTGTTGGAAAACTCATTATCTTATCAATGGGGAGCTCCTTAGAGTTGTGTTTGAAAAACAAGTTTCTCGAAAACATTTCTTGCTAAAATTTTTGGTAGTGAAATATTAAACTTTAGTCGATTCTTAAATATGAGTATTGATGATTCTAGTTTCTCTTCCTTTATATGTGTGAGCCAAATTTTGTCGTAACTTATCAAGTTTCCAATTGACTTGCCCAAAGTCATTGATGATTGACTTTTCATTATGCACTTGAGTTCAAATTTTTCTATCCATTGTTTGCATAAGAGATTAAAATATTTTAAAATTTTGAAACATTGATGGTGAAAAAATATGCATTAGTGAAGTCACCACTAGGTTATGTTGCGATCATTGCTCGTTGTCCAGTTTACAAATCTTGTAAACTATGCTATACAAATAACAGATATAATTTATATTTAAATTTGTAAAAAATACTGGTCAACTAATCTATTTCAATGGTACACAAATTTCTATAACATCAGTATTTATTTTGTGTTTGTATGCAGCCATATTAAAAAAAAAAAGATATACTTAAATTAATTTTGGAATATCATTTTTCTTCAACGTTTTCATAATGTAAGAATAGTTCCTATTTTGAACTGTTAGTGTTGTTGCTTCCGTTGGGTTGGCCAATCCCGTTGCCCTAAAACAATCAATATTTATGATGGCGTTCCTCTATTTTTAATGGCCGCTCCCTGTCCTCATCCTCATTTAAAGATACAAATCTATTATGCCCATAGTCAATATGACCACTCACTAAAAAAGTTAATGGTTTGTCAACTTAATTCCTAAGTCACGATATTATTTTTTTTGAGAAAAGTTATTGACATCATAAATATGCAACATCTAGGTACAACAACATAACTCTACTAGTAGAACTTTTAGCAGAAAAAACTTCTCGGGATGTCCAAGATCTATACACAGAAAATATTTAGAATTTTTTTTGCACGAATACTTTTCTAAAAAGTATAAATTTATATGAATACCCTCTTAAAATTTAATTTTATTTTTGTACCTTTATAAAATATTATTTTTACACAAATGTCCCTAATATAATAGTTCTTCTAACACCGTTAATAAAAACTATATTTATTTTAATTAAAAATAAAATAAAATTTTAAAATTATATTTTTATTCCTCATTGCAATCACTTTATAAATGTTTTTTTTTGGCATATCACTTTATAGTAAAAACTTTATAATTGAAACCATTAATTTTTTAACGGTGTTAGATGGTATAGGTACATATGCAAAGAAAAGAATAAAAAAATTGTAGAATAGAAAAATAAGTGTTTTACGAGAGTATTTATGTAAATATCAATTTTGAAAGTGTATTAATGCAAAATTCGATATTTAGGTCCCTAGGAGGATATTCATGTAAGAAATCTAAATATTTATTGAACCCATAACAACTTATTTTGGTAATTATGCAATCAATCAATCTCTCGTGAATGACAACAAATACCATGAGTTGCACTGATTCTCTCTTGCTACATGGTAAGAGATCTATACATTGATATGGGAGCCGGATAATATTACTTTTTCTTTAGAAATAGGTGGAGATAATCTCAAGAGCCAACCAATTCAAAACATCATTATCTACTGACAAGTTCAAAGCTCGGCCCCAAAATATTTTTTTGATTTTTCCAAAGTTCGGTTGGATCTACGCAGACCTTACCTACGAGCTGGCCGAGTAAGCTGCAATATAATAGCCCAAAATGGACCTCGGGCTCGAACCGGCCATCCATGCACAGCCTTCAAAACTATAATTAATAGATATAATTAACAACGAAGTACGTGTCACTTGCAGAATGATTAACAGGCTATATATATATATATCCTGTTAAGGAATCGGTAGGAATTCTTCTGAAATAAGACAACAGGGAATCTTTGCGAGGGCCCGTTCCAGCTGCATCGATAAGAATTATAAACGAAGCACACAATGCGCAAGAATTCCCTATATAAGTCCTTGTGGTCTTCACTCCATTCAGAGGGAGAGTAAGAAAGAGATCACAAAAGGTTTCGAGAGGGCAATGGAGGTTTCGAAGAAAGACTTCAATGTGGGGGAGTGCAAGGGCCAGAAGACCGTAGATGGGGAGCAAATTCCTCTAGTTCTGCACCCACCCCAAGCCGACCGAGGAGACTTGGGCTCGCTGGTGGCGGCCCTCAAGGCCGACAGGGAGTGGTTCGAGGAGATGCTGATAAAGAACAGTGCCATCCTCCTGAGGGGCTTCGACGTGCGCAACGCCGAGGACTTCAACGAGGTCGTGGAGGCGTTCGGGAGGGACGACATCAGGTACGTAGGGCCTGCTCCGCGGACCCATGTACACAAGCGGGTGTGGACTGCCAACGAGGGACCGCTCTCGGAGTTCATATACTACCACCACGAGATGGTTCTGGTAAGTTGATCGAACGGCATGCTGTAGTTTTGAAACCAAAGGAGCTTGGAATTAAGCTCCAAAACCTTGCTCAAGGAAACCATTTGAGAGGGGTGAATCCATTGAGAAACGCACGTAAGGCGAAATTTGCCTACGGTTTCCCATACATCATGTTATCGCTTATTTATTTGTGCCTCCTATGTCGTTCTCTCTCTTGCTTCATGTGTTTGTTATTGATATGGACTGTAGATCAAGGAATGCCCCAACCAGGTAATACTCTTCTGCGAGGTGCCACCGCCGGAGGGTGGTCAGACACCCTTCGTGCCAAGCTTTCGAGTCGCAGAACGAATGATAGAAGAATTCCCCGAGAACGTTAAGGAAATGGAGGAGAAGGGATTGAGATACACATTTACTGCCCTTAGTAAGGACGACACGTCTTCCATGAGAGGAAGGGGATGGGAGGATGCCTTCGGCACATCTGATCGGATCGAAGCTGAGAAAAGGTATAAACGACTGAACAATTTAACGCATTGTCTGAATTCTACGTACTTTTCCATCGATCCATTTAGTGCCCAACCTTACTCGACACTCTTCGGAGAGAAAAGTCTGGTAGTTGGAAAAATGCAACATAAATATCGTAACACAAGCTCTTTTGAGTCATCTATTTGCGAAGCATGTCAAGCCTTCCAGCCTCCAACCACGAATCCCGCATTCCAAATGAATCTCATCAGCAATCCCTGCATCCATCCATAACTTTGTTGATCTATTTCGTACAATTTTGATTGATGGAAGCATAAGCATCTATATAAATTATTCCTTTCTTCATAGCTTGTGCATCGCATGACGGCACAATTGTCTCACTTGATTGTAGGGCCAAGGCGCTGGGAATGGACATGGAATGGCTTCCTAATGGCGGAGTGAAGACCGTCTTGGGCCCTCGCCCACTGACCCGTGTGTTCCCAGGGAGAAGAGGGAGAAAGATGTGGTTCAACACCGTCGTGGGTATGCATGGGAAAGAGCTCAGCTCAGCCACGATGGCTGACGGATCAGAGATACCAGCAGATGTTGTGAAGAGGTGCGAGGAGATCATCGAGGAGGAGAGCATCCAATTCAAGTGGGAGAAGGGTGACATACTCTTCTTGGACAACTTGGCCTTGCTTCATGGGAGGAGGCCCTCTTTGCCACCTAGGAGGGTCCTCGTTGCAACCTGCAAGTGATCAAGAACACAAGGCATGTGTTGTTGTTACGTTAATTCTGAATAATTTGGTAGACCCTCCCAAAAATAAAAATAAGAAGGATGCGTAAGGTTGCTCTTTCCCTTTTTTTTTTTGTTTCTAGTAAGCAAACGTGTAAGGTTTCTACACGGAACAAGTAGTGTAAGGTTTGCTTCCTAAAAGATGATGAATAATGAGGGAAATATTTATGAAGAAGGGGTGTGACGCTTGCACGTTGTATTAAAGGCAAATCACATAGCTATTTGGCCGATTAACCCCCCAAAAAAGAAGTCGCCTGTTGTTTGATGGAAATTACAAATTAATAAAACTTTAGAAATAAACAAAATAATAAAACTTTTAAATTCTCCATGAGCTTCGTTCGTTACAACTTTTCTTCACAGCTATGTTACCCCTATACATGTTCCAACATTGCATCCGATAGTTTCTTAATCCACTACCTCTCAGTAGGGTTACAATTCTGTTTAGGGCTTGTTTGAATTTTCCTACACAATTGGGCTAAAAATGTTATAAGATTCGTTGGGCCAACACAACCAGTAAAGTCACAGACTACATATTGGATTAGGTCTGTATTCATAAAATACCCAAAAATGGCTTTGAACTGGACTGGCCCGAATTCCATAAGAACAGCAAATCTTTGTTTCTCCCTGCAAAATTTGAACCAGCTCATTCCAAAGCTATTTCTAGATATTTTGCCTACAGCTTATAATCTTGCTGATTGTGCTTGGTCCGATTGAAATAAAAATTCTGTAGGATTCGTAGATTGGGCCATCCATTCAAGCATGGCCCTATATCAACAAAACACCATCCAATCCAACCCAAATCCTGTAGAAAAAAAACAAAACCTCCTTTTCTATAGCCCAAAATCTAGAACCTAGACTAAAAGTTTAGACAAACTCTTAGAAAATGCAAGTTAGATAGACCAAAAGGGCCAATTCATATAGAATTTTCAGCCCAAACAGACCCTTAGCATATAAAACGTCCAGCCATGAAGACTCTAATCAAATTCATATGTAGTAATACAAGAATCCATTTAAAATGTGTTTTGCCATTATCTCAAGATCCAAAATTATTATGTCAACAGCTTATGTAATCCTTCCTACCTCGCCACATTCAACCATAGCCTTAGCTGGATCGATGGCTTTGTATCATGTAACCATGCAAACAGCATCGCACGAACCTGGTAGTCACGCATCCAGACAATACCCATCCCCACTCTCAGCACCCTCTCATAGCGGATGACAAAACCAGACACAAACAGCTGAAATTGGAATGCAAAAGAAAATGCATGCGAGGGGTGCCTAATTCAGATAAAATTAGCCAACATCAAAGTACTCAAGTCTAAATGGTTTTCCTCTCGAAGAAAATGCCAAAACATGGTCAAATACCCGGTCCTGGAAGAAGCTATTGGCCTGTTGGCCTTTCCAACAAAAACCACAACAGTCAATAGAAGAAGAAAATGGAAACTATTTGCTGTTACCTTTAAATATTATTAATGAGCCTGTCTCAGAATCAGACATTTTTCCACAGCATTCCAGAGCTGTGCGCAGGCTACTTTGGTGACCACCAGTCTCCTCGCCAGATCTTCAAGAGACTGAAAAATGGGAACCACAATAAAGCAGCATAACACTGAACTTAAAACATCCAACAGCTATAAGAAGACAACGCCTCACACATGCCGCCTGCGTCATTTCTGGATCTTCAACCAGCCCATATATCATCCGGGATTTATTGTCACAAGACTGGAAAGTTCCCTTTGTTTTCACCTGGGCTTCTCTTTATTTTATAAAGCAATCACACAGGTAAGCGAACAACATTCTCTAAAAATAAATAGAGACAGCCTTGTCATCGTTAGTCACTTCGTCTCTTAACTATGATCTTTCTGGCATATATCCTAATGCCAGTAGCATCCTTATGAGGTCCGGTTCAAGACGGTATGGCCTCGGCCCCTCCCAGCATAGCCATATCCTCGTCCATAGTATGAGCCCCTTGTACGCCCACCACGATGGCCACGCCCACCACCTCGGCTGGGCCGATGCCTTGGAAAATCACCAAAAGTCTGCACAGAAGAATTACTCGTACAGCAGAATCTCTATAAAAGTCGTACAGCAGAATCTCTATAAAAGTTGTATACAGGTCAAGATCAGGAAAGTGTTCAGCTTACCTCTGTATCTATTTTCAACTGCTCGGAGAACTTAGTTCTCCCAATCCTCGTACCATGGTCGAGCGAGTTGGAAGAGAGTGAATCAAAGAACTCGTCCTTAGAGTAAACAGGCTTTAGGAAGGGGAAAAAAGTCAATAACTGGTTTTTGTGAGAGAAAATCAAATATTTAAACAGGCAAAGAAGTAACGATTGTTTCAAATGAACAATGTCGATATGTAAACAACTGGCAGAACAGTGATATTTATTTCAGAAGAGCATGTCATGATACCTTTATCTCCAATTTTATGCACTCTGGAGCATTGTCCTCCAGAGTATCATCAGCTTCATCTTCTCCTTCCCCGTCCTTTAGCTGGGCTTTGTTCTTACCAAGATGGCCCCACACTTCATCCTTCTTGAATTTTTCATTCATTGCTGTGAAATCAAAGTCTTCAGTGAATTTGGTGACAGGGCGCGGATACTGCAAGAACAGAGACAACGGTCCATTTCATCAAATAAGTAAACTACATCAAGATAGGATACATTCCGTATCTGCATAACTAGATGGCAGGTAAATAAAGGTTTGCGAAGGTGCCCACATCCACGAGCTTGCAATCGTGAGCTTGTGTCATGGTCAGGTGTTTAGTCATGGAAGGACGGATGCATACTGATGTAACTATGAAGGAATATCACTTTGTATGTTGTAAGAACTGGGATTGCCTCAGTCGTAAGACACCACTTTAAACCTGGAAATTCTGGGTTCAAGTCTGGACTGAGGTATCCTCAAAATTTTGACCCAGGTAATAATAATACAGGTGGGACTCCTTCCTGTTCTTGGAGGAGGAGGAGGTGGATGCAGAAGCAGCAGAAGAGTACATCTGGTGCTTGAGCTGCCAATGCAAGGATGGAGGACGCATGCATGCTGATGCAATTATGAGCAAAACATCCATGCCAATATTAATTATGAAGGGCACATTAATGCATCATTCCACATAACCACATGTGAAGCCCACAGTTCAATTATAATTGCTAACAGGTAGATTTAGAAAATTATTGATTTCAATAAATTTGAGGTGCTTGGTTGAAAATCCTTGGTAAAATTAGATCAAACATGTTTCAATTGAAGGATCCAAAAAAGCATGGATAGACCAACTAAGGAGTTATTAGAGATTAGAGCAAAAGTTCTATACCAACCGGTACCACACCATACTGGTGCCGAACTGGTATGCAATTTCGTACCGTACCGACACTCAATACATCTCGTTGTTTCGTACTATACCACATATCGACACTGTAATAAGATGGTACCGGTACGGGGTTCGTTACTGAAACAGCGAACCTTAGTTTAAAGACAATGAATTGAGTAGATGCAACCTGAAATAGGAATTCTAGTGAAGGTCCATAAAGATGGCTACCAATTGATAGAACACTGGCTTTTTTTCATTTATTGTGCTTAGATAGCAATCAGAGGTATATGAAACAAAAAGACATTATTGAAGGACTCCCATATGTTCAGGGTTTGGAAAAGGGGGGCGAAGGATATTAAACATAAATTGGAGAAATAGCACCTATGTACACATCTTATGCACTGTGGAAGCTGCAGTTTTCAGAATCCTTTTGAATTTTGAAAACCACTCTTAATCACATGCTGCCACATCCGCTCCTAATAAAAGGCATACAAAATGCTAGTATTTCTTCCCTTGTAAGAAATTATGGGGGAGTGAGTATGCATTCCAATTGCATGGATCTGGTTTGGAAAGGAATCATTATTTAAATCCATTAACATGATCTTGAACTGGTGAAGCATAAGTTGATATTTTGTTTATATATTGCATTTTAAATACATAATAAACTGGAGTTAATTTATCCAACTGGAACCATGCTGTATCATTTAAAAGCAAATTCAATAGCCAGTGCTAAAAGAAACAATTGGTTACTCCAAATGGCCATCACGTGGTGACACAAATAGGTAGCCAAGACTTCAAGAAAAGCCCTCCATAAATGTTAAATATTCAGACATCTATGTAAATTTACTTATTTGTGTACTTCACCTATACGTATTGCATGTAGGTCTCACTTATCTATTTGATATTAACGTTGATCTAATTTGATAAACTAACTAGAGTTGTTTATGAGATCAATGGAATGCAAATTCATGGACCAATATTGAGCTTCTAGGAAAAAATCGCAACCACATAACTCATAAAAAACTTAAGAAAGAAAAACAACTATATTTTGGCTTGATCAGAAGCTTAGTTTTCTGAAATGGGAGCAGATTCAGGAACTGGAGCATGGAGTGCGGCTCCCGAAAGAAACATAGAGCAAGGAAACACTTAGGTAACAGGTGCCTTAGCACTATTCAGAATGACCATAAAGCAGATGCAGCAACATAGAAGTTTCTCATGATGAAGAGAATGAGATAAGAAGACACTGATTGTTCACGACCCCAAGGCAACATTTGTTTGGAAGCAATCTCTCAACCTATTGGTTAAAGTAACACCAAAAAAACATCTCAAGTAGGATTATCGCGTAGAAGCAAATGATTTATAAAGCTCTCTAAACTTGGCAATTGATAAAATCCTTCTGTGAAAGTTATCAGAGGATAAGATGCAGTACGATGAAGAGAGTATCAACACAATAGTAGGATATAAATATCAATAAAACACAATCCTACAACTGTTTCTTGCTCCATACATACACATATACACACACACAAAAAAAAAAGATGCAAGTACACCACAATATATTCGTGATAACATGCCAATAATAACATGCAAGGATGAGAAAACTTAAGAACCACCATTGGGGTTACTTTCCGATCTGTTTCCTATGTCAAAACTAAACTGTGTCACTCGACTCTTTCAGTTTACCTCCGAATATCCACACCAGACACTTAAACATGGTTTGTGTGTGACATTCAGGATGGGACTGCAAGAAATTATTGTAAATTAGAAGGATCTGATATTTAGACACATTTCCATACTCGAAAATCATGCACAATTTTACGTAACATAGGTACTAGAAGGTTGCAGAAGTCTCTGGTGCCATTATCTAAAACTCGGTACATGAGAATTCAAATTCAGCTGAGTCAGATTTTTCTATATCTTCTGCTGAGTTGGCTCCAAAATCAAATTGTCTGTCCTATGAACTGACTGAATTCACCAGATAGTGATACGTTCTAGGTCAATGTAAGTCTAGTTCCAAGACCTACAACTATTTAGCTAATATAGACATGAATATTTTCCAACGTTCAGTCCATAGGCTGATGGTGAACTGCAGAATGCAGCTATTGGAGAAGACTGACTGCTGACCAAGCAATGTATGAAGCTCGTATAAACTAGCAACTTGCTAAAGGGCACAACTATACACTCTTACAGCAACTTTATAAGGGAATTACTTGGAAGTACTATGCATTTAATAAAATCAGAGCAGTTTTTCTACAAGAAGTCATTAACATCAGACCACTTATTAAATGAGAAAGACTTTTCAGAAGGCACAGTAGATGGGAAGAGTTGGTGTTCATCTGATGAAATATGACCACGGGATGATGTAATTGCGTTTGGGCAAAAGTAAACCTACAAACTACCATGCAACATGCACAAGCATGCATGCACATATTTTTATCATGCATATGCACGTGTGCACGTGCACACAAAGAGATTCAGTGAGAAAAGCCAACATTGCACTAGCACTTGCAGAGTCTTACTATAGAATTAGCTACTGAAAAAGACAAGTTCTAAAGATACAACACATTTTATACATTTTTTGGCGACAAACTTTAGAAAATGCATTGAATTATTCAATAAGCTTTGCATAGAAGATGAATCAAGAGGCTATGTCCAAGTTTGCTGCTATTTAGCTACATGTAGCATGGAACCCCTTGCCCTTACCCTTAATGTGGCATAGAATGCTTCAAGAAGTTAAGAACCAAAAAAAATGAGGTAGGTTTTCCTAACTCAGGTTTACGTAATAATTTAATAATGAAGCTCCGTTAGATGTTCTCCTATGTCAACACAAGTATTTACCCTCTAAAACAATATCTGACAAAGTATCATGAACAGAAACTGGCAGATTAGGAGATAAATTATAGGTCCACCTCACCAATGAAGAAAACAGGACAATCATTTCCTTAATTTGCCGCAAGGAGGCATCAGTTGTATGGGATCAGGAATGATATCCTCAACCAAGTCTAGAATTTGTAAGATAAGTAAATGCTGTAGAGCATTTAAAGCTTGCCATACTGTGCTGATATCTTTGTGAAAGGATTGTTCAAACATATCACATATACTTCCATTCAGGAAAGGAAGATAGATTGACGCCCACAAATAGATCCTACTTACAAAATTCGTTCATAAGTGAAAAATATATTCAATATTTTAAGCTAATGCAATGTTGTATGATAATTCAAAATCCTGGGCACAAGGGTACAAGATTCGTAGAAGCATGGGAATTATGGACATATCAGTATATGTTTAGAGTCAGTGGCAGTATATAAAATACAAAAGACTATCTAAAAAATGGTTATAGTAGAATTTCATATGAAATTCAGCTTCCCTATATAAAGATGTTATGATTGGAAATTTATGTGATATTTATGCTTTTGACATCACCTACAATTACTAGTTGAAATCTCATGCCTTACAAAGCTAGCCAGAAATCTCTTGTGATAACTGCCAATAATCACAAGAAATGGAAGAAAATAGAGATGCAATACCCTGTTTCCTCTTCCTTTTCCACGCCCCCTGCTGCTGTGATAAGTCTGCAGAGCAGCCCCATTTGGCTGGATAAACAATTTATATATCAAAATCCAAATCAATTCGAAAAAGATTTCCTCAAAGAAAGAATATCTGATGTATAAGAAGTAACTTCGTAGCAGTAAAATCCCAAAATAATAACTAAAAATGAATTTAGCTTATTCATCCTCTCATTTAACCAGTCCCTCCATTCTACCAGTTTACAAAAAAGATACAGGAAACTACTTTAACACAAAAATCAGCATCACTTTATTCTCAACTCAACTCAACTAGCGCCTAATCTTAAACTAGTTGGGGTTGGCTGCATCTCTTTATTCAAAACAATAATACAAAAGCCATACTTTGGAACAGTATCACAAGTGTAATGACAGTAAATCAGGGCAGCAGATGTTATTTTGGTGTTCCAAATCAGTCAAAAGCAAAGAAAGAGCATGGTTATGAAGTAATAGTTTTATCTTAGCTATACTGGTCTCCTTGGATGCCAGTCATTTTCAGAAACTGTGTTATTCAAAGTCCACTCCCGAACTTTTTAGAAAGCAAACCACACATCAATTCTAAGGTTGTTCCATTTTAACCAATTCTGATTAGACTAATTTATGCTCCTGTTTTCAATTATTCAGATCGAGAAATTGATTTTTTTTTTCAAAAACCATTAATTTAACTATTAAAATGCTATATCAAGTAGAACAGAAAACTGTGCACATGTTTTTGAAATGTTTCCAGGCTTATCATCATATGGAATCTAATTTCATCAATACTGCACCAGAATCCTCAATTATCATAAACCACATTCCTTGTAAATCATGAATAAAATGGTCAAAGATTCATCTGTGACCATGTCAAAACAGGTATATACATGCACCCCCATCATATTCAAAGTCTTAGCTACACAGAACAAATCTGGATATTTTCAGTTTCAATAATCTCATGCAATGCAATCCTTAAGGAATGTTAAATAGATCCTCACATATGGTCCAAAAAGATCCAACACTCATATTTCTACCTCTCCCCACTTCCCATTCCTTGTTACTCTTTAGGCAAGCCCAAATAGGGTTTCTAACAAGCCCTCTAAGATTAGTAACGTTCTTCTTTCCTACTTTTAATGATCTAATTGTTTATCTTGTTTTGTCCACTTTCTTAGAAGGTACTTATTTTTGCAACATGTATTGCAACTCTAGGGTTTGCAAGTTAATTTTTCAAATTTAAAGCATACATTATGTATAAAATTGAATAAAACAGCACCTTAACTTGAGTCGAAACTCTAGAGTCTGAAATAAGATTAATAACAGATCACAAACTGGAATGTTTAACTATATTTCATGCATGTAATGTTCCAACCAAGGAAATCTTAAATCAAACATTGAAATAAGAAGTGCCGCACATAATATTTCATAATTGGCAGACAGAAATATAACAAAAGCAAAGAGGCACCAATACAAATGAGATAGCAAACCAAAGCAGCTATCTAACTCAACACAACTATGGGGTAAATGTAAAAGCAATCTATAGATTCTTGGGGCTCAATTATGTGATGGAAAAAGATGAAAACAAAAACATATATACAAAGTAATGTGAAAGGTAAGATGAAAGATGAGCAAAGGACATGAAAGAATAAGGAATATAGTCATTGATTGACAAATTATGCCACTGGAAAGTATGTAGCTTGGGTGAAAGGACAATCTTCAAGACAACAAGGTCCTTTTATTAGACCCGAGCAAATTAGGCCTGGCTAGCCTACTCCCAACCCACCCAGCCTGGTTTTGGGTGGGCTCAATCAGTATTTTTTAAAAAGAGGCCCATAGATTTTCAAGCAAGTCCTGGGTTGGCTAAGACTTGCATTGGCCTGGTCCAACCTGACTCAAGATTAAATAAAATATATATAATAGAGTTTATAAAATATATTATACTATATTATTGAACTAAAATATCTACATGATCTTATCCTAAATGTTTTGCACCCACTAAATTGTCTCTCCCTATTTCAAAAACCCCTCTCCTTTCCATCATCCGCATCTTTGTCACCTAATTCCCCAGATCTAATCTGATTGTTCCTCAGGTGTCTATCGCCATTGCCCTGCAAGCCACACATTGGCCATCACCACCAACCCCTTTCCCAAGCTCCTCCCATCTAGAGCACTTTCTCTCCCCCACCCTCTCTCTCCCCCGTCTCTTCCCTACCCCCTATCCTCCCCCACCACCCTCCCTAACCCCCAAAAAAAATAAAACAATCAATCTCACAGCCTTGCAATCAAGGTCGGCGGAATCGTCCCAAACCAGACGGCTCCGGCCGTTCCGAAACGAGACCCATTGCTGGAGCCAGAGAAGAAAATAGAGAGCAAGCGGGGGAGGGAGGGAGAGGGAGAGGTCGGAACGCCGATGGAGGGCCTGCGGAGGCCGCGGCAGGCCTCCCTCCCTCTGTCCCCCTTCTCTCTTTCTCTCTTTTTCTCTCTCTAACAGTACCGTGCTCTCTCCTCTGTCGGTACTGGCCTGGCACGGCCCATATCGACTCGTAACACTAGGATACAAGTACGGTGCCCGGTACCAGTTCCTCCAATCTTGCTTGCAACTAAAGTTCGTCGTCTCGGTACCGAACTCTATACCAGTGTCACACTAGCATGTGCCAATACAGTATGGTATGAAATATTTTTGATGTACCGAGTGTCGGTACGCCATCCGTATCGGATACGGATACCGAACTAGTATGGTACGCCCTGTACCATTCGGTTCGGGCCGGTACAGCATATCTTGCTTCAACCATCTCTATCCATAGAACTTTGCTCCTGTTACCCCTTTCTCATGCCCTAACTCCTCTCACGTGCCTACCACCAACTCAACTGCACTATCAGTAGGCCCCAACTCCATAATAAAATGTAGAACTGCCATGATTTACTTTGTTGTTATAACAACCTTCCCTTAATCCCAGCTCGCCTTTTCATGATAAAGGAAATGGAAAATTGGGCCCAATAGAGTTGGTTCAGGTCACCACTCAACTTAAAAAAGTTGGGCTTAGGTTTCATATGTTACCCAAATTCAAGTTGGCGCGAGCTCAGGGCTGGAGTTTCTGCCTTGACCATGCATTTTGATCTAACCAGAACCCAGCCCAACCTACCCAATTCACAACTTTACTTCAGATACAGTAATACCAAAGAATGAGAGCCGAGAGGAGTGGAAGGATGGTGAAGAATAGAGCAGCAGACATCTTTCTCAAAGATCTTGACCAAATTCAGTCAAACCTGTCCCTTGCTTCCCTAGGACCCCTCATTATTAAGATTTCTGAGTTTCCTACTAAACTAGTGATGATTATATGGAAATTGAGGAAGTGACGTGTGCAAAAAAGAAGAGGGAAAGAAGCACGTAGATCAAAGGGGAAGAAAAAAAGAGATAGGCAACGGTTAGGTGTTTGATCAAAGCAAAGAGCAAGGAGTGGGAGCTGAACCTTTTTAATTGCCAAATTGGACTCAATTTTATGTGAATCCCTAAGAACACTCATATAATAGAAGCCCTCAAAAAGCCCTCTAATAGCCTTCTGATTTCCTTAAGATGGGGCTCGACCATTTATTTTAATAGACCTGTCGCATTACAATCATAGCATACCACTTGAGTTGCCATGTGATGAGTGCATGTGACAGATTAAGTGGGTGTGCACACCCATCATAGCACAGGTGAAGCAGTCATACATCATAAGGGCCAAAAAATGCATTTACATCTCTTCATCAAAGATCACCTTCGCTCTCATTGTGCAAAGACTTTCCATGTCAAATGGAGGCTTCGAACACTTATCCAGGTCAAGAAGCACAACTTTTGAGACTCAATCTGAAAACATAGCTGACTAATATGGAAGAAAATAAGAGTAAGACTAGGGCATAAACAATCAGACAAACTAGAGGTTATGTAAAAAAAAAGCTATTTGATCTAATATGTATGCAATGTACATTGCTAGCTGAGATCAGATTAAATTATTGAAACAATCAAAAGAATTAGTCTACAAAGTCCAGCAAGAAAGTGAAAAATCCAAATAAAGTTCAGTGGATTGGTGATTGTCAAACCTTTGATCCCTCCTTTGGATGCATGAAGATCGTCTCAAACCAGTCTTGCACATAACAAATATTTGACAAAGAACAGGGAAGTCAATCTGAAATTCAAGACAGTGATCTGGAAGGATGAAAAGAGTCGCTGTATGGCCAGTTCTGTAACACGAAGGCAGCACCATATATCAGGCCTCAAAGGAAAAAAATGTTTCAGTGAGCGTACGGGCTGATTAGGGTTTCAGATTTCCAGTGAAAAATTGAGGCAGGTAAAGGACTGAAAGGAATTAATAACAGGGGAAAACAGTCCAGATCTAAAGGCTGCTTCTTCTGGCTGTTGCTGGACCAGACTAACCAGATTTCAGGTCTGAAGGAACGGCTGCAGAGACCCAATGATGCCTGGCTGCCATTGTCAATGCTGCGCTAGCCAGAAGTAACAGGGATGGACAGCAAGTATGGGTTTAGGGTTTTAGATGGCCAGAAGAGAAAGAAAACAGAAAAAGATGCAGAGGAAAAAGAAAAGAGAGAGAGGGAGCACAGAATGAGAAAAAAACGACATCAGAGAGAATAGATTAACCTCTGGATTTGCTCCACTGGGCTCACGCCAACTTCATCTCACACGCAGAGAAGACGAGATAGGAGAAAGAAGAGCTTCTCGTTCATAGGTAGTTTCGTTATAAAGTAAAGCCCCAGGGCCGGCTATAAATAAGATAAAATTGCATTTTTGCTAAAAGGCCCCTCTAAGAAAGAATTTACACAAAAATCCCTAACAGATTTAATTAAGGCCCTCAACCCCCAAAAATCATAAGATAGAAGACTCAAATTAAAATAAAAACAAAAACAACTAATATAACCACTAAGTAACAACAAATAAAGGACTCAATCATCATCTAGAAAGTATTCACCTCTCATACCAAAACTTGTAATCCTTCATCAGATCTCAAAGGCTCATTGATCTCCATCATCCTCCAATTGCATAAGCTTAAATTTGTAATCAACAAATTAGGCTTCGTTACTTACCAATCAACATTCTAGGATGAATGGCAAGTCCTCCTATTTCCTAAGTTGCCTTAATCAAAAAATGTGGAACCAATTTATGGTTGGCATCGAAGTTCAATCAGTCAGCAACATTATCAAATATTAATGTACCTCACCTTGACCTGTTGAAGAAATCATATGAGACTTATTGGTGAGGGAAGTGTTTTTTCTTCTTGTAATCAAGGCTCACTTACGTGGATAATTTATTAGCTGCTAAATTTGATGAATGACCAGACCTTTTGGATTTACCATATTTATTTGACTGCTCATGTATTGTATGTGCAAATGTGAACTAAAAATATGAGTGAATGTCATCTCACTTTCTCCATTTTCCTTCATTAGCAGCTAATAACCTTCAGTTTTTTCTACTAACTTCAAAGTTACAATCTGAATTAGTTTCTGGTTTAAAATAAAATTGGAGTTTGAACATAGATTTCCTCTTCAGAGGAACTTCACCTAGTCTTGGGCAGTGGGTACATGTGATGTACGTGAGAGGAAGTATAGATGGTTGTGATTGCCTATGTAATGAAAAAAATATATATTATTTATGTAACTTGAAAAATACTTTTGAAGGTGATTTCCTCTATTTCTTTCCCTTATACTGGAAGCTAAACTAAGGTGTACTTCTTAAAGATGGAAGTAGTTATTGAGTTAGCAAGAGGGATAAGAGACAGTCTTCCTCCCATTCTATAAATGTAAAAAATCATTGTCTTGAAACCCCTATCCATTATTTCTTCTTCGTACTTTCATTATCTCAACAAATTACCATGTGTGTAATTATACAATATACCTATATGTATGCGTGCGTGTGTGGATGTGTGTATCTATGTATGCATGCATGCATATAAGTAAGGTGGAAAAAAATCAATGAATAGCCATAATCCAGTGAAATGGTGAGATAGGTGGTTCTGATCTTATCTAAATTAGCATTATTTTCCATTAATATACACTGATAAATATGCTCCCATTTTTATTGGCGTACTTCTTTTATATCAAGGGAAAAATGTAAGTCAAAATAAAATGATACACACTAGTGTATGCCCACTTTTTCTTTGCCATTAGCCCTGGCACACTACTGGGCATCTGACTGGCATAGTATGGTACCATATAATACTATAAGTGCTAGACTATCTACAACATGAATTCAGCATGTGATACTCTAAAGTTTAAATCTTGCGGAGGTGGGGAAATCATTCATAAACACAAAAGACCAGGCTAGCTTTGGTCAGCTTTACGAATCAATTTTCATCATTGACTCCCATCAAAGCCACATGATATGAAATTGCTAGTATTTCAAAAATCATTTTATATTTTCAGGTTTTTAATTCAATTTTATCTTTAAACCTTTCCTTCTTCTTTCTCGAAACTTTTGATGCAAATTTCTCTTCCCAATGGGTCTTCCATAGATGCGCATTGCACATGCAAAATCTATAAAACTCATGTTTAAATTTTTTTTATCTACAAACCTTCCAGTAGCTCAATTATCCATGATTAACCTTTCTAGAAGAAACCCAGATTAATTCCCAAATATTGTTGTCAAATTTCTTATTCTTGTTCCACAATGCATTATCAATGTTGATTGCTATACAAATGGATTGTTGAATTGCCCGGTTCGATCCATACTGAGCCGACTTGGCACGGGACCAGGTCAGTTCGCCTGTGGAGTTCGGAATTGAACCCGAACTAGTCCCAAACCGGACGGTTCCGCATGGAACCGGTGCGAACTGGCCAGTTTGTACCAGTTCGAACCAGTTCTCCCTCTCTTCTCCTATTTTTTATATGATGGGATGTTGGGAAGGCAGTTTCTCATGCCTTCGTTCAAATCTCCTTCAAACCCTCCACCCCGTGGCCAAAAACGCGACGATTCAAGACGGATCCAGTCCAGAATAAGGTATGCTTCCTCCCCTCTACCCCATTTTTTTCTTTTGTTTCTTAAAGCCGAAAAATACCTCAAAAATTGCAAAATAATGAGAGATCATGCCAAAATTTTGAATTAAAAAT
>JAOXJJ010000725.1:10807663-10828838 GCA_025769935.1 Phoenix roebelenii | reverse complement strand
TTTGTTTCTTAAAGCCGAAAAATACCTCAAAAATTGCAAAATAATGAGAGATCATGCCAAAATTTTGAATTAAAAATAAAATTCAAAAAGAGTCTGTAAAATTAGAAGCTTATTTAGAAAAATATAAGCTACTCTCCAGCTAAATTTGCTATCCATTTATTCAAGTTTTGACGCGATCATGCGTATAGTAGTGTAGGTCTAAATTTTAAAAAAATGATAAATAAGTAGCCTTTAATACATGCCCGCGGGCCTAAAAAATTATATGTAGCATCCATGGTAGGATTCTACATGGATCTAAGCTCAAATTATTTTTTTTAATATTTATATTTTAAAATTAGTTTTTAAATTTAAAAATATATAATTAATACCAAAAATTATAAAAAATTAGTAGTACATATTACATATTTCAGAGGTATTTTCTGAAGTAAAAAATATTTTTTTTCTGAATTTATTATATTTAAACATATTTTTAAATTTAAAAATTATTAAAGATCTAAGAGTGGTTATTAAAATTTATTATTATATATTTAAAAATTTTAGAAATATTTGTATTTCTCAGAGCTAGAGCTTCAGCGAGAATGCTTATAACACAGAGCGCATTCCTCATGAGATAAGCGTATAAAACTACAACGCCACATGGTTAGAGGGATAGGCTGATGTGCCTCCTGATTGTGCTATTGATTCGGATATCTACGAGAGACATCGTCACTCGATGAGATTTTAGATATCGGTATGTATATTATAATTTAAATATGTGTAATTGATTGTATCATTTTATATTTTGTATCTTACTAATTGATTTTAGAAAATTCATGTTGCTTCTTGTAGCATGCAATATCTCATTAATCATTTTATATTTTATATCACTTTAAAACAACAAGATGCATCATTTAGGTTATATCAGGATCATAGAAATATTAAAAAATATTAAAAAATATCAAATTATACTTAAAATCATTGAAAAAGTTGAAAAAATAATTACCAATAAATCAAACCTAAAAAAGCATTGAAAAAAATGGTGAGCCGGTTCTTGCATGTCTTAGCATATCGTGTGTCAATATGGTACCGAATTGGTATCGTACCGAACCGTTCGCCGATTGGTACGAATCTCGGTACCAGTTCAGCGGCCTTGGCTCTCTGATTCAAATCTAACTCAAAAGTATTGACTCATAATAGATGGTGATATTTTGTATATCCCGTTGCTTTTGCAACAGGTTTTCTACAACCCCTGAATCTTTCTTCATTTTCAACATCACATCCAAGACTTGATTTGATTAACCTAGTTTCTCTCTTGAATGTCCCAAAGTTATATATGAAAAACAGCATTTGTACAGATGCAACAGGATTTTAAAATAGTTCCTCCAAAATAACTCCTTTTGTAAAATCTTTGTTTAATAATTTCAAAAAAGAATAGTTCATTTTAAGCTTCCCATTCCTCGCCAATATCATGTTCTCCACGCTCTTATTGTAACTGATTAAATCAATCTCTAGTTTTCATATCGCGCTTCTTGATTGTTCCTTCTCATCTTTACGAGAACAACTGAATAGACAAATCATCAATTCATAAGTTACAAGCATAGCCCTGTGTATTTTAGCATCTTTCCTTTCTCTTCACCATTTCTTCAAACAGAATCTCTTAATCGCAGATAAGACCTTAACATTTTGCAGCCAAGCTATTCCGCCTATTAAACACTTCTGATTCTCAAAGAAATGATCAATTATAATGTTCCATATGAGTCTGTGATTTTATATGCACATAATATTTTTACATTTTCGAGTATTAATTTCCCTCCAATAAGTTGTCTTTAATCAATGTTGCATATTGAGGTTTGATTCCATAACTTTATTCTCAAGTATCATATGGTTTGATTTCTTTTCATTTTTTATTTAGCAGAAAAATCAATTGTTAGTCAATGCAATGTAATCAAACTTTCTCCTATAAACACCTTAAAATCTCTGCATATCAACCTTTCTTTAGTTTAGAGGAAAATAACCAACCTTAAACCATTTAACTGGCATACTAGAGTATCATATACTCTTACCATAGGTATTTGTGGTCATCATATCCTCTGTTACCGCAACTTCATATCCAATCTTTATTAGTATTGTTATCTCAAAACCATATTATTTTTTAACAAAAGAAACTGAAAACCACCAACAAATACTTTCTCCCTAGATTCACTTGCATGGATACAACGGTCTTATCAGAATTGATTCAAATTTTATCCTTCAGTATTACTTATTGTGTACAAGATAATGATATCACCTCTCAACTCCGAATGCTCTATGTTCGTCACAGTTATATCTGCAATATTATCGTGAATATATTTTTTAATATTAGATTACACTGCTCATAATCTTGTAGTAAATTGATGTCCTATGCATTTGCAATACCGGCTCACCATTATATCCACTACCTCACTAATAGTTGTTAGAGCATCAACATTCTATGTGGTGTAAATGGTACATTCAACTTTCACCGAACAGCTTTTTTTCTGACTTCAGTCCATCTAATGCAGGGAAAAATCTCATGTCATTGAAATTGGGCATCACTTTAAAGAGCCAGCCTCGCCAGCCTTCTCACATTTTTTAAAAGCAATGTTCTTATATATTGCTTATGTGAAGTGCACTAGCTTACTAACATCCTATTTCTTAACATGATCAAGTTGGTGTGCCAAAATGGGGACATGCTACAGCCAATTATTGCTCATCAGTCACAAGGCTTGAGTTTTAGGGGTATCAATGAGAATCAGATCAAGATTCATCTCATAAATTCAGCCTGTGTTTCTTGTGGCTTGTACTTCAACACCTTCTACATGTGATGTTCACATTCAGGGGGACAATTCACATTCTTGAGATGTGTGAGAATGATTGTGAAAAGGATTAAAATGTCTATATTAATGGAATATGATCATAAACATGACAAGATGTTAAAAGAACTATTAACTTATGAATACAGGTGTGGAAACAAAATAAAATTCAAGAAGTTAGCAAGTTCAAAAAAACATAACATGGGAGTTAATAGATTACGAGCATTTTTCTGGCATACCTTCTGCTCGGTTGATTTTGGTAATGGCAATATGGGCTCCTTACTTTCAGCTGGAGACAATGCAGTTGGTTCAGCTATTAATGGTTTAACCTTAGCTTTGGGTGGGTTAACTTCTACATCTTTGTTGCTCATTTGTGATGGCTCGGAGAAAGCAGGCATGGAAGGGCCAGGCTGCGACAGCTGACCTGGAGTTACCAATGGTAGTGATGATTCGACTTGGCTGGAACTGGATGAGCCAATAATGGAGGACATGGCCTGGGATATAGTTTGAAGAGTAACACTGGGACTGAGAGCTGTCCTCGTTTTGCTACCAATGATGGATGACATATTCTGAGAGAGAGCTGGAACAGACTCAAAGGTTGATGGTGTTACAAATGGCAAATTACTAGCAAGAGCTGCTGCAGGACTTGCTGCAGGAGGAGAAGTGATGGGAGGCTTGCTTGGCATCAGATTTGCTGATGTTTCAGGAGTTAATGCACTGGCATGGGCAGGAGCCAATGTTGGTGGTGACATAGATGAGGTTAGACTAAGGGCGCTACTACCAGGTGGCAATAGAGGAGGAGGAAACTCAGGCAAACTTGGAGATCCAGATGGTAATGATGCATTAATTCCAGAATATTGCAATTGCTGTTGCATGGAAGGAGGAATTGGCAATCCAGGTGGTGGACGAAGCAAAGGTGGCTGTTGCAAATGAGGAAGCCCGGATGAGGGTGCATAATATCCCTGCCAATACATTGGCATTGCAAGCCCAGAGCCATCTGCATTTGGCAAAGGTGGTGAAGAGCCCCATGATGCTAAGCTTCCCCCAGGAGGCAAGCTGCCTTGAAAAGTTGACCTTGGGTGCTCCAATTGAGTCGCATGGGAACTAGGATCAGGTACAACGCTACTTCCAACAGAAGGCAAGCTTGTAGTTGTAGATGCAGCTGCTGGACAAGAGTAGTGTGACTGCACAAAATTGACAACGTTGCTGAGTCACAGATTCCTAAGTTAAAGCTCTATTTTACAAGGCCAGTTTGCATTACCTGAATAATAGCAGGATCACTGTGTATATGAGCAGTCTGAACAGGTGGTGGAGACTTAACCTGTAAATCCTGAAACCAATAAAAGATAATAATTAAGAATCAGAAAAAACAAGCATACAGAGGAGTAATATTTGAAGTCCCGGCATACATCAAATAAGAAATGTAGATTTTGTTTTTAAGAATTCTAATTACCAATTTTTATGCACAGAAATGAAGATTGATGGTTAAGTATCCCCACAAATAGACACCATCATAAGTTCATAACAGAGATGTGGATGGGTTGCACTCCTTATACTCAGTGGCCATCACAAACAGATGTTCACCACTTGAATCAGTAGATTAATAATGTCCAAGCAAAAGAGAGATATAACTTAAGGCTAAAAGTTATTGTTGGATAATTTTACAGAATAGCAAGTCACAGAGAGAGAGAGAGAGAGAGTTGGCTAACTAACTATATCATGTGGACCATCAATTCTTCAACGGATGACCAACATATGGGAAAATATAGAAACATGATGACAAACACTCATGCATTAAAACTGATACATCTTACTGATCTCATGGTTCACATTCAACAGAATTAGCCAGTATCTAACAACAATGAAACACTTCAAAAACTTGACCTGAAGTTCAGTAAGTTATATGATCTTCATAAAAATATAGCTCAGACACATGGAGATCCAGAACTTGGAAGAATGACACATCACCAATGACATATGGAGATTCAGTCAAGAACATAATAGTAGGTACAGCATTTACTCAAAAACCTTAAGCCTAGCAGTATCAGCAGGTTTGTAATTGGGCATTTAACTAAAGTTTGGGAAGAAGATAAATAAATGGGTCCAATGTGAATTTTGTATTTATTTAGTTTATCTGCCACAGCGAAGATATACTGTGCATGCAGATTGTCCAGAAATACTAATGCATGACCCATAATTGTTCTCACAGTTCGGACTTATTCCTAAGATCTGAACAATAAATTAAGCTATTTCAGGCATGTTTGTCTACCTTGATATCACTCCCACGAAAGATTATGTACTCATAGACTTTGTCACTAGCAGGAATTTGTGGACCATCCTTCTTTCGTCCTTCAGTTCCAAACGATCGCACTACCAAGACAAAATAGCAATTAACAATCAATGGGAGTTATTTCAGAAACACATAAAATCCTGCAGACCAAAGAAGTAACAAGCATAAAATAATTTTGCAAGATTATAATGTTTCGATATTACTAATACTGAAGAGAGTTGAATTGTAAGGAATTAATAGAGCAGAGCTATTATGGAAACATTGCATATATTTCCTCAATGATATGGAAAGAACTCTTAGTATGCAAATATGGTGCCAGTAGAGTGTTTACAAGGAATGCAATATTATGAAAAGTAGCAACAAAGTAAGCTAGCAAGCCTTGCAATTGTTGGGCATCTTTATAGAAATCCAAACAAATGACTGTCCATTGCAAGAATATAAACACCCTAAGAATAATTATGATTAGATAAGCTGATGCAATATGCCCAGTTCCAGACAGCTGTAAAACATGCAGCCTATATGTCTTGACCAAAAAACAAGAAACTGGCATGAGTAGGAGAAGCTTATTGGAAAAATAGAAGTTAGCAAGACCCATGTGCAAATTCTCAGGCAATGATATGAAGATCAGGACTGAGTCGTAAAACGTAGAGGGTGTTAGATCAGATCATCGATCAAATTGTGGGTCATAGGAGATTTTTTTATTGTCTTCAAAATTTTAAAAATATAAAAGAAATGTTAATTGAAAAAATGAGTCAAATGTAAAGTAGATGAATGAAGAATAAAAAAGTCATAAATATAAGAAGTCTAGTTTCCACCACCATAAGCCCATACATGGAATGTCCAGCAAATGAGCCATCATGTCTAGTTATTCAAGATATTCATATATTACCTACTAATTCCATTATCCTTTAGGATAGAATATTTTTAAAACAATAAATCTTGTGATTCCAAAATGCAGGTTGGACTCCATGGCCATTGGTTAAGAGTCCAGCACATGGTAGGACTCTGAAGTTTTCCTATTTCATAGTTCATAAAAGAAACTTTCCAACAAGAGTAGAGAACTAGAGATCATTGTCCAAGCAGATGATGGGCTCTCTGACATAAGGCTTCCTTTTCCGACAAGCACACACAATCCATATGCAACATGCTAGTCAAATTTTGATAAAATGTTGTAAAAAATACAAAATTGTATCTCTTGCTTTTAAGTCCATGAACTCCAAAAAGTCCGTCAAGAAAACAAACTTGATTGAGCTATGTCAGCAGGGGATTGCTCTGCTTCACTTTCTCTTACTCGTTCTATGGAAAGGGGTGTCAGGGGTAAAAGTAAGTTATCGTTTCGTTCGTCCTTACGTCCTCACTTTACTTATTTTTTGGGGGTTATATCTCTAGATAAAATCGTGTTATAAAGCTCGTTTTCTTTTTCTTTACCTTTTAGAAGTTAAAAACTCTAAGAGCTTGTCCACTTTACATGTTTGAAGCTTGTAAATGATAAATAAGTAATTTAAAATAAAATGGACTTCCATATATTTCCATATATAAATAGCATGATAAGTTCAATCTTATGATCCAAAGTACGAATCTAGATCTTATGATCATGACTGATCCCAGTAACAGGATGAGATCCAAATCACCTAGTGCTTCATTTGGATCATAAAATCTTAACAACAATATTCTCAAGCACCATCTAACAAAATAAATAGTTTCCAACAACGTATCTTTGGTTGGTTTTATTGGAAAGTGTCTAGTAAGGTTTTATTGCCATCATTTCTTCTCATTGTATGTCTGGAGATAAGTATAAAAGTAATTTTTGTCTTAAGAACAGTAATTATTCTTTTAAGAAAAAGAAACCCAAAATTCCTCCATCTTTCCATATAATTAAATTGCCATCAATTATGAGATTTTTTCCCGAACTTAATATGAAGCATAAAATTCATAACACTTTGTTCCTTAACTTGGTAAAACCAGTATGCTTGATATCATGTAGCTCAATATTGTAAAGACTTTCTGAATTAGAAGTAAAAATTTTCAACTATTATTCTGTATGTAAAAATTTATCTAAGAATTTTCAATTTGGTGTGGTCATATTCTTTCGAAGGAATACATTCCAACGACTAGAAAATTAATGTTTCTCAGTGAATACTTAGAAGGTTTACTGCCATATGTTTATTGATCTCCAATAAAAGAGTCCCAATATCCACCAATAGGAATTTAGTGACTATCAATTGTCATCATTATATTAAAGAACCATTATGTTCTTTGAGGATGAACAAGATTTTGTCTACCAAAACTATAAAAAGCAAAGTTTTATAGTAAAGGTAGCCAACAACTTCTGCCAATAACTCTTTCCTCTATAAACTTCTCGCTTGCATCTGTTTGGAACCTTGCCGCAGCCTCATTTATTCCTTGATGGAAATTGAAAGTACAAGCCCCTTGCCAACAAAAGTTTAGAAGAAATGTTTCCTTAGCATAGCCATTAGCCAATATCTATGCGTCAGCGGTTGCTAAAGAATTATACAAGAACTAAGTCACTGATCAAACATGAGGAATGATTTACACTTACATGATCATCTCTGCTAACTTCACAGTAAGATCTTTTACAACTACTCCAAATAAAATTAAAGAATATTTTGCTTTTTTCTCAATCCACCTATTGTCAAACCATCATTCCACCTAGATGTAGAATCAACTTGAGGCTATATGTGAATGCAGGATGCACGATAAACTTAGAGTCTTAGAAAAGCAAAGAGTAGGGTAGATAAAGTAGAGATATCCTTTTCCAATGTCGTACAGTCACCAATCCAAGTAAAGGTTAATATAAAAATTCTACAATTCAATAATGTAACGAGGCCACCAAAGTCGCATCAATTGATATGATTCAGCAGCAAGAGGATCTTTCCACAAATGAAGCATTTTTTTATTTTCGTCAACCACTTAAGCACCATATACAATATTGACAAGGTGAATCTGAGATCAGAAGAGAATAGAGAACATTAAATCCAGATGGCAGTTGTTTGTGCATCATTTTTGGGTGATGAATACATGAGGAGAATTATATTCTTTAAAGAGCCGGGACAGGGTTATAGATATAGATTTCATTGATTTTATTTTCATTTTTAAATATGCTGGTTAATTTATTAAATAACATAACTAGTTATTTCTTTCTGATCATTTTCTTTCTATCATGTTCTCTCACATATTTAGGCAAGGTTATAGTTTTCTCCAAGGTTTGTCATCTCAGTACCAAACCCATACCGGTACCATCCTATTACAGTGTCAGTACGCGTTACAGTACAAGACGGCAAAGCGTGGTGCATTACAAGACTGCATATCAGTACCATACTAGTATGATACGGTGTGTTTGATATGGTATGGTACCAGCTGGTATGGCAAATGTTTGGTTTTTCCTTTTCGTCGTCATTTGTTAAACATGCAATCTTATCTTTTTTAATGCACATAAGGTTTCATCTTTGACCGGTCTACTTTCAATGAATAAAGAGGTTGATACACCAAAACATCACATGCATAGAATTTTCTAAGCCAAGATTTAAAAGTTAGATATCCTGTCATATAACCAACAAAAGGAAACATATAAACATCAACATTTCTAATATCAGCGAGGGCTTAAAAAGGTTAAAAATTGTTACAGAAAAAATAGAGAAAAATTGTTAATTAAAAACAAAAGCCTGTGTAAGGACAAAATCAATAAAAGCATAGAGTAAGACCAAAAAAAATGAGACAAAACTGAGCATGAAGATTTTTTCCTATTGTTCATTTGTTACCAATAGTTTGTTATGGCAAGAGTGCAAGATCTAGTGGAGTATCTTGAACTAGAGGAACCTTGAACAGAACAAATTTGAAAGAGGACAAGTGCATAACCAGGTGTCAATTCTGCATCCCTTAAGCCCTACTAACCCCATAAAGGCACATAACAAATTTGCTTGCATGGAGAATGGAATAGCCAAGTACAAGACCAGAGTGCTTGGACTTGCTCTGGCAACAGAACAGTGAAATTTTTAGAAAAAGTAAAATATATGAAGTATCTCAAAAAGAAAAAGCTCTAATACCCTCCAAATACAAAAGTTATTGCCATATGGAGGTATGGAGCTTGAACTTGAATAGAAGAGGTATCCTACTTTGTAAATTGGGCTTTGATGCATTGATGTGCAAAATATATCCATATCCCAAATTTCAATCTTGAGCACAATGCAGTGATTCATACAATAAATATTGCTAATTAAACAATTAAAGCCCAGCATAAAAACTAATCTTTCCAGAAAAGAAAAAAAAAATGCACCTTTGAATTATGTATAAGTCCATGCTGAATTATATGCAGATCTCATTAGAGAGCCATTCCACACAAAACTTCAAAAGGACTTTATTATATTCTCAAGAAAGTGTGACATAAAAAGAATTCCATCATGAAGAAGAATTCCATCGCGAAGAAAAGGCCAACCCAGCAAAATCTTGAGGGAGAAAGAAATACGTACAATGCCGCAAGGAGAAAAACTCTACATACTCGAGAATTACGTTAGAATAAGAAAAGACTACAAACATGTGAAAAAATAAACGAAAACACAATTTAAGGGAAAAGAATAAAAAATAAACGAAAAAGAAAATACTGAACCAGGGAATATGAGAAGGAAAATAATTGTGAATTAGCAAAAACAACAACTAAATCCCCTACGAATGAAAACAAAAGAACCAAGACATATCGACACAAGCAACATCCACGTCAAAGAACACCTTGAATAGAAACTAATAGCCCAAAACCCTTGAAGAACGCCTCAAGAATCCAACTTTACACTAAAAGTGACCGGAAAACCACAATAAACCACAAAAACCTAAAGAACCAAGGCAAGAAGAAAGAGAGCCGCTACCGTTGCGCAATCCAATGCTGGATTCCTCGATGTTGATATTGTAGAGGATACCCTCGTATCTGATCTCGCTCTTGGAGGTCAGGCTGATGAGGCTCCCGATGTAGGAATCGGCCGAGGGCCCCGATCTCGAGCTCTCTGCGGCCATGGCCTTCGCCCTCGCGCGGCACCGATGCGAGCCGCCAAGATTCGCGCGGTTTATATACAAGGAGGGAGAGGAGGAGAGGGCGAGCGACCACCCCAACGAGGAGACAAGGTGGGGTGGTGATGGAGAAAGATGAGAAGCAAGCAGCCCCCCTCAGCTTTCCCTCTTACTTTTGCCACTGGTTTTGACCCCTACCGGGCCCCATATATATCGGATTCATGGTGCATGTACGGGCTTCGCCTGGGAATTGCGAGATATTTTTCTTGGTTTTTCCATTGGGTGCCTAGGTTTTTCCTCTCTTTTTTTTCAGATAAAAACCGAGGTTTTCTCCTTTACTATTTGAGAAGAGTCCCGCTGCTCGGCCATGCCCTTCTAGTTGTAGTCTTTAACCAGTCCTCCTAATAAAATTTTAATTGAAATTTGTGAAAATTAAATTAATATGCTTGAAAGGGTTAGATTAGCATGGAGCCACTTTGAGCCCGTTCTCGCATCTTTAGAGGCACATCGTCCTTTGTGCTGCAAGTGAAGATACTACTTGTTCAGAAATTTTCATTATATAATTATTCGATTACATTATATTATAAAGTTTAAATTGTTATCTATGATATTAGGTTTATTATGACATGTTTTTTTGGATAAAATCATCCATGCAATGGCATTTTCGTAATAGCAAAGAGGTGAAATTATTACCATGATACTTTACTTCTTTGTCGCCGAACAGAGGACTTTCATAAGTTTGTGAAAAAATAGGTTGTTTGTAGAGTTCAAGAAAATCGACCTATATTTGACAATATAGATAATTGCTAACCAATAAATGGTCTAGAAAAGTGATTATGGAGACCATTTATAGGTTAATATTAAATCAATTAAGTCGAGCAATATGATCAGTAGCTTTTGCTGGACTCGTCGGACTTTCTTTTCCAGAGAAATATTTTATTGTAATGGTTAAACATGCATGAAAAATTCTTCAACCCGCTTATATTGGCTTGGCAATTCAATATTCAACCTGCCCCTGTGTATTGCATCAATTCTTATGAGTTGCACTAATTCTTCATGCGATATGAGAGAACTTTTCATGTGCACATAACAAGCACCTCAAGCACTACTTATGTTGTCATGAAGTAACTTCTTTTCTTTTTGTTTTTTCTTTGCTTCCGACTTACTTTTACCAAAAATAAAAAGAAAAAAACTCCATTATTTGGATAAAGATCGCGTATCTAAATCAAATTGCTAAGCAACTTGGTGGAAAGTTTATTAACTTGGTCATTTGGAGGTTATTTATTCATTCAAAAACTCTAAAAAATATCAAAATCTACCATCTAAAACTCCCATTCCTTATAAAATATTCTCCTTCAATTATTCGCGCATGCATATGGCTAAATACTTACCATACGAGGTTGATGCTCGCATGTATTCACTAGCCTTTTAATTGTAAATTATAAATGTCAAAATGACTATGACTAGTTATTGCCTTAACTTACCCTCTATCCTAAACCCCAACCTAGCAATAGCTTCTACAATCCAATGGTAAAGATCACCTCGTGATGTAGGTTGGGGCCCTAGAGCTAGCTCTAGACCTACCCAACAAAAGGCTCAATTACCTGAGTAATGATCTTAAACTACTAAGTAGAAATTAAACTAATATTAGAAGTAAAAAAGCAAAATAACTTTGAAACTAAAGGCTAAGGAAAATAAAAAACTAATCTACCTAAGGATAATTAATAACTTACTGCCTTACTACTAAGAGCACTTTGCTACCATCAAAGACTTCACCAATAGATGCTGTTGCGGCAAGCTGCAACCAAAGACTCAACCAAATGATCTCACCTTTGACCTCAAAATCCACCAAAACTTGGGCAAAATCCACCATGCAAAAAAAAAAGTTTTGGACCAACGACGAGCTAACATGAACTCGATAGAAAGAAATTTTATTTGTGTACAATCGAACATTCAAAAATTGGGTAGTTCTGCCACTATATTGATATTGCTCTGGTATTTTGCTCATAATTTCCTCATTTGAGCTTCGATTCAAGCAATTCAAATGGCATTGATAAAACTCATATAACATTGGACATTATAGAAGTAAGCTTAGAATTTAACTTATGACAATCATAATGAAATCATTTTTTGGATTGATGTACACTAGACTATACATGTCATTGCAATTTAACCTAAATTTATAAAATGTCGAGCCTTTTAAACGCTTTATAGTCAAATGTCACCTTGTAGTCTTCCCTCATGTTGGTCTAAAGGTAGTCTGAAGGTCACCCGAGGAGAGGGGTGGTTCCAGCTTGCACCTCCTCATCTACCAATAGCTACCAAAGAAGGCAATGAAAAAATTATCGATACTTAATTTGTGGATGGAAATAGTGGAAGTAAAAATGAAGGCAAAACTGCAAAGCATAGTTTAATAAAACCCTAAAGGTCTACAAGGGTGAGCTTACTGCCGATGTTCATATCCACCACCAACAATGTAAAGGTTCAAGATTTCTCCATCTCCATAAGCCTCAATTCCAAAAGATACATGGAGCTTTATTGTTTTAATAACTAGTACACAAAAATAGAACTACTTCTCCACATATTTAAATTCTGAGAAAAGATTTTGTGTTTCATTTATTTTTCTGCTAGTAACTATGTGCCATACGCATGCAAAATTACTTTGTTTTAGATTTTTTTATTTTTTAAAAAATATAAATTATAATTTATAAACTTAATGATTATTTATAGTAATCTAATTTTAAGAAAAGTTAGATACAATGAAATATCATGAAATGGCTACATTTTGTACAAACTACACAAAAAATGATAATAAAAGTAGCATCATTTATTACAAATATTTCTACTATATTTTATATTTAAATAGGCAAATAATTACTAGTGAAGAAAATAACTTAAAGTTGATATTATGGATTTTTATGTTGATTCATATCTAAGGTACCTCTATTTGTAATCTTTAAATTATTTCAGCAATTTATTATAATTCATCTAAGTTAAATTAGGGTTTTCTCTTTTTTAGTAACCCTTTAATCTAAGTCAATTGAGGTTCTTTACTATTCTTTTTAAAAAATAAATAATTATATTAATATGTTATTATTTTAATTTATTATCTATTTAGTAGTATTTTTGACTCAGTAGTTATAAAATTTAATTATTTGATTTAATTTATATTTATATATCAGTATGCGTTAAAAATAAATTTAAATATAAATTTTTATATCTAACCAATATTTATATTTATTAATAAAATAAATATAAATATATTAGTATTCAATCTATATATAATTTTCCAGTAGGATGCACAAGATATGTTTTAAGATGCAAATGTTGGTTTTATTTTATTTTCTTTTTTTGTTAAAAAAAAGGGGTAGGGGGAGGAAGGGACAAGCCCACCCCCTAGCAAACCTCACTGGATCCTCACCCCATCATAAAAATGTTCGATACGGACAGACAAGTTTTACTTATACTCTCCTCATACAAGGATGGGTACATTACATCTCGCACCACCAAAACTATCAGCGGACCAATAAGCGCTCCTAGACCCCATATTCAAGCAATGTCACCACATTTTAATCGACACATAGGGCGATTTAAATTTTAAACTATACAGTTAGAAAATAATATTCAGTTTTACTAAGCTATCATTTTGGTGGCATGCAAATGTTGGTTTCACTATCTCAATTACCCTTGCATGCTGGAAATTTGCAAATGTTGGTTTCACTATCTCAATTACCCTTGCATGCTGGAAATTTTTTTTTTGATAATATACAAATAACCACCTTTTTTTAAAATAAAAACTAACGGCTGTCTGCTTGGTGCCATTGAAATGACTACCACACAGAACAGTCCCTCCTCACCCGAATAACTAGGGTTTCAGAAGAGGGTTTAAGCCAATAAGAAAGAAGACCGGAGAGAAGCTCCTCCCATGGCCTCTTCCTCCTCCTACTTCGCCACCCTCTCGAGGCATCTCCTCTCTCGCCCTCTCCTCCCCCGCCCCTTCTTCTCCTCCGCTCGCTTCTTCTCCACTCCCCTCGTCGGCGACGAGTCCGACTCGGACGATTTCCGTCCCGATCCCGACCAAGCCCCTCCTCAGTCGTCGTCCTCCTCCCCCGGCGCAACCCCTCAGCAGCGCCTCCAATTCCAGCGCCCCCTCGAGAAGGGTCTCGACGCTGGGGTCTATAAGGTAAATCCAAAACCGAATCCAGCCCCCTTAGATCGCGAAAGTTAGAATTTCTACGGGTTTTTCTTGATCGGTGGTTTTCTTGTGGGTGATTTTGAAGGCTATATTGGTCGGCAAGGTCGGGCAGAGGCCGGTCCAGAAGCAGCTTAAGAGCGGGCGGGGGTTGGTTCTGTTTTCCCTCGGGACTGGAGGGATTCGGAACAACCGGCGGCCGCTCGAAAACGAGGATCCAAGGCAGTATGCGGACCGTTGCGCCGTGCAGTGGCACCGGGTCTGCGTGTACCCGGAGCGACTCGGAAACCTCGCACTCAAGCACGTCATGCCTGGGTAAGTGCCGGTCGTCTTCGAACCCCTATTTTTGACATTCTTTATTACATAGAATTATCCTTCTTTTTTTTTTTTTTGAAATTACAATTACAATTCTTTACAATGAGGGATTTTGGTTAATTTCTACAGAATACCAAATAAAATGGATGTTGTATTTATAATATTTAGTAATGTGATTATGCTAACATAAGAACGTTCTAGACCATCATCTTAAAATTGTTATTGAAAGTTTTTGTTAATTTTAACGAATCATAACCATTTTTCTTACTGAAAAATTGCATTCTTACATTTATAGCTATGATTCGAACCAATTGTTAGTCATTTAACTTATATTCAGTAATCTATTGGCAAAAATGATATTTTTTTAGTTGTATTCTGTATGAAACAATTGTAGCAGATACATGTAAACTGAAAAATAAGTTTGTCTGCAGTGCTGTCAGTTAGACATAAGAGATTGTTGCTGAAACACCCAAAGTTACATATAGCAAAGGAAACAAATTGTTCTTCTACTGATTTAATCTCTTTTTTTCCCCCAGTCAACAGTAAAACTGCAAACTTATTGATTAATCCTTATCATTTAGTGGACTTTTTTGGCAGCATTCTGTTTCTGTTAGTTTTGCTTTTGAACACATTTTTTTTATAAACCAGCTTTTAATTTTTGTATCTGCAGAACTATTTTAGAATTTTTGAAAAATATTTATACTGGAAAATTTCTTTTGCTAAATTTTTGTTTTCTGTTTGCATAGCTGCCCCAACCACTGCCCCTGTTATCAGTTCCTCTCATTATTGTTCATCAAGTAAATCTGTGTTCATCTTTCGCATGCGAACCTTTTCTTTTCTTTCCTTTAGGATACATTAGATAATGTCTTATCAATTTGTGTGTCGAACCAACTCAGCTGTCTTGTTTACTTTCATTGCATGTGATAAAAGGTGTGGTTTTAAGCCATCCTGAAAAAAGCTGTATGTTTTGGCAGTTGAGTTGTTTTAGTTGTAGAATTCTCCACTCTTTTCAACTTATATTCTCCAGCAGGTCTTTGAAACTCTCGTGGAGTGGTTGGCATGCACCATGACGATGCTGCTTGTATTTAGAATGCTTTGTTGGATTTCATGGAAGCAGTGAAGATATGCCTTTTTCTTTTTTACAGCAAACTTGGTAAATTGGATGGAATTAATTGTTGTGGATGTGTATATCCATATTCTGCTGCTCAAATCTGCTGTATGATTACATTGCAAATGCTATTATACACAAGGTTGTCCATTACTGTTTTTTAATGGTTGGAAACTGCTCATCCTTCTTTCTTTGAATTGTCCACCTCTTCTTTTGAAATTTATTTTCAGTGGAATTTATAATGATCTGCATTTTGTTCTTTTCTTTTCTTTTTTTAAAACCATTTCATTGCTTTTGCTCTCTGTAAACATGAGGTTGGTTCCTAAGACTACAGGGAATGAATTGAATCTTTTAGGCTTAGTCAGAGTTGTATAAATATCATAAGATATGCTAAATGTTCTTTTACTTGCTTTTGAGTGCGTGGTTGTTATTTTAGTTTGAATGATTTGCATCCATCGGCATGCATAATATGTGCATAAACTTGTATCCAATTCCTTAATCCAACTTACTGGTTTGGATACATGATGTCCCAATCCTTTAATTGGTTTTCCTGAAATTTTGTTGCTTGATATGAGATGCAGTTAAAAAAATTTTGTGTCTTAGTGCTGTTTTTTGTTCTTTTATTTAGTACTCAGTATTATCTAATCCAAATAATGTGGGTATATTTTTGTTTATTACTTGTTTTTTCTTTTGTATTGCAGATCTGTTTTATATTTAGAAGGCAATCTGGAGACCAAAGTATTCAGTGATCCACTAACTGGACTTGTTAGGCGCATAAGAGAAATTGCTGTCCGCCGAGATGGTAATGCTACACTCTTCTTATGCTGTTCAAATCTTAAGGGTTAAATAGTTCTACAAAATCTACGTAATGCAGCATGGTTGTGTCATCATTTTTTGTTGACCTGCTGTTCCAGTTTGCTAATTAATAAATGGTACTAGAAAGGTTGCTAAAATTAAGAAAAGCTGATATCTGAAACAATTATTTCCTGATACGTACATATCTTGCATCAATTCAATTTCAGGGTTTGAACTTCAAAACTATAAACATGGATGAACAAGACAGCAGAATGTGGCCATGATTAAGTTCTCTACTTCAAATCAATATCACACCTGACACCTTTTTGTACCAAAAGAGCGCATATAAAAACTAAAAACACACCGTTTGTACTTGCTGTATGCCTCTCATATATGCTGCATATTAATACTAATAATGCTTTATGAATAACATCAAAATTCTCTTTTGACTCACCATGGGACCATTATGTCCCCTGTTGATTTCTTTTGGTGGCTGGCACCAACAACTACTAAGCAAGCAAGTCTTGCTTCCTGTTCCCCCTATCTACTTGCTTCCGGGGCATCCACTTTCACAGGCTTATTCTCCAACAAATCAGCAATGTGAGACCCCACTCCACCTCCACACCTCTCTGACATTTGCCATCGCTGCCTGTTCCCCCTATCTACTTGCTTCCTCGGCAGCCACTTTCCCAGGTTTATTCTCTGAAAAATCACCAATGTGATACCCCACTCCACCTCCACACCTCCCTGACATTTGCCATCGCTGCCTGAGGCCACCACTTTGCCATAAGCCTAACTCCCCTTACTCTTCCCTTCCCCATCCTTTGATCACTCCCTTTGAAGCTCCAACTCCTTTGTGCTTTATCCCCATTTCGTGCAACCCTCCCACTTCTTCATCATCCCTGCGCCTCCCAACATCTCAACCTAGTTTCTCTCTCTCTTACCCTCTGCCACAACCTAGTTTCTCTCTCTCTTACCCTCTGCCACCAGCTACCATTCGAACCCCATCAGTTAACCAGCTCACCCTCCCCCACAAAGGCCTCGTTGGTTTAGGTAATCATGTTGAAGATCAACTAGGTTAGTAGAAAATGATTTTGCTGACCTGTTAGGTCCTTTGGTTGCATTGGTTGGCCATTTAAGATATCTGTTCAAATTTGGGTCATCCCCCACCTAAGCTGTTCTGACCCATCGACAAGCATAGCCTGAGTTATGCATGGGTGAGTAAAACTATTGGGACATGAAAATGAGGGTTAACATACTTTGAGTTGAAAAGAATCATCTCCAGCTGCAGAGGAAGGCAAATGGAAGGGATGGTGCCACAGGAGAATGGGTTCTCTGTGATCTAGGGGTGTGTATTGGGATGCATGAAATTAGGTGAGAAATATTTATTCTGTGCTTGCTCCAATGCATATCTATATCATTTTGATTATTGATGAAGGTTGGACCAAGGTTAGAACCTATCCGAACCGGCCGGTTCTGCCCGTTTCGAACCATACCGGTGTTTCACCGGTATGGTTTCGACTTAGAAAATGGAATGCTATCCCGAAGATAGAGAAGAAGGAAAGAGAGACAGAGCGGGGGAGAGAGGGAGAGGGAGAGGACGCTGGCGGAGGCCACGAGGGGGCTGGCGGCCGAGAAGGAGCCTTGGGAGAGACAGAACGAGAGAGGAAGAGAGAGAGAGAGCGGGGGAGGAAGGGAGGGACGCCAGCGGACTTCGGCAGAGGCCGCGAGGGGGCTGGCGCTGAGGAAGAAGGCCGCTTAAAAAATTTGAAGATTCGTAAGTGAAGTCGGCAATCGATTTGCCAACTTCACTTACGAATCACGAAATTAAAAAAAAAATTGAAAATTCGTAAGTGAAGTCGACAAATCGATTGCTGACTTCGCTTACGAATCCCCAAATTTTTTATGCGGCCTTTTTCCTCGGCGTCGGCCTCCTCACGGTCTCCGCTGAGGTCCGCTTGGCTTCGCCGGCGTCCTCTCCTTTCCTCTCTCTCTCTCTCTCTTCTCCTGTCTTGTTTGGCATCTCCCTCACCCGTCTGTTTGCTATGTCGGTACGGGCCTGGCCCGACATGGCGCAGGCCCCTACCGAGCCGTCTCACTGAGGAATCGGTATGGGGTCCGGTACCGGTTCCTCGGACCTTGATCAAAACAAGTAGTTTAATTCATGTAATTGCATGAACGAAAGTACTTAAATTATTGTAATTGCATTGCTAGGTATGTTTCATGAGTAAATTAGTGGTTGATTTTTCCTCCTACTTGAATATATCAGAAATCTGCCGGGATTGTAATCTTGTTATTATGTGTTATCATAGATTTTTCACAAAATTAATTTTGGGAAGACATGAAACATCTAAATTTAGACATAAAAGATGAAGAATGGTCAATAGGCAGGACAGATCGCAAGAAATACAGTTAAATATTTAGCTTATGCATGCAAAATGTTTAAGTAGAACTCTGACAAAATTAAGTTCATGAACAGGTCGTCTCGTCTTTCTTGGTAAAGGTAGTGATGCCAGCCAATCAGAGCAAGTAGAGTTGAGAAGTGCAGGCTATTACTAAGGTGATGTTGAAGATGATCCTGGATGATACATTGTTGTAGAGATGAAAAGCACAATGCTGCCTCTTCTGAACGTGCGAGAGAAATATCGACATACGATTTTTCCAGTTGCACAATCTGGTGATCAACCATGCAACTGTGTGCTCATAGTGTCAGCCTTTCAGCTGACGATTGTGATTGGCCATAAAAATGCAGGATGTGATGAGTATTTTGCTTCAAGAACGCAAGCTAAATTTGATAATTACATTGCCAATCATATCAATCTATCAAATTTACAACTTGGGGAGGCATTCTTTTTTTTTGTTGGTTATTTTTATCTTTCCTTCCAACTCTGTCCAGGCATTTTCTGCAATGCTTATTGGAAGAATTTTGTTATGCTATGAATTCTTATGTATGTTCTCATTTTGTTTGCTCTTTCATGCAAATTCTGTCGGACCGCTTTGATGGATTGGCATCTCTCTCTCTCTCTCATGTATCTGGTGGTTATGCGTGTGTTGCTCCCGTGCCCGTGCACATGGTGCATTTGTAATCTAACACACTGGAAGTAAAAAGAGGTTTTGCACTTGCTATTAGATTCAATGGTGAAAGTTGCAAAGTGAGTCCGAACCGTTCAATGTGATCTATAAAGTTAAAAATGTCTAAAAATAAGACATATAATAAGATTATCTTTTGGAAACGCTCAGGCTATGCATTGATTTTTTTTTTGTTTGAATTAATGGTTACAATGCCATGACACAGTGGGCTGATTTTTTTGGATGGCTTGATGTACAGGTAACAAGTCTCCAAAATATAATTTTGTTTATAAGCGTTTTAGATGATTTAGTCCTCCATTTTGCATTTCCTATTATTGGATTTTAGTGCAGGTAAAGTTTTGTGACCTCTCAATAGTGGCTCACGTTTGTAGGAAAAGAAGGGAGAAATAGTGGCTCACGTTTGTAGGAAAAGAAGGGAGAAAGTGTGGTCAATGGGAAAGTAATGAAATGCTTCTTGTTTGGTTGGAGTTTTCAAAAGAGAGAGATGGGAAAGTTATATTCCCATGGAAATATGATTCCCACATTTCATGAAAAAGTTTTTCTCATGAGAAACATGGGAAAGTTACTTTTCTATGATGTGTGAATCACTTTATTTTTATTTTTTCCCAAAAAGATCCTTCAGAATTAAAGAAGCATTAAAGAGGCATTAAAGATCTAATTTATATTAAGAGCATAATAGGAATTATACATAATTTTTCTAGAAAAGTGGATGGCCAACCAAACATAAGTACTTTGGAAATTTGTCACTTTTTCATGGTCAACCAAACATGCCAAAAGTACTTTCCTGGGCATCCTCTTTCTATGAATTTGTTTTTCAGGAATCATATTTCTAGGAGAAAAAATGCTTCCCGCGAACCAAACGAGCCCGTAATATCTATCGATCCACTTCATTTTCATTGAAAATGCTGAAACTGACCTCAAAAACGGACAAATAACCCTGTAGAGTCAGGGTTGGTGCCTCTTTATTGGATGAAAGCCTTTGTCTGGGTGACAGGACACCAAACCTGTTTCTTAAGGATAATCTGTGTGCCTCTTTATATTGGTTTCATGCCAACTGTTGACTGAATCCTGACATATATGGTGCTCCACAGTTAGTGCTACAGTCTCCAGCGGATCAGAGCTGGCTCGAGCCTTAGGCAACCACTTCGGCCTATAAAAAAAAGGCCTCTGGGACTGGAAGATAAAGAGAAGATAATCACATAAGGGAAAAGATAAAAAGACACTTACCTGCGATGAAATAAAGAGAAGAGATGTGAGAGAGATTGAGAGAGAGGGGAGGGGAGACCAAAAGAAAGCAAAGGCCTCATATAACGGGAACATGCGCTGGCTACAAGTCTTTCCTCTTGATGGAAGGGAGGTGGAGGGTTTTCTGGCCTGCAGAGGGGCAATTTGGGAAGTTGGGGACAGTAGTTTTGTTTTGGGTGGAGAGAAAGAGAGAGAGGAGGGATTTGGTTGGCTTGATACACCTCTGAAGCCACCCTGATATTTCATCCCTTCTCTTTTTTGGTTTTGGTCTTGGTTTTCCTTCCCTCACATTACTCCTGATCCAGCTGGGCCAT
>JAOXJJ010000725.1:10772818-10807563 GCA_025769935.1 Phoenix roebelenii | reverse complement strand
GGGCCATCAGGAAGAAAGATTGGGGGATTGGAGATGGACTTCTTGGAGGGTGGAGATTCTTTTAATTTTCTCCTCTCTATTTCTTCTCCCCTCTTGGGTGGTAGAGAAAGAAAATGAGGGAGGGGGTTGAATGGCTGCTGTGCTGTGATGTTGCAGTTGCTGCTTGGGTAGTACTCGCTTGAAGGGAAGATGGTGGGATGGGACTTTTATTAATTAGATGGATTGATTTCCCATAATGCCCCTACTTTCTCTTATAGAGGTTCATCTCTGGACAAATTCTTTCCTTTCGCCTTGACCATGAAATGCCCTGGGATAACCTTTTCCTACTCTTATTCTGCTGTTGGTGGGCATCGTAACAGTATTGCCCAGCATTATCTCAGTTATTTAATCAGTTTCATGACTTTTTTTTAGATTAATTATATTTTTATACTTCCATTCAAAAATTATATTAAATTAAAATAATTTTTTGTTAGATTCATGCATCTTTGTTGGAATAGTGTACAGTGTACTTGACAGCTATCTATTTTTATATCACTTTTTTAAGCATTTTATACTTATTAAAAAATATATTATTGCGTTTACTTTCCTCGTGGAAATATGAAGATATGGCAATGGTGATTTTTTCAAATGCAATTTTCCTTCTTCACGGCCAACCTCAATATGAGCGTGTTACACCACTCCCCCCCCCAACACCAATCCCCCTCCCGATTCAGCTCGCAGCAGTATATGCTATCCTATGATCCTACCACAAGAATATCTGTTCTTAATCATATCACACATGAAAGTTCCCAAGAAATTATGCAAAAACATGCCTACCTTTTAAGAAACTATCATTATCTTCAGAGTAATTTCATTAGCAATAGTTTATAAGGGTGACATGATCATCATCTTCTCCTCCTCCTCCCTCTTCTTTTTCTTCTCCTTTTCTTCTTCCCCGTCTTCCTTCTCTCCTTCTTCTCCTCTTTCTCCTCCTCTTCCTTCTTCTTCTTTTCTTTTTTCTGCTTAGGTAGATCGTAAGCTCATTGAACAGAAAAAATTACTCCAGGCTTCATAATTCTGATACAAGAATATCTATTTTCTTGATCCCTCATCATGGCAGTTTTGAATATGGAACCACCTTTGTAAAAGTTTGATTTAGGCTAGCCTCCTTTTCTGTATCAGAAAAAAGAATTATGCAAAATATAGCATGCCCACCTTAGGAAATTCTACCATTATCTTCGGACATTTTTTTTTATGTAACATAATTCGTAAAGGTGACTTATCTTTTTTTGGATAATTTTTACGAAATTTTTTTGGTCAATATTTTTTGGCAACAGGGCAATTTGGGCCTCTCCTCCTCCTCCTCTCCTTTATTTCCTTTCATAAGTTTGTTGAACAGATTTACTCACTCCAGACTTCCATTCTTGATCCTATTGTACGTGGCAGTTTGCAAGAAGTTATGCAACGATAGCATGCCAACTCCAAGGAAATCCTACCATTATCTTCAGATATAGTTTTACTAGAGACAGTCTGTACGGCTGACTTGATCTCAACCTTTTTCAGACATGTGTTAACTCCTTTTAATTTTCTCTTCTCTTCTTTTTCTTCTTCTCCTCAGTCTTTTACTTCAGTAGTCGATAAGTTCGTTGAAGACATTTACTCAATCCAGACTTATAATTCTACCACGAGAATATGTATTCTTGATCCTATCATACGTGGCAGTCTGCAAGAAATTATGCAAAAGATAGCATGACTACTTTTAAGAAATTCTGCCATTATCCTCAGATACAAATTTATTAGATACAGTTTGCAACGGTGACTTGATCTCAACTTTTTTTTGGGACATTTTTTTTAACACATTTTTTCGGTCAATATTTTTGGCACCAGGTCAAGTTGGCCTCTTTTGCTTAATTAGTTTCACTGAGGAGATGAAAGTTACGCTAGACTTCATAATTCTGCCACAAGAATATCTATTCTCCATCCAATAGCTTGGAAGTTTGCAAGAAATTATGCAAAAGATAGCATGGCTACCCTTAGGAAATTCCGCCATATCTTCATATATATAGTTTTGTTAAATATAATTTGTAAGGATGATTTGATCTCAACTTTTCTCGGTTATAACAAAATTTTTATTAATCTCAATCCTATTTTGGACATTTTTTAATATTTTTTTTTGATCAATATGTTTTGTCCTCTTCTCTCTTTCTTCTTCAAGATGCTCATTTTGTACCTGCCCTCTTTACGCTTTCTTATTCCTCTTCTTGCCGTAACAGCAATATAGATGTAAAAAAAGGCTTTAAAACACATTCTTGAAGGTTAGCACCAGCTATGACCTGCTGAAGCCATGCAGGTTGCCATGACAGAATGTAGTACTGTGCTTCTTTTTGTTCACTACATAGAAAATCCAAATTTGCAAGCACTACTTTCTCCAAGCTCATTAAAGCACTAAACAAACCAGTTAAAATGTAGTGATGAAAGTCCATTCCAATCATCAAGAACATTTGAACTCCCCTGTTCAAGTCTAAATAGGAAGAACAAGCAGCTCAGCATGTATTTCAGGTATGCAACCGTAGCTGATCAGTCTCCATGCTAGTATGTCACGTTTCATGCATATAGTTGGAAAGAAAGTGCCTCAATCTTTGAAGCGTTTACTGACTGCTCTTCAATCTTTTGGGTGGTGGGGACATAAAAAGCTTTCGGACAGAAATGATGGGATCATCTTCCTGCATCACACATAGTGCCAATCCAGAGATCAGCTTCAGATAACAGATGGGGAAGAAAACAGAATTCAATATAAAAAAATCAGAAAAAAACAGTACCTCATCAAGTAAATCAGAAGGGTTCTCCAAATTTAAGGGTGTTGGAGAATCTTTCACTTGATGAACTAAAGCTGAAAGTGTCAGTTTCCATCCAGGCATGGTTACTCCCTCATTGGGAGCGATCCAGGGGCAGAAGGGCCTGTGCTGCCTGATTGGGTCAAACTTGTTGATTTTACTATGCACCAGTTTTGGATTTTTTTCTGAATCACCAAAACAGAAAAGAAAAAGCACAGGTCAGCCTCCATTTCTTTCATGAGATACAGAGGATCGCAAACAGTACAACAGATTATTATATCTCCAATGCTTTAAGCAAGCCAGTGAAGGGAAATGAAGAAAAAAAGAGATCAGCAGAAGTTGCTGATTAGCTCAGTAGCTTCAGTTTTTGCAGATCCAGACATCTGAATAGCATGAAAACACCAGAAGCAGGAGGTTGGGTAGTTTTCATCACTGGATTCTTGCGTTGTTGAATTCACCATCTTAATATTGAGTTCTCAACTTATAAAATGAATTTAAAACAAGCTGCAGGAGGGCTTTGTAGTTACTACACTCATGCTTAAATTTGTTGGAACAAAAAGGCCTAGGTCATGTCCCAATAACCTTAAGATATTGGGCATTAAAATTATATAAGAAACTCAAAGTTTGCATTAGGAAAACACATCACACCAGATTCAAGTAATTGAAATTCATGGATAGCATAAGTAAGATTAATCGACCAATACATGACTAAGAATAATCTAACAATGCACGATAGCAATATAGAACAGTTTGCTCAAGCAAGGGGGGCACTAGAATTTAAGATCATAAATATTAGAGAAAAAATAACAAACGCTTGGGGATTACGCTAGGAGAAACTAATATGCCAGAGTCCTGCTTGAAGACCAACTTCTAAGAGGAGGAAATATATACATCGTAATTATTTAGAGATAAGAATGATAAAATTGATGTATCACAAAACCACAAAGTGATGTGTTAGAAGGTCTGGTACCAGTTATGATACAAAGAAAAAAGAAAATCAAAGGGAAAGATGCTGAAGGTTAGAGAGTAGAAGGATGTGTGACTCAAGTGCATACTGCGTCAAAAAAATCTGCCACAGCTCAACAGTCTTTTATATCATAAGACACAATAACAAGAGTCTCTACCTTCAAGACCTAAAAGATACCTACCGCCCAAAAGACGAGCAAATTTCAACTTAAACCAGTAATTAGTCTTAAAAATTAATTTTAGTTCTTTTTAGACCTTAAAAAACCACCAATTATTCTCAGGATATGCTACTTAAACCAGTTGAACATCACCCAAAAGCGGCGATGATGGTAGCCTAAAAACGATTTGCAGAATACAAAGAAATATTATCCTTTCGTGATGGGGGCTCCTACAACCGGTAAAGGTAATTGAACTGTAACCTTTTGTAGTCCTTTAAATTGCAAAATATCTTGTTTGGTTAAAGGCCATGATATTTTTGTCTGCACTCTGATTTGTGTGATACTTAATGCATTGGAATGCTAATTTAAATGATATCCAATGGCTCTGCTCTAATTTCTGATACACCAGATATTTTAATAGGTGAAGCATCTGAACCACTGCTGCTCTCGGAGGACAAATCTCTCCATTGCTTCTTGTCTTTCACATGCTTCTAGCTTATGAACTGCTCACTAATATGCATCACACATTCTCGCTGCACAGAAGCTCGTCCCCCCAATTACACACATTCTCGGTAGCTTGTGTTCAAAACAAGACAATAATAGATTGATAAAACCTCTTCATTCATTGAGCAATGGCCACAAAAGATAATAGCAATAACATGTAGCAATCCCCTCAATGTATGGATTCCTTAAAAAATAGAGAGCCCGTTAAGATTCTCTTGAAAAGATATCAACAGTAAAACCATGTGTATTTGATGGTATCAATGAAAATTCACTATCCACAAGATCTCAAGGACCTCCATCAAATAATATCCTTGACTACCGCATTTTGTCATGTCATCCTCATGGAAATCCACATAAAGATTTTATAATTCTTGCATAGGATTTTCACTAATCAAATATACACCATACGTTGAAGGATAAATCAATTTTATTAAATGTCATTCTAGAATTTAGCAATTCTTGGAATTTCTTCTCCTTCTTCTTCTTCACTTTTTTAAAAGTCGCTCCAAGGTAAGAGAACAAGAAGAGGTATGCAGAGGGGGTACATTTCCTTGAGTCCTTGGAATTTTCCCTATGGTCACAATCCACCCATTTGTAACTCTATTTGACAAAAGATATTTCTCTCCATAGGAATGATATCTGAGCGATCCATAAAGCCAATCGCGTGCAATGTAGAAAGACATGTTGGCTATACTTATGGTTGGCTTTTTGACATGGAAAGCTAAAGACCTCCAATTAAAGAATTGGTTGAAAAGTATTTGAAGCTCTATCTGATATAGGATGCTGTCTGGGCTAAGAAAGCATAATTATCAAAAAAAGAAACAAATTTTTACTTACATAATGATCTAGATGGTAATTTATAACTTACTTGGTACCTCCAAAACATGCGGTGAAAGGAGTTTGAAGCTTAAAGTGGAAGAGGATTTCACCCCGATTAGAACGGATAACATAAATATGACACTAAAATTACATAAAGCTGATTATTCATAATGACAGTCTATAACCATGCTTGGCGAAATATTATGCACAAATATGGACACTGTATTCCTTGAAGTGTCGGAAGTTGCTTGATGGCCAAGCCACAAGGATTATTTGCTCAGGAGTTCCACATCCTTTTATTTCAAATTCTGTTAATATTTTATTGAAATTGATTTCAAGAGTCATTTAAATCATAAGCTGCAATTCAGCATGATGAAAAAGGCCCACCATAAAGTGAAAAGGCATCTCCAAAATATATTTTTGTTACTCTAATAGGATCAACAAATGGATGAAAATTGAAAACAAGGACTTCTTCAAAACTCATCAGAAACATGAATGTGTCAATGACATAAACTAAAATCAGTTTACAAAGCATAAATTGAATCATTTGGTTTTTATTTTTGTTATTTTTTTAAAGATAAGTAAGAGATTGAGACAATGGAAGGAATCAAAAATCTATTAAACAATAGCAAAGACAAGTTATAAAATCATAACTTGAACGTTAAGGTTCAATAAGCCTTATCTCCCAATATATGGCTTTGAATTAATGGATCATGTTATGATCTATCAATGTTTTAGAATGTTTTGTATTGAACTCTAAGACTAGCATATCAGAACACTACTAATAGGCGACAAATTCCAAGGTAAGAAAATTATGGGCAAAAGACCAACCAGCCATGAAAATTAGGAGTTTAAATAGGTGTAGCTGGCAATGGATTTATATCAACTATGGCCATTTGGTTAATTAGCATGCAAGTACTACATAACTCTAGAAAATTAGTTCGCATAGTACATAATTCATCCACATGAACTAAAAGAAATGCATGAACTGACATGAACTTGCTACATGAAATTCTTTAGCTTTTGAAAAATTTTGGTGCAGTGTGCATGCAGTTACTGCACTAAGTAAAATAACTCAGTACATCATCTAGAACAATCAAAAGAAAAAAAATGTTTATTAGTTATCCAATGTAACAAACTACAATCACAAGTAATATGAACTTAATTATTTTTGTCTCAATCAAATGACAATGAAAGGGCCTACTTAGAGCATCAAGAAGGGTATCATTAAATGTTCCTGTAGTTGTAGGTAGGACAATCCTGTTGGGTATTATGTGACACAAAAAGAACCTAAATGATAGCGAGAAGAGTAGAGCTGATATTTTGCAAAGTTGTAGCTCATGTACCACTTTGAATAGAACAAGTTTACAGATATAATAAAGGACATGAAAACCAATGAACTTCAACTGTGACCGATATTATTTAAGATGGTAAAGAATCTGTCCTATTGGCTAATTGACAAGAAATGCTGACACAGCGGACGGAAACAAGTAATTTAAATGAATCTCCTTCTTAGAAGCTCAAAACTAGAATGATACTGGACCTTGAATTTGTCACAAAAGAAAAAAGGATCAAAAGAATCCTTACCTGGTGCGTGGTTTGCTTCTGCTTTACCACTGACATTCATCAATCCATTGGCCTTTTGATTTATTGCCTTTGCATCCTCAATGTTTTGGAGATCAGAATCCTTGTCACCTTTTCTTGAATTTATATTGTGGCTACTGGACAGAGCTGCCTTGGTAGATGAACAAGATGCAATATTAGACGAATCATCATGATTCGTTTCAGAAGCTTCACCGTAATGTACTGAATCTAATCTTGAAACACTGTTGCAATTTTGGTTGCAGACATCTTCTGATTCCATCACTAAGTTGTTCCCACAGGGTTCAGCATCATTTTGTATCGTACTTATGCCTTCTCCAACTTTAAAACTATTATCAGCCTTGTTTTCTTCAGGGGGCACCTCTCCTTTCTCTTTATAATCAATATTGGTTCGTTGCAGAACTTCCGGTGCACATTGAATGGCATCTTTCGGATTTTCAACATTGCTATTTTTATGCAATGAGTGATCTCCTTGCTCGCTGTAGTTACCTTCAAAGGAGGTATTGCCACTAGGAGTATTGTTGCCCCCACGTATCTCCCCTTCACTGCTGAGTTCATTTTCACTTCTTTTGCGCTTTAGCAAACTTGCACCTTCTGGAATAACAAGACTGCCATTGATATCTTTTTGATACTGCAATAGATCATCATTTTGTGAGGAATGCTGAGTATGTGTTTGACTCGAGCTTGAATCTTCAAATGATGCATGATTTCTGCTAACACCGAGTTCAGCTCTTAAATGTCGGCTAACAATGGGGAAAGAAACTCTTGGTCTATAGTTTTGTCTAGTTGGTGGAGGACCACCTGCAATCGAAAAATTTAAGCCCAATTTTTTTTCTTTGGCTGATGAAATACTATAACCAGTATCACTGATTCCTTTGTTTGAACTGTAAATTCCTAAGCCCAAATTTTCCGCCCTTGGAGCTTGTACTCTACGAACTAGGTCTGCACCAAAAGTGGCTGGCTCATTTTGGCTGCTCGAATCTGCAACCACACTGAAAATTTCCAGAGGGCATTGCATTGTTGTTAAAGCCCATAATGCTGCACGTGCTCCACAAAATCTGCAGTCTAAGACAACAGATGCAGGATCATATTGGTAATCACCAAAGGGAGGGTTGATATGTTCTCCCCCCTCAGCTTCACCCTGCCCATTTGACGAGTGAATTTTGACGCCTTCTTTTTGTTCATGAAGTATATGTTCTGATGTTTCAGATATAGAGGTACCTTTGCCAAATGAACTTGATCTATCCTCACTTTCAACAGCATATGGAAGCAGTTGAGGTTCCCATCCACATAAACTTACAATTTTCAGTGCCTACAATTTATAGACCAACTGTTACCTTTGGAAGTATAAAAAACTAAAGAACAAGCAACATGTATCTCCAAAGGTTATGTAAAGCCATATCATGACATGACATAACACAATTCTTATTGAGAAATCCAGAAGACACTTGAAAAGCATGTTTCCAGTCATTAATTGGTAGAAGAATAACAACATGAGTATATATAAGTAAACTAAACCCGCACTATGTAAGGAAGAATGACAACCAATGCAAATTGTAGTTATCTAGCCTTTAGGAATTGCTCTGACCTAATGTTTTGCTTAATGAGAAATAGCAAGCATCCATTGTCCTGCCATATAAGTGCTCCATTAGACAGCATCCTAATACAACTTTATGTTAATCAACATATTATTAACAATGAATTGTTCATAATCTCCTTCATGCCAAACATGCTCTAGCTATGCATGGGAACTGGTACAGCATGGAACTGACATATAAAAGTCTGGTTAGCATGAAGTACATCCTGAAAAAGGTTTGTAGAGCACACCCTGAAAAATCTGATATTAGAATGACAAAGAATATTACTCTCAATTCTTCACCCTTGAGGATATATCATCTCAATGATCTAGAAAGAGCTATTAAATAAGTCAGCAGCAAACAAATAAATGATTCTTTTGCTAGGAAAAAATAGTTGTCGAATGTTTTCCTGAGTTCACTACAAGAGTACGGAGGGGCTTGCTCAGCACTAGTGCCGAAAATGCAATGAGTGCCAGAAGCATGGTTTTAGGAATAACCAATATCAGAATTTATTCTAATTTCTTGAGTCAACCTTAGGAAAGATTCATTCCTTCAGAATCATCAGCAACATAGGTGGGTCAATATGTTGATTTTGTTTCTTACATAATTTTGAAGGACTAGGATATTTGTCGAATGAGTAGCAAGCTTGGATCTGCAAAGGATTATCTATTTCAAATCTCCAAGTCTATCAATTTAGAAATGCCAAATAGATTTAAGCCTCTTACTTTGGTTACATACATACATAAACACAATTGATACCATGGTATGCTCAACCGGCCTGTACCGGCCGGTTGAGCACATATCGGACCAGTCTGATACGGCAGCAGAAAATGTTTCCAACCCCTATGGGGCCAAAACCGAGTGGTACAGAGGCGTACCGGTACGAACCGGACTAGTTCGCACTGGTACGCCTTTAGTGATCACAACGCGCTATAGCCAAAATCCGCTTGAACCAGTGGTACCAGTTCGGTACGGCCCGAACCGGTCCGGTAGGCCACTGGACGCCTACCGGTACCGGTTCGGCAAACATTGATCGATGCCTTAAGCACATGAAGCCTCGCAGTACGTTCACTTGTAGTTGGTTGTGTTGACACGTAACATGTAAAGTGAATGTTCTATTTGACCATACCCAAACGTTTGCAATTCATAAGCGATGTAAAATGTGAGAACATACAAAGTAGTTATACTAGATGTCTGCAGACAATTGAGAGGTTCAAAGATCACAATAACTAGATGAGAGAAATTAAACAAGGAAACAGAAAACATAAACCAGATGCTACATTGATAGAATGTCTGTAGTAGTGGTAGCACGAGTAATTGACAACTTCCTATCTCATTTAAATTTGGTGCACACTCCACACATTTTACCATCCTTGTTCTGAAGCTCATATATTATTAAACAAGGAGAAAGAGATGCTCATATGCAAGTCTCTTGAGATTCTAAGAAAGAAGATAAATCTTCTGACTTTAACCAATAATTTTTCAACTCAAGCAGTTGCAGTTTATGGCAATGTTCCAGAAGTTTAGCATAATATGCTGGAACCAAAGAGATAATCAGAAGTTTGGCTAATTGCCACAGACAATTGGCTGAATCAAGTTCTAAATTTGTGTTTCTTCCCATCACAAGCACTCAGTCCTCCAAATATTAAGTACCACAACTTGCTCTTAAAAGATGGTAGATTTAGTAAATAGATGAATATTCGAATCCAAAGATGTTCTTGCAGTTAAATAGAAAGATATTTTTGAAGAAATCAATCTCCTTCTATAATACCGGACATATACTCTTCACAACAAAAGGATAAATAAACTAGACAAAAGAGTGTATTAAGTGAAACACAATATGAAATGCTAATGAAGAGGATAATACAATGCTATACATGATGGAGAAGTCGAGTACACCAATCTCAACTTTGTTATATGGCTTGCAACACTTGTTGTGCAAAAGAACAAGAGTAGATGATCATTAAAATATTCCAGTTGAAGGACAGGCATGTGGTTAGTGAAGTATGTAATCTTGGGTCCATTTTGCAACACTATTGGCTTTCTTATTTTATTAAAACAGGTTACAAACCTCGTTCACAATTTTTTAAACAGGGAATAATTTGGTATTCTAACTGTTTTGTAAGTTCGCAAACATAAATAAACGAAAACAGATTTGGTGGTTGTGGGAGCTTTGTAAGAAGAAAATAAAAAACAAAAATATTAGGAACAGAAAATTCCCCTTCTAAAGAATTTTCTTTTTATTAGATTAAAAGAAAAAGGCTTACCAAACACATTTTACGTCTCAATTACTATTTCAGTTTCTAAAATCATAAATTAGGAAATGAAAATGCAATCAAGTGGCTACTAATAGTGGAAATATAAAGTGTGTTTCTTGATACTTCATGGGCAAGTGTAATCTAAAAGTGGTGCGCAGAAGATGGTTATATTGTTAAACTTGGTATAGGAGTAACAGTAGTACCAGAGCTATGCTCTGATGTTTAATTAATAACTCAGTTGGAACTTGAAAGTGATAATTATGTGGTGGCATTTTGTATTATACCTAGGATAGTTCTGCATTTACCATAAAGACAGCAATGGACATACCTAGAATCGCTCAAAATTCCATATCCACCCATATCTGTATATGCAATAGGAGATGAATCCTGATTGAATTAAAATGTCTCACATGAAAAAGTTTTCAAAATAACAGTTTTGTTTTTATATATATAAAAATCTTATGTACATAGGTTAAAGATTCAACTCTAATATTTTCCTTCCAAGAAGCAAAAGAATGGTACCCTGATCAATCCAAAGAAAAAAATCGTGATGTGAGGAAAGTGCTACATTCTGAGTGTATCCTTAGGTTGTAAAATACACAACAATGAAGTTCCTAAGCAACCAAATAACATCTAACAAGGCTAGTGGCCTAATGCGCTGAACCAGTAGTTGGAACCTAGCTTAGTCAAAATCTCTGAATATAATAACAAGCATCAGATCTATTCAATACAATTTGGAAAAACTAAATTCCTAGATAACTAAGAACCCAAATCTTTAATAAATTTTATTTTCCTCCTGAACCCTATGACCCCCAATTGAAACTCTCCTCTTCCTCTATATCAAATTGCTTACCACTCTTTACAGAATACCACCCAAGAACCTTCCACATAATTAGCATAAGATGTCTCTGGCTAACGAAGAAGAGATTTCTAGTTTAAACATAAATAGGGTTCAGAAAAGAAAAAAAGAAAGGAAATTAATTTGTTGTCAAGTGGTTTTCACCATTTCAAGGTAATGCCATATATCATGGCAACATCACAATCTTTATCATACACAGCCAGTTCACTGAATTTGGGCTTCAGGTGAGGGGATGCTGGCTTTAGTTGCAACGGTCTTTTTGAAAAATGCACAACATGCAGTTTATTTCCTCAACCAGCATGTCTTCAAGGATAATTTCAACCAACCAATTCTTATGATGTCAGCAACTTAGGAGCATAAGCATGTTATACCTGGTAATATAGATTAGAGTTAGCAGCTTCCAACGCACTCTCCCAATCTTTGCTTTTAGGACCAACTGTAAGCCTAATGCCATTTTTTAGGACAATTGATGCATGAGAAGGCAGTGTCAAAAATTCTTCTAATGCAGGGCTCTTCATCTTCATGTAATCAATAGCTGAGGATGAAATTATAGGAAGGGCTGCAAGACGTAGGAGTGCAGAAGAACGTTCATTGTAACTCTCAACTAGTGCTGGAGGAGGTGTTGGAGGAAACAGTGCCAATGCTTCATCACATGCATTGTCAATCCATGGACATAGCAGTTTATGTCCATTGTCGAGCTTTAAGCTGAACACAGCAGCAGCCTTTTCAACTGCAGTAAGAGAATATGGTTTCAGAATAAGAATAACATAGGTAAAGAAATATGACATATGTTCAACAGTAGGATCAGAATTATATCAAAACCTACAAGTCAAAATCAACTCGAAGCATCTATAGCATCCAATATATTTATGCTGATACTAACTAATAGAACACATCATAGACATCCAATTAACAAGATTATAAAAATATTGCACTATATAACTCTTAAGATAAGCCATTGGCTATTAGTGAAACTTGAAAAAAGGATTCGGTCACATTTAATTACAACAAATTTCAGCTATGGCTATTCCATGTGACAACTGGCTAATTTAAAGTTGGCCAGAAAAACATGGAATTTCTTGTAACTATTGGGGCCTTGTTAGCATAATCCTTGCAAGCAGGCAATGATTGGAACTTCGATGCTTGTTCTTAAGGTAAAGATGATACACAATGCATAACAGACCTTGTTGCAGTGTCCAAGAAGATGGAGTAGAAAAAAGAAGTCGTGTTCCACATGCTTCACATGCTATAACATCCATCTCTACATTAATCCAACCTCTCCTTGCACAATTTACAGGACGGATCACCTGTGTACAATGTAAAATAATAGTAAAAACATCCACTTGCAAACCATCAACAAGCATGTAAAGATTACCTTTTCATATATGCACATAACAGATGAAAAATATCTTGCAAAAGTTGATGCTAGAGTTCTACACTTCTATAGTACTTCCAATTCAAGAATACAATGCCTAAATACCTAAAAAAACTCTTGATTTAATTGTTGCCACGTCCCAAAACTTTAAATCATTTATACCAACATGATATTATATTACAAATTTAAGAAGAGTTCAGGCTGAAGCTTCAATAAATAAATACACATTTACTATTTGAACTGCAACACAGCACTCATTTGTAAAATCATCACATTCGCTGGGGACCAAAAAAAAAAAACGTAACTCATAAATCAAAAATGCTAATTCTATATATGCTCACTATTCGTAAACATGTCCATCAAAATTAGTTCCACCGTATCACTATTAGTTCACCTTACACGTAAAATATCTTCCTTTCTCTCGTGAAATTAATTCACAAATGGCAATACTTGATTTTCTTTGTTATCAGAAACCCTCATTAAATCTGTCTTCTTGCTCTACAACTCTACCCGATTAACAAACAATCGTAAGACTCAGATGCCTAACTTGGAAAGAAAATCTCTAGCATCTAAAAACCTAAAATTACCCACTAGAATCCAAAAATTATGATCTTCTTAATTCTTCTTCAACTTCTTCTATTGTATTGGGCCGAGAGGGAGACATCCAAACCTTCGGTTTTCCGAACCAGGTCATGGCCTTGAACGTAGCCAGCCTCCTCATCAAATCCCCTCGATCCCACGGCCGGCACGGAGGAGTTGGCCCGAGCATTCCCATTGAAGCCACGGTCGGAAGCCTCAGCCCCTCACCCAGACCTGCTCTCGAAACCAATTCCGGCCTCTTCCCTCTGTCCACCGAGCTGATCCCCCTATCACATAAAAAATGAAGGCGATTCAGCTAAAATCCATTCAAGATCAAAGAAAACAAAGAAAAAAGAATATCAAACCCCTATATTTTTCTAGGGTTTCGGAGGAGGACCTGGAGGGAGAGGGCTTCGGCCTGGGAGACTGGTAGAGCTTGTCCAAGACCTTCTGGAGTCGCTTCTCGGAATCGCCCGACATTCTTTTCCTTGGAATCGTGTTCCCGGGTATCGATAGATCGATCGAGATGTCCGCCGCCTCGAGCTGGAGAGAACGGTGGAGGGGAGCTCTTCTTGTTTGCCCTTCAGGCGCTCCGAACGGCCATTAGAGCCGCTCGAGAGCTCTTCTTTGCTTTTGGGTCGGCTGGGTCTCGCTCTGTCCTTGTTCGAGTCACCCGCAGGTCGTGTTAATCTATCGTGACCAATTACGTGGCGGTTATTGGTTCGCTGCTACGATCCCTGCCGAGGAAAATTGAAACGTCTGATCGGCTGTTACTTCGCGTACGAGCGGACAGCGGCTTCAGCGAATCGGCACCTGCAAAGTTCTCAATATCAAATTGGACCAGATTGAGTGCGGATCCGGCACAGCCCTGATGGGACCGGAATTAGCTTCGAAGCATGGTTTAGTATAACGGACATGATGACGTGATAACAATTTCAGCCATTCATTAGGAATCCAACATATTATGTGATCGTTGCCCATCCATCCATGTACATGTAATTCGCTAATTGGATGCAGAAAGAAAAATTATAAAAATCATTATTCAAATTCAATTTACTTTAAATAGTTATCAAAAATGGTGGGGGGTTTGCTGTAATTAACTTCTTGTGTGGCGTCTTTGAGTGCTTTCTCATAATCCTAATATTATTTTAAAAGGGTACACTCTAAGAAGAAAAATTGAGACAAGAGGGGATCGTATATGTTAGTTTTAAGCATCTTTATTATACAGTACCATATATAATATCCAAATATTATTTTAAATTAAAAAATAAAGATCACATTGTAATAGTGCTACATAATAGTCATGATTGGTATTCCCTAATTTACCCTGACATGATTCATCATATATCATATTTTTCCTTACATTAATATCTACAGAAATAGAATTACCAACCGTTGTACAGTATCAACCCTCCTAAAACAAGGATCCGGCCTCCGCTCCCTTAACCAATTAAATCGAGATATCCTGGCGATGGGAGCCCCTGCCACGGCTGCAAACCATTGTGAGGAATTGACGGAGACCTCAGTAACCATATTTGACGGTGTTACCGACCGGAAAGAATAAAATAAAATCGAAAAATCCAAAGAAAACAAGGAAAACAGAGCATTCGATTCTTTACAAAAATAAGACGATGGTAGGCCGATTCAAGGCTTTAAGAAGTACAAAAGGAGGAGAAGATAGATAAAGGCTAGTTGGGGCCTTACCTGATTCCGGTGGCAAATGGTGGTGGCGACGGTGCGAAAGACGATCGGTGCTCGGAGAGGAAAGTTGCCAAAATATCCGGCAAAGAGCTCCAATCGAGTTCGGCTTCTTGGTTGAGGAGGATGGGGAGAAATGTTAGATTTTGGTTAAATAATGATTAAAAGTTTTCATACTTAAAACATATATATTATGCATATAAGTTAAGAAGGGAGCATGGCGTGGATGGTTGGTGTGTTGGTTTGAGGTGGATGAGGTTGTTGGTTTTGACTCTCTCTTTCCTTTTTATATTCTCATATAGAGGATTTATTTATGTGAAGGAGAGGCAGCTTGGTTATATTGCTCGTTTCTCTGTGCTTGTGCTCGTCCGACCCTCTGCGACCCGAGGTTCTTTGCGCTTGTGCTCGTCCTACCCACCTCGTGCGCATACTGTCCGAAGCGTGAAGAGCTGAGGTCGTATCTCGCCCGTGCTCGTCCAAGAGGAGCCGAGGTCGAGGTTGGACCACAGGTGCGATGAGCCTAGAGGAACCGAGGTCGGACCACAGGTGCGATGAGCCAAGAGGTGCGTGAGCTGTGCCTCGCACCCAAGGCGCCAAGAGCCATATCGCTTCCTCGCTTGCACCTCTTTGCAACCGACCTCACATCCGCTGGCCCTACTTCTAGTGCTTTTCAAACATTCTTACCAGTTTTGACCGTTGGATCGGTTTTGGGTCGCGTCTGTCCCAAAGAAGTCTATAAATAGACCTCTTCGGATTAGACAGAGTACACAATTGAAAGCAGAGAACTTCTATTCTCTCTTTCTACTATTTTTTCTTTCAATCAATGGGCTTGCTGCATACTGATTCTGAGTTCGAAGGCTTCTTTGATCTGTGCTAATCATTGAGGTAGAAGGAACAGTGCGAGAGGCTATTGTACCTCAGGAGTAGAACGCCATCCAATCCTAGTGCACTATAAGGAGGCGAAATCTACTTCAAGAAAAGTGACCAACATACCATGCCTCAGTATCTCGGGTTCCATTTTTCCACTTTCTCTATTTATTTTCTCTAAGCCTATTTCTGCCTATTATTTGTTGAAGTAGAATATTTTAGATTTTACTAATTTTGGGACGGTTTATTCCCAACAAGAATGTGGAGGAGTACTTATAAATCTTGGCCGCGATCGGAATCCGACTCGGACTCGAATACTTGGATCCCGTCCGACCAACTTGAGGAGGGGAGAGTCTTCTCCTTCTCAGGCACACGTGCCTTTTTTCTCCTTTTCTTTGGGCCGAAGCAGACTGGGCTAAGCAAACTTTTGGGATGGTCAAATGGACTTGGCCCAATTCAGTTTCAGGCTTTAAAACCTGAGTATTACAGTTTTATCACGCCATCGCTAAAGCGCCTTGCTTGAGTCTTCCATTTATTATAAATTATTATATTATTATATTGTATTTCAAGAATAACGGAAAAAAGAAAGAAAGAACATGTGACTTAAGCTAATAAAATTACTAAACTATTGATATAACGGCCTATGCAATTATTTACATCTTATATGCAGCCCTCGCCTAAAGCTATTATAAATTAGATCTAGAAAAACCATTACTTAAAAAATAATTATTCGTTCAACCGTAGCCATTGCAAGAAGCAATGTTGAGAAGAGTATGGAAGACGAGAGCGACGGAAAGGGGCAAGCCATCTGCTATCGACCTCCGCCACCGTCAGAAGACAAGAACGACGGCAAAAGGCGACCGATCTGCTATCGACCTTAGCCACCGCCAACAGACGAGAACGACGGCAAGAAGCATGCAATCCTTTCCCCCTTTCCTGGCATTCTCTCTGGATGCTTGCTATGGTTCTTGATTTCTTTCTTTCTTTCTTGTTTTCTTGCTTTTCCTTTGAATTTTAGTGACAGTTCTTGATTTCTAGTTTTGCTTCGTTGTTCTTTGGATTCTAGAGACGGTTCTTGATTTCTAATTGGTTTTGATGTTTGCTTGGATTCTTGATATGGTTACTTGATTATTCGGTTCTTAGTGTCCTGCCTTTTCTTTGGATTTTACTGGAGGTTCTTGATTTATAATTTGGTTTCAGTGTTCTTTGGATCCTAGAGATGATTCTTGAATTCTAGATTGGTTTCGGTGTCCTTTGGGTTCTAGAGATGATTCTTGATTTCTAGTTGGGTTTCGGGTATGTTGACTTCAGTTGCCTGCGGGGGGAGCCCAAATAGGAGGGCAGTAATACCTAAATTTAACCGGGATAACCATTCATATGATTTTATATCATTTATTTGGTTTATTTCAATTTTACATGTCGGATGGTGACTGGATTTTTATTATATATATATATATATATATATATATCATGTAAGTGTTCATTTTACAAATCAAACTTCATAGTTTTTGTTTTTTCAGTTCACTTTGTCAGTTTCTGTTTGTTAACTTGTCTGTTTTTATTTATGTCGGGTTCCTGTATCTGTTTGAAAATTCAGTTATATATTTTCTTTTGCACTTTTTTATTATTATTATTTTTAAATCTTCATATACTCAGTTTTCCAATTTTTTATTTTTCTCCTGTGTATTTTCTTTTTTAACTAATATTTTTTTGTTCTTTCCTTGTATGTCCTGTTTTGTATTTTATGTTCCATTTTTTCTAATTTATATATGTTGCTTACTATTGACTCATTTTCATATTCAGTTTTACAAAATCAGTTGCATACATCATTTTTGAAAAATTCTTCTGTTTGGTAATCTTTGCCTTTGTTCTTCTATAATTGAGTTGTTTTTTTTGTTGCAAATTCTGTTCTTTATTTTCCTTTTCTGTCAACTAAATGTTGATTTATATTCTGCTTTCTGTTGCTGTCTTTACATATTCAGTTGTCTATATTTGTTTTGGGTTTCATTTTACCTTTTATTTTATAGTTTCTTTTTCGAATTTTATATTATCTTATCTGCTCTTTGTCCTTCATTTATATACCTTATTCGGTCTTATTTCAATTTTTAGTATTCTTGGACTTCTTTTTTTTCTGTGTTCAACATATATCTTTCTTTGATAGCAATGTTTCCCAGGGGTGCATATGTTGTAACTTGCATAGTCAAACATAAAAGTCATATCCTGTTCTACTTTAGGGGGTTTATATATGTGCTTCTTTGTTAGAGAATTTAGCTTCAATATTTTGATATCCAATTTAATAATAGTTAACATATGTTTTTAACTCAGACAATGAAACATTACAGTCATATCCTATTCTACTTAAGGGGGTTTGTACATGTGTTTCTTTGTAAACAAATTCTGCTTCGATAATTTGATCTAATTTATTAATAGTGAATATAAGAAAATAAATGATATGTTATAAAATAAGTAGTTTTTTTCTTGTAGTGTGACTTCCATGTGCAAATTTACTAGTTAAAAGAAAAGGCAATCATTATATGGTAGAGCATGATACTATACTTGCAATGTTGTACTATCTATTTCATACCAAGCTCTTAATTTTATATTATATTTAACTCATTACTTGTTATGTGATGCTGGATCTTTATCTTCTATGGATTTTTGAGATGATAGAGATAAGTCCATGATCAAAAATTTCCTGGTTCTGTCCTTTTATATCAATCTGTACATCATGTGGTGTTTGCCTGTTTGGTCTCTTCTTATATAGACCTATGAGGAGGCAGGGAGCTACAACTTTGTAAGCATCATCTGGATTTTCTCATTTGTTTAGGTTAATTATTTAGCTCGCAAATACATGATGCTAGATTATCCCTCTGAGGGATTTGTGAGAGGAATAGTGACCTGTGATATTGTAGCGTGGCTTCTGAGATGGAAAAGAGGCAATTGAAGCTATATGCCTGTAAGAATTGCCTAATATTTTTATTTTTTTATTTTGAAGGGACCTTGTAGAAGGATATGGAGAACTGAAGCAATGACCTTGTGACAATCATTCTGCTCTTTTATTTTGTGTTTGTCACATTATCCGTGATTTTTGTGGCAACATATTAAGATGGTGGCTAGAGGGACCGAAACCTATAAATGGATATTGCAAGAAATGCCCTATTATATATATATATATATATATATATACATATGTGTGTATATGTATGTATGTATATATATATATGTGTGTGTGTGTGTATGTGTGTGTATTTATGTATATGTATGTATATATATATGTGTGTGTGTGTGTGTGTGTGTGTGTGTGTGTGTGTGTTAAGTGGGTTAAATGTCATCCTGTGCTTGTATATCATTAGATGTCTGTTTACTGGACTTACCATAATTAACTGATCCAGTCTGTTACAGTTACTGTCAATGATCAAAGTCATTTTCTCTACTATATTATGATTTTATCATTACGTTGCATCGTGTTAGATTCTCCTGCGGGACGTTTGATAATTGAAATATGTTCCAGTCACTGCATGCTATTGTTATTGACTGTCCAGAATTTATTGATTCAGTTGTCAGTGATAAGCAAAGTCATATTCTCTACCATATTGTAATACTACTATTGTCTTCACCTATATTTTGTGATGTTAAATGATTGAAAAAATTTCTTGTTGGCTTTGATGTGGAGTTGTTACTGATGTTCTTGATAGGGTGTTTCCTCTGATTTTTTTTTTTTTGCATATATTGGATTTTAATCGTCTTATCTGTTGCAATGAGTGATCTTTTAGATTAATCTTTTTATAAGTTTTTTTTTCTTCAATTATAATGGATGGAGTTTATGTAGATGCGTTGATGGTTTACAGATATTATAGACTATGATGGCACGGTTCCCTTTGCTTTATTGGTGCGGTGTCTTTTTGTTTTTTAATTTTTTGGCACGGTTCCCTTGACGATTGATTCCTAAAGACGATGTTAAAGTTTTTTTTTTTTTTTTTTTTTTTTTTTTTTTGCGATCAGTCAAATATCTTGATTTTAGTTGTCTATTATGGTTTTTTCTTTTACTGTTAGCTTAATTTTTTTTAATGTTATTCAGCAATGTGGAAATCCTAATTTCCCCTTTGTGCTTGCAATTGATGTGAGGGTGCTTCCTTATTGATATGCTTACATTAAATTTCAAGTCTTTTTAACCATGTAATGGTTGGTATACTGGAGATTGTTTTGTAGTGCTTTTTTTGATTATTTTGGTTCAAGTTGATGCAGAATTTATAGATATTATGGAAGATTGATATTATCGTTAGCTTTTTTAGCTGGCCCAATTGTTTTTGGTAGTTGTAGCAGCCTCTATTGTCACAGAATATGAAGTCTTTGATATGCCATATACTTCCAAAACCTGACAGGTGGCAGTTTTAAAAAACGTATACTTTAGTTGACCTATGCAGTTCTATTTTGCGATGTGTCATTATGTCACGGCTCCTCGAATCGGGGTTGGACTGGACGCGGATCAAGGTATAAACCAGATTAGGTCGTTGGACGGGTTCGAGGTTTGACCGTGCTCTCTGAAGATTTGGGCAACTTGGAGACCAAATCTGGGCCCTAGGATCACCTAGGGAAACGTGTGTAAGATCTAGGAGTACCCAAGAGCATGGGGCCGTGGGCACGTGCTCTAAGACGTGTATTGTTGAGAATACATGTTGGTTCATCATCAGGAGGAAAGCTGCTGCAACGAGACTGATTCAACATTGTGGGCTTATCTCGAAGCATGGACTGAATCCGGAAAATTGGGATGCATGGAAATGTGTGCCACTGATGGAAGAACGTGGAATAAGTCTCCAGAAGGCAAGGGACACGTTTTTATAACTGAAAACGTGTATAGTTAGAAGACGTGGCTGTTACGCTGTTTCCACGCGCTTTCACTTTGAGAGGCATTTCGGGAACTCTACAGAAGTCCGTTTAAAGTGGGAAAGGTGCCACCCCGAAGGGCAAAGTAAAGCGCGTGGTAAAGCCTACCAAAGTGATAGCGGTGGGTGATAGCGGGGTAAAGTGGTGGTCCTAGGCTTTACCTTGCCCTTCGGGCTGAACGACCTCCTGAGCAAGGAGGCTCTGGTGAACGTTGGCCTGAGCTCGGTGCGTCCTATGGGTAAGATTGGTCGTACTGCTCCTCTTCTATTTCGTCGCCTTAATATTTCTTTTTCTCTTTATTTCCTCAGTCGGTTTGGGGGCTTTGCTTGGCTTTAGCTTTTTTCTTTTTTTCCAGAAGTTTCGAGGATGGTGTCTAGCAACAACGCTCTCCTAGCTCGGTATAACAAGAGGGTGACGGAGGCCGGCGGAGCTCGTCCAGTCCTGAGGAAGAAGCCTAGGACCACCTCGACTTCTGCTCCCATCGAAGATCTTGAGTTTGAAATCCCTCAGCTTGTTCGAAAAAACAGCCGAAAGGGGGCTGGGGCTCCCGGACCGGAGGAGGCTCCCCCTACTGAGTGCGCTACTTCTGTTGAGTGCGCAATTTCTACTGAGGCCGCGGAGGAGCCATCAGCTCGTGCTTGCCCGACCTCAGGCCCTTCTAGGGCCCGCAAGGTCATCCGTCTGCGGCGCTCAAGACCCGAGGCAGGGAGCGACCTAGGGGTCCCGAGCTCTTCTCAGGCTCCTTTGTCGGGTCCTTCAGGGCCCGATGTCCTGAGCTCTTCGGGGGTTGAAGATCGTCCCGAGAGAAAGCTCTATTGCCCCGGGTGGGCAATCTTCGAGGATGACTCCGCAATTCATAATAGCGAAGTCGCTCGCTAATTCATTCGCTGCGCACGGCTCCCGGCTGACCACACCGAGCTCCACGCCATTGGAGTCAGCGACTTTGTTGATCAGGCCTACTGTTCGACCATCAGGGTAAGTTTTTTCCGCTCTTTCATTTTCATGCCCCATCGGATTTTCAGTCTTGCTTGACCTTTGCTTGTTCTTGTTACAACACCTCCACGATATCGATATGTTTGTCTCTGTGGCAGCCGACTGCCAGGCTCGGGCTCAGAGGAGCTAGAGAGGGGAGGAGGTCGCGGTGAAGAAGCTCGCCGAGGGCAAGGCCAGGTGGAAAGAATCCACCATGAAGGTGGAAGCTCTTGAATCCGAGCTCAAGCTTATGGCTGAGCGTTTTCAGGAGGAGGAGGCTTCGCACTCCCTCGCCAGGTCAACCCTTCATGCTGTCGAGGCCTGCTTAGCCGATGCCCAGTCCAAGCTCTCGGGCCTTACATATGAAGCGGGAGTTCTCCGACTGAGGATCAAGTAGCTCGAGGCATGAGAGAAGAGGGCGACGGAGTGAGCCCGGAATGCGGGGCAGATCTTTCGTGAATCCGCCGAGTTCTGGGACTTGATGGAGGAGGAGGCAATTGACGGGCTTATCCGTGGCTTCAAGGACTGCCGGTCCCAAGTTTGGAAGCTTTGCCCTAAACTCGACCTCAGCGGTCTCCAACCTCGTCTAGGGGACGCCAAGGACGACAGCGCCCGGGAGCTTTGAAAAATGAGGGCATGCTTGATAGCGTGCCCGAGAGTCCTGTAGCCAAGACCGAGCATGCCGTTGTCAAGGCCAAGGTCGGGGCAGCTGAACAAGTCGCTCGTGAGGACCTCTTAGGGGAGGTGACTCTTGAATCTGCTCCCAAGGTCGCACATGAAGCTACTCCCGAGATCGCGCCTGATGCCACTTCCGAGGTCGCCCATGAAGCTGCTCTCGAGATCGCGCCTGAGGCCGCTTCCGAGGTCACCCCCGAAGTCGGCTCTGCTCCAAAGGCAGCTTGATTCTCCTTTTCTTTTTCTCCTGCTTGTATTTTGCCAGTGAGGTTGGCTGCCGAAAGCATTGTATGGGCCAACCTCAGTTTTTGTACTTAGCCTTAGGGCTTTTTCATCAATGAAAGCAATGTGTTTTTCAATTTTGTTGTGCTTCTAAACTTGCTTCTGCTTGCGCTCTCAATGGGCCCTTATCTTCGACGGCTTGGGTTTGGACCTCGCGCATCATCGGCTCTCTCAAGTGATTCTGATGCTTTTGAAAAATTCCGCTATGTCATTATGCTCGGATTTTTGAAGAATTTCGCTAAGTCTTTAGGCTTGGACTCGGTTGCAGTGTGAGTCGAGGCTGGGTTGATATTTGGTTGTCGAAACTTGAGTGCTTCTTGACTTGTAGGCTTTGCCTTAGGTATTTTTGACCATGGCTCTGATTTCGTTCATTAGATAGGACTCAAGGTCGTCACAGCAGGTTACCTTGAACCTAGTTGAAACATCCGAACTCGGTTGGGGCATCCCGAGCATGGTCGGGGCATCCCGATATCGCTAGATTCCCCTTGAGGACTTGAATCATCTCAGGATTCTAGAGTTCACAAGCGAATTATCATCAAAAGAAGCGTTGAATAATTAAGAGGAAATCAGGAGAAATGTCTTATTAGCAATGTTCTCAAACATCGAAGACCCCTGGGGGTTTTACTGATAATACATTCGAAGGTTCTCGGGGTGCCAGCTTCGAGGAATGGGGGTCCCATCAAAGGACTCTAACTTGTATGCTCCGGGCCGTTGGACTCGAGCAATTCGATACGGTCCTTCCCAGCTCGGGGCAAGCTTCCCTTGTTCGGTAGGTTGAGAAGCCTCAGCTTTCCTTAGGATGAGGTCTCCTTCTTTAAAGAGCTTGACCCTCACCCTGGAATTGTAGTATTGTGCCATTTTTTGTTGGTATCTTGCCATGCAAATTCAAGCGTCTTCCCTTGTTTCTTCGAGGAGATCTAAGTTATTTCTAAGTCGTGATGAGTTGGAAGTCGTGTCGTAGCTCTCTACTCTTGACGATGGGAGCTCGATCTCTAAGGGAGATGACTGCTTATGTCTCGTAGGCCAAATTGAAGGGAGTTTCGCCAGTTGGGATTCAGAACGTTGTTCTATAGGCTCAGAGGACGTTATAGAGGTCTTTGACCCATTGCCCTTTGGATCGGTTGAGCCTGGCCTTGAGTCTCTGAAGGATGGTCCGATTTGTCACCTCTGTTTCTTTATTCGCCTGTGGATGAGCGATCGAGATGAAACGATGATCGATACCGAGCTCGGAACAGAACTTCCTAAGCAGGCATTGTCAAACTGACGGCCGTTATCGGATATAAGGATGCGGGGGAGCCCAAACCTGCAAATTATTGATTTTCAAATGAAATCTCGCACTTTCGGCTTGGAGATTTGGGCCACCGGCTCAGCTTCGACCTACTTGGTGAAATAGTCGATGGAGACGATGAGAAACTTTCTTTGTCCCGTGGCTTGGGAAAATAGCTTCAGGATGTTGATCCCCTATTGGGCAAATGGCCAGGGGGCACTGATCGAGGTTAGTGAGACCGAGGGTCGACGCTGAATGTTGGCGTTTCGCTGACATCGGTCGCACCTTTGGATGAAGTCCACAGCATTTTTTTGGAGTGTAGGCCAGTAATATCCTTGGCGTAGAATCTTGTAGGCCAGTGCCCGACCTCCTAGGTGATTCCCACAGATCCCTTCATGGACCTCTCGCATGGCATAATCCGCTTCTGAAGGACGGAGGCACTTGAGGAGGGGAGAGGTGAAGGACATGCGATAGAGCTTGCCTTCATACAAGAGGTATCGGGAAGCCTGGCGCTTGATTCGGCAGGCCTCGAACTCATCGTCGGGAAGGATTTCATTATGCAGATAGTTGACGAACACATCTATCCATCTTGGTTCAGCTTCAATGCAGAGGACCGGCTCGGGCTCCTCAATGCTCGGTATTTTGAGGTACTCGAGCGTTGTGGTCTTTGGAAGCTCGCTCATGCGGGATGTCGCCAACTTTGATAGCAAGTCGGCCCTTGTGTTTTTCGCCTTGGGGATATGCTGGATGTTGAAGGTGCTTAGCGTGGAGGTGATGTTTTGCACCTTCTGGAGATATTTTTGCATCGACGGCTTCCTTGCTTCAAAGTCCTCCAAGATCTGGCTCACGATCAGTTGGGAGTCACTAGGACCTTCAGCTTTTCGACCTTGAGCTCCTTCGCCAAGTTCAGCCCGACAACGAGCGTCTCGTATTCCGCCTCGTTGTTCGAAGAAGAAAATTCAAAGCATAGTGCTTGTTCTGCGACCACCCCATCCGGGCTTGTGAGAATGAGGCCTGCACCGCTACCCCCAAGGTCAAAGAGCCGTCGACATGTAAAATCCATGGTTGCTCTAGGGCGTTCCTTTTTGGTGTGAATTCGGTCTCGGGGTCATCCGGCAGGGTGCATTCCACAATGAAGTCGGCGAGCATTTGTGCTTTGATTGCTGGCCTCGGGCGGTACTCGAGGTTGAACTCTCCGAGCTCGACCGCCCACCTCACAATTCTCCCCGCCCGATCCGACCATTGCAAAACTTGCTTTATAGGTTGGTCGGTTGATACTGCCACGGTATGGGCTTGGAAGTAAGGTCGGAGTCTTCGGGCTGAAATGAGCAGTGCATAGACTATTTTTTCCAGCTTGGAGTATCGGGTCTCGGCGTCTCTTAGAACTCGGCTGGTGTAGTATATTGGTCTCTGAGACTTGTCATCTTCTCGAACTAGGACCAAGCTCACCGCTACCCGGGAGACGGCCAAGTATAGATAGAGGAGCTCGCCCTGCTGAGGCTTGGTGATCAATGGAGGGGAGGCAAGGTGGCATCTAAGCTCTTCGAAAGCTTGTTGGCATTCTTCGGTCCATGCAAAGTTCTTTAGCTGCTTGAGGATCTTGAAGAACGGAAGGCACCATTCCGCTGACTTGGAGACAAACCTTCATAGGGCTGCAACCCGCCTAGTGAGCTGCTGCACTTCTTTGATCGTTCTCGTTGATGTCATCTCCTATATTGCTCAGATTTTTTCAGATTTGGTTTCGATTCCGTGTTGGGTTACCACGAACCCGAGGAACTTGCCCGAGGTAACTCCGAAAGCGCATTTTGTGGGGTTGAGCTTCATCCGATAATTTCGGAGGGTCGAGAACGCTTCGTCGAGGTCGGCTATGTGATATTCGGCAGTCTGACTTTTTACCAACATGTCGTCTACATAGACCTCCATGTTCCGACCTATCTGATTTTTGAAGACCTTGTTGACCAACCTCTGGTAGGTAGCCCCGACATTTTCCAACCCAAAGAGCATTACCTTGTAACAGTAGAGGTCCTTGTTGGTAATGAACGTCGTCTTCTCCTCGTCCTCGGGTGCCATCCAAATCTGATTGTATCTCGAGAAGGCATCCATGAAGGTTAGCAACTGGTGTCCCGAGGTGGAATCGACAAGCTGATCGATCCTAGGAAGGGGAAAACTATCCTTTGGATATGCTTTGTTCAGGTTAATGTAGTCCACACACATGCGTCATTTTCTATTAGCTTTCTTTACGAGGACTACATTGGCGAGCCAATCTGGATAGAAAACTTCTCGGATGAAGCCGACCTCGAAGAGTTTGTCAACCTCCTCGGCTGCTGCTCGCTGTCATTCGGGTGTGAAGCTTCATTTCTTCTGTCTCACGGGCTTGTAGGTTGGTTTCACCTGGAGTTGGTAGACCATAACCTCGGGATCTATCCCCGGTATATTAGTGAGCGACCAAGCTAAGATGTCTGCATTGGATCGGAGGAACTCGATAAACCGATCTCATTCGTGGGGGCTCAGGCCAGAGCCGATTTGTACGCTCTGCCCCAAACAATCTTTTCTCAAGGGGATTTGAATGAGGAGCTCGCCCGGTTCTGCCCATTCCCTTTTAGGCTCATCTCGTACCTCCAAGGTTCCGATTGGCAGAGCCTGGTTCGAGACTTGGGCTGACACATCTGTTGGTTGCTCTGCTCGGCTTGGTGTCTCAACTGGTTGCTTTGCTTTGAGGGTCGCCGTGTAGCATTACTTGGCTGTCATCTGATCCCCTCGAACTTCGCCAACTCCTCGCTTGGTAGGGAACCGCACGAGTAGATGGTAAGTCAAGACTACGACTCGGAGGGCATTGAGTCATAGTCGGCCGAGGATAGCGTTGTAGACTGAAGGCAGATGGACCACAAGGAAGTCCGTCCTCACACTCCTTTCTCAAGGAGCGAGCCCGGCCGTAATGGGTAAGTTAATTACACCTTCAACCGAGACTGAATCTCCGGTAAATCCAACCAGTAGAGCATTAATTCTTCGAAGCTGACCCTCCATCATTCCCATTTTTTGGAAAGCGTCATAATATAAAATATTTGCCGAGCTTCCATTATCAACTAAAATGCGTTTTACATCAAATTTATTTATGACCATAGAAACAACCACATCGTCGTCATGAGGAGTTTCAACTCCTTTTAGGTCATCGTCCGAGAACGAGATGGCTTCAAGGGTGCATTGATGCTTCGAAGGAACTTTCCTCTCAGTCAGTCCTTCAGCTGAGCTCCCTTCGGTCGGACTTCTCCCTATGGTGTTGATGGTGCTAGTGATGGGCATGTTGTCATTTTGACCTTTAGGCGGCACAGTATTCTCCACTGGTCTTCCTTCGTCATGCTGGTTCCACACGAACCGGTTAAGCACCCTACGGTGGATGAGTGCTTCGATCTCGTCTCGAAGTTGGAAGCACTCCCCGATGTCGTGACCGTGGTCTCGATGGAAGCGACAATACTTCCTAGAGCATTGCCAAGTTTTTGAGTCCCGCATTGGTGGCGGCGGTTGAAGATAGCCGCGAGCTATCTTCATGAGAATCTCGGACCGAGTAGTAGTGAGGGAGTGTAGTTTTCGTACCTTCTTGGGGGTGTTCTCTGCCGAGGTGGTGATCTTGGTCGGGGCCGCGGTCTCGGGCGAGGAGAACTCCTCAGCCGAGGCATGTTTTTCTTATGGCGGGGTGACCGGCTCCTCGGGTTCATCGTGACGTCTCTTCTGCCCCTTTGCGAGAAGTCATGACTTCCTCGGTCTTTGCATACTTCTGAGCTCGGGCTAGCATCTCCATGAAGTCGGTGGATAAATTCTTCTCAAGGAATAAAAGGAACTTGTAGGACCGAGCTCCTGTTTTCAGCGCAAACATGGCAATCGATTAATCGAGATCGCGGATCTTCTAGGTTGCGGTAGTGAAATGGTCGATGTAGTCCTTGAGAGACTCTCCTTTTTGCTTGACGTCGAGAAGAGAATCCGATGTCCGCTGCTAGCGTCTGCTGGCGGCAAAATTGGCAGCAAACTGCCTACCCAGCTGCTCGAAGGATGACACGGTGCTCGACTTTAGACCGGAGAACCAAAGCCGAGCCGTTCCTCGGAGAGTTGCGGGGAAAGCCTTGCAGAGCACAGTCTCCGAGGATCCCTGTAGCACCATGAGGGCTCGGTAACTTTCTAAGTGGTCCAAGGGGTCAGTGGTCCCGTTATAAGGCTCTATTTGAGGCATTTTGAACCTCAGTGGGATCGATTCGTCCTCAATCTGGCGGAAGAAAGGCAACTTGGTGGTGAACTCAAGGTCGCCCTCACGCCTTGCCCTCTGGTCCTGAAGAACTTCGATCTGCCGCTCGAGTGTCTCGACCTTCTTGTTGAGTTCTCCGCCTTGGGAGATCACCACGGTGGTCTGCTCCGGTATCAATTGACCTGGGGTCGATTTGGCTTCGGAAGGCTGCAGTCTTTTGTCCTGGTTCTTTCCTAGTGGCTCTCTTCGGGGGGGACGCCCGGGTCGAACCCTGGTGATAGTGCTATCCTCCATTGTTGACTCTCGAGGAGTCATGGGGTCTTGACCTTGGGACACAGGTCCATCTGGAAGAAGCGTCGATGGAACATGATCCCGCGGAGGCCGTGCGGGAGGAGCCTCCATATGTTGCAGGCCTTAGACTGCTGCTGTCAGGGCCTGGACTTGCTGCATCATCGTGTTGAATTGCTCTGGCTAGATCTGAGGAACTTGATCCGCCGAAGGCCTTGATGGCGGATTCTGGACAGAGTGGCCAGGACTTGGTGCGCGATGCCGAGAGGCATTAGAGGCTCCTCTACTCCTTAATCTCATGGTCACGACTCGGTCCTTTCCTATAGCGCCAGCTATTGCTGGAATTTGGATCCGAGGGTGATCGCGGACCGAGGAGGAGTTTCGACTGGCTTGGTGGCAGACGGCTATCTCCAGCGGATCTGCAAGAAACCAGTGGCCGAGGTTTTCGGCGTTGGCCCTCCGATGCTTAAGTCAGAGAGGAGCTTTTTTAATGGAAAAAAGTAATGGAGAGGAAGGATATAAGAATATATTGGCTGGGGTCGAAGAATCGATCCCTTGCCTAGAGCTCTCCCTCCTTTTTATAGGGGGTGCAGCGTTTACATGTGATCGGGAGTGATTGCGTGAATCAATGAGTTACCATATCAATCCGAGATTTCGGGCTAGCTGGCGATCCATTGAGATCGGGTGCATTCAAATATTGACAGTCGTTGAGGCGGAGATCGTAGGATTTGATCCTGGATATGGAGGGCTTGATTTTCGGTGTGGTGGGGAGGTCTACTTCTTCCTTTGACCGGGTCTTCTCTGGTTATGAGGTCGACCGAGCTCAACTCTGCTGAGACTGTGCCTGCAAAGGCCATGCCGAGATCGAGGTTGTGGGATCTGTGGTTGTCGATGCTGAGACTGGGTGTTCCGAGATTGGGTGCTTTGAGGTCAAAACTGCCGAGAGCATGTTTGTCGTTGTTACATTCACTATTGAGTGCTGGCGATTTGACCACGCCCTTTGGGTGATCCATTTTTCCCCAATAATTTTCGTCCTTTGAAACCGTGATATGTTGACATCAGTGGATGTAGGTAAACATGGTTTTAGATTCCCGCCCCCGTGGAATAATATCTAAGGTTGGCAGGGATAACCGTTCATAGGATTTTATAATATTTATTTGCTTTATTTTTATTTTACATGTCAAATGGTGACTGAATTTTAAGGGAGATTGAACTATTTTGCAAGGATTAGAGTTGGAAATATATGTAGCCTCTTTCAGATATTCTTTTGGGGTTGAAGGTTGGTTTACTTACTTCATTGATCTGCCTGTTGTATTATTTGTTTTGGTGTTCTTGAAAGGATTTTTATTTCTTGTAAGACTTTTGGATTTTGATCATCTTTTCTTCCCTATTCATTGATGATTGGGATGAATTTTTGAACATCGATGATTGGAATTAGAGTTCAAAAATGTGTTTTTGGATCAGGTTATTTATTTGCTGTATTGTTCTGCAATGATAAAGTTGTTAATAATGTCATGTTTTATAAGTTCAATGTTCTACTTTCTTATTTAGTCCGTTTTCATATATTTATATTAAGTTCTTGGTATGTTTGATTGGATAATACATTTTTAGTTTATTTTAATTCATTTGCATCTGTTTTTGTAATCTTTTTTTTTTTTGTATATTTGGTTTTGTATGTTTGTCTAGGCTTCTAGATTATTTAATTTTTTTGTCATTTCAGTTTTGTATTTTCTTTTGGATTTTTTTTGCGTACACACCCTCCTAAATATTAGAATTTGCGTGAATACCCTTTCAAAATTGATATTTGCATGTATACCCTCATCAAATACTTATTTTGTATGCATACCCATGTCATGTAACACCGTTAAGAAGTTAGCGGTTTAAAATTAAAATGACGAAAATATCATTAATGGGTAAACATGCAAAAAGAAACATTTATAAGGATATACATAAAAATAGTAATTTTGAAGAATATTTATGTAATTTCAAATATATAGGAGGGTATACATGCAAAAAAAATTCTTAGATTTTTGCATAAATATCCTTCTAAATATGAAAATTTGCAAGAATACCCTCCAAATTGATATTTACTTATTAACCCTCACAAAACACTATTTTTGTATGAATACTTTTGACATAACGATTCAGCTAACGTAATTAACCAAAATTATATTTATTTAAATTAAAATTTAATAAAATTATGAAAGTATCTTTTATTTCTAAAGTGGGTAACGGGTTAACAGATCTCACTAAAAACTAAAACAGGTTGAAATAGAAAAAATAAAATTAAATTTTTTTGCATGTAAACCTTCATAAATATGTGAAATTGCATGAATATCCTCACAAAGTATTACTTGCATATATACTCTTATCAAACATATTTTTTTGTATATCTACCTATTAAGAGTATTTTAGTCATTTTTAATTTTAAACCACTAATTTATTACCGGCGTTAGATGGGATGGACATATATGCAAGAAAAGAGAAAAATGAAGAGTATACACACAAAACAAGTATTTTGTAAGGGTATACCTGCAAATATCAATTTTAGAAGGGTATTCATGCAAATTTCAATATTTAGAAGAATATGTAAGCAAAAAACCCTTTTCTTTTTATTCTATTTTGACTTTTATTTAATTTCCATATTTATATTTGCTTCCACAATTCAATTTTGGTTTCTATGTTTTTAATTTTCTTTTCATTTTTATTTGCATCATTATGTATTCTATAATGTGACTTTATATATTGTATATTTGTTTGAAGTTTTAGTTTATTTTATTTCATTCAAATTCAGTTTTATATTTTCATATCTATTTTATGTTTTCTGTCTACATTCCATCTTTACATTTGCTTTTGCCATACCAAATTTATATCTTCTTTTCTAATCTATTGTTCTTCATTTTTACTATCTGTTTTCTTATCTGTTTTCATATTTTCAATATTTTCTTACTTTATATTGATTTTTTGTCATCCTGTTTGGTGGTCTGTTTTTACATATCCAAGTTTGCATATCTATTTGGAATTTCATTTTATTTTATTTTTGTGTATCAAGTTTTTTTTCATTCTATTTGTTTTTGTTATATAAGTTCATTTTACTAATCAAATTTCATATTTTTTGTAATTTTAGTTCACTTTCGCAATTTTTGTTTGTCAATTTGTCTGTTTTTATTTATTATATTCATGCATCTGCTTGAATATTCATTTATATATATTTTTATAATTTTTTTAAAATTTATTTTAAATCTTCATTTATTCAGTTTTACATTCTTTAGTTTTCTCTCCTTTGTTTTTTTCTTTTTTATAAACTAATAATTATGTATTCTTTTCTTGTATGTCCTGTTTTGTATCCTTATTAATAGGGGGCAAAATGGATCGTCGTGCTCAAGGCAACGGATCGTCCCATCCCAGCTGGGCAGACTACAATACCGACCAGGCAAGACCTCGGTCGTGTTTGGAACCAGCCGATCTCGGACTCCACCGAAGGTTCAATTGACCTCGGTCGGACCTCTCTGCTGCTACGACCTGTGGCAACATCTTCTGACGCTTATAATGACGTCTCAAACCCGAGCTCGAAATGCCTTGCTGCGTCAGCTACAAGCCTAAGAGCTCCTTCGACCATAGGTCTATTCGCCGACGCGCCCCGACCGGGCTTGAGGTGCCCCTTATATTCGTCGACACGTCCTGGCCGAGCTCGAGGCGTCTTTATATTCGACGATACAGTCCGATCAAGTTCGGAGTGCCCCATCTAACAACGCACCCCAACCCTCAAGCTCGGGGCACCTTATTGAGAAAACCTCGGAATCAGGGATGCTAGGCCGATCTCAGCATCCGCCAAGCCGACCTTGCCAAATATATGATGCAACCTCTCATCGAGCTTGACTTCGCCCACGGCCACATTGTTAAGGACCCTCGCAAGCAACATCGACAAAGACCACGACCAAGGGAGACTTTGAAACATGAAGAGGCCAAGGAAGGGCAATTGACTTGGTTGGAGGCTGGCCATGACATGGGCGGCCAAGAGGAGGGGCACAGAAGGCAAGACCATGGCCCCGCACACTTGACATAGATAGAAGTTGGCCACGACAAGGGTGGCCTAAAGAGGGTGCATCATCGGCAAGACCATAGGCCCACATGCATGACATCCACGTCGGGCACCCACGGCAACCGCATATGCTACGCACGCTCAAAATCCCCCGCGCATGCTTACTGCCAGCCTAGGCACCTGGGCGCGCACCCGCCTGCGCCCGTATTGCACCCGTGGCACCCGCGCACGCAGTCCGCCCGCGCCGGGACTGCGCGCGCGGCGCCTGGGACGCACGTCCTGGGCACCCGGGCCGCATGCGCCGGACATCTGGACTGCACGCACGGCCCTCCCGCGGCAGACCTGCAACAGCCTTGGCCTTAGTAACTTGGCCATGGCCAAACCTCTTCCATGCAAGGTTCCTACTAGGGCCATGCCTTAGCCACCCTTGGGCACACTAGAAATGCTATAAATAAGCCATGAGGGGGATCATTTTGGGGATCTTAGATCTTTGAACATTATAGTCTCTTGTATTTCGGCCTTAGGCTTAGGAGGGCTTTGCCCTATGTATTCAGTCTTGGGGTTTGTCCAAGACTTGGGCTAAGGGAAATTCATCATAGTTTTCCTTAGATATTTTGCTTGTAAGCTTCATTTTGGGAAATAGAATCAATCAAGCGTTCCTCTAAATATCTCTACAAATATCCTTTTGAGTTTGATTGTTTCTCTTCAAGCCAAGGGTCGGGCCAAGCTGCAACCAGTAGACCCTTCTCTTGTCTTAATTCCCATGGCCATCAAAAGGAGTGTGTCCATCATTTCCAACAAACCAAGGGTCGGGCCAAGCTGCAGCCAGTAGACCCGCCCCCTTGACTTGTATCCATGACCATCCTAAGGAGTGCATAGCACCTGGCGTTACCCGTTCAGCCCATCTCCCTACAATTCTAAGGCATCCGCAAGGAGCAAACGTGCAAGGCTTGGTGTGGCAACTTAGGGCCGAGAGCCGTCGTCCAACACATGCTCTAGCACGTGGCAGCGAACCTACATCACTCATGCCATATTTTAGATAATAGCTGGCAACCAAAGTGTAACGCTTCAGCATTGGCAACACATACCAAGCTTCAACCTGAAGTTGGCAACCATAATTAGGGTGTCATATGCTTCCGCCCATGACCAGCAATCAACTAATCACAACTTTGTCCAAATGCCTGAATTTCTGATCTTTCAATTACCCAATTTCTTTATTTATGACATGTACTATAATTAAATATAATTTAATATCATATTATATCAAAATTCATGGTACATCATACTCATCGAAATATGATAATAATGAATATATAAAATATTCATAATTATACAAATGATTGTATACAAGATCCTCATCTCTACATGTAGCATAATTAACCGAACATGTCAACTTGGTCTAGCAAGCCTACTAACGTGCTTGAGAATAATAGAATCATAAAATCAACTTCCTCACTATAATAAATCACTACTTTCTCTGGATTCCTAAAATCCAGTTTCAACCTTAACCCTAGAATTTCCATAGCTCAATCGCAATAACTAAATTAAAGAAATAAAGGACTAGAATTTACCTCAGATAGTTGATTAGGAAGAGAGCACTCTAGTCCTCTGCTCACCATCTGCATATGATTAAATCAATTCCCGATTAGAAAAATAGGTTTGACAGGTTGAGGAGTGAATGGGCTTCAACATCCAAGGAGAGGGAGAGGAGAACCAATGGGGATTAGCCTATTGCCTATCACGCCCCAAAACTAGGATATAACACGACCATGCTACTGAGGGGTATAGCCTAGGCTAATGCGAAGCTATAACAATAGGTTGACCTTGGGAGGTTGGGGGTAAGGCTGCAAATGGGTCGGGTTGACCCATGACCCGACCCGACCTATTTAGACCTGTTCGTCCGATTCCTGTTTACTTAAAAATACGCTAAACAGATCGTTGTTAGAACTGACAAACAAAGTTTAATTTAATTTTACTCTTACCTTTCCTACTCGAAGAATAGTGGTTGTAAGAGGTCGATCCACAG
>JAOXJJ010000725.1:10737383-10772718 GCA_025769935.1 Phoenix roebelenii | reverse complement strand
CGGCGCCTGGGCTGCGCGTCCTTGGCATCCGGGCCGCACGCGCCGGACATTCGGACTAGGCGCATGGCCCTCCCGCGGCAGCAGCCTACCCACTTGGCCAAGTCCTCACCCATCCCTTCATGACTTGTTGGCCCATGACTTAGCCAACCTTCGGCACTCTTTTGACACACATGTAAGGCTATAAATAAGCCACAAAGAGGCAGCTTGGAGGATCTATCTTATACCTTAGAACCTTGTTGCATTTTCGACCTTAGTAGCTTGAGAGGGACCTTGTCTCTTTGTATTCGATCTTGAGGTTTGTCCAAGATTTGGGCTAGGGAAAATCCATCATAGTTTCCTCTAGATTTGCTTGTAAGATTCATTTTGGAAAATAGAATCAATCAAGTGTTCCTCTAAACATCTCTACTTGTGTTAGTTGTTTTCTTCTCAAGTCAAGGGTTGGGTCAAGCTACAACCAGTAGACCCTCCCCTTGCCTTGGTTTCCACGGCTACTTAAGAGCTTGGCACACCACGGCACAAGCTTGAACTACCATGGCGTTACCCGATCGGCCTACTTTCCTAACATTCCAAGGCATCCGTAAGGAGCAACGGTGCAAGACTTGGGGTGGTGGCTTGGGGCTGAAAGCCACCCTCCAACACGCATCTATGTGCGAGTCCACGCCTACCTACGTGGCCGTACATTACAACGCCACCGCGCCATACTTTGCTTGCTGGCCAACGACAGCCAAGAACAACGTCATGCTACGCCAGCCATATCCTATCACACTCATCGATGCCTTACCGTCCACAGGAACGGCCTACACCGTGCATCTAAAACAAGCACCAACTGCGTCATCTATCTAAAACCCACCTCCTTCCATGATGAAGACTATAAATAGTCCCATCAAGTAACATTACGGAGACTTTTGGACCAATGAAGATCCATTCTAACTTAAGCGTCGGAGGACCCTCACTAAAACCACTGGTGAGGCTTTGTGCAGGTACACCGTCGCACAGGAGGTGGCTCCCCTTTCTCCGCCACAACCGACAGCTCCCTCGACTCCCCCGGCGTGGTCACCCTCGGGCCAAATTTGAACCACAACATTTGGCGTTAGAGGAAGGGCCTGAGTCGTGATCATGAGGTTAAGAAGTTACGGAGCTTCAAATGCATCAAGCAGTCGGGTACCAACACCCGACAACTCGCTTCAGAGTCCACCCCTTCAGCACCTACATCGGTGGACCAAACCCTTCAGGTCCAGTCAGAGCAGTTTTACCTGCTCGCCCAACAAGTCCAAGTACTTACAACGGCTGTTCAAGGCCTCCAGCAGATAGGAGTCTCATTCATCGCCGAGCTCGACAAGAAAGTCGAAGAATTAGGGCGACAAATCCTGACGCTCCGGGAGCAAGTCGCGGAACGCCATAAGGAGCGCAGTCGATCAAGAAGCAATTCCCCCCGGCGCAAGGGAGATCCTCCTCGGCCCGAGAGCCTGGTTCGTCCGATGTCTCCCCTCCAGAAGCCCAAGAAATATACTCCCCTCCAAAGGTTTGAAAAATACACTCCCTTCATATCCACCCGGCAGAGATTCTCATGGAGATCGAGGGTCGCGGTTACCTCCAACCCCCATCAAAGATGCGATCATCAAGGTTGCGAAGGTGCTCGGACAAGTATTGCCGCTTCTATAGAGATCACGGTCATGACACAGAGAACTACTACCAGCTCCGTGATAAGATCAAGGCACTTATCCACCAAGGTCTGCTGGGTCAGTTTGTCCGTGGTCAGGCTGACGGAAGGGAGTCCAAGGGACAGAGCCCGAGCCCATGCGACAGGCAGAACGACAACTATCCTATCACGGGCACCATCAATGTCGTAGCCGTGTATCCCACATGCTAGCGGCTCCTTAACCTCGGAGGGCAGCGAAGAGGCCTCATCTCCATCAGCCCGGGTTTAATAACCCGGGACTCGAGCTACAACCCCCGGATGGGACTTTAGCTCCTCCAGGTTAGGGTTTTAAATCTCAGAATGTGTTATCAATTAAATTATCCTCTGGGACTTTTTGAAAGCGTCTATGAAATGTCTTAATGGACTTGGCACGCCCCAATTGTCTCCGCGACACAAGTCATATAACGGCAATTCTACAAAATCGTCTGCAGCATCGACCGCGAGCCAAAGTACTCTGCGTCTGCAGGACTTAAATCTACAAAATCGTCCCTTGAGCTGATCGAGCCAAAGTACTCTGCGTCTGCAGGACTTAAATCTACAAAATCGTCCCTTGAGAGCTCAAGGGATGACTTGCAGCATTGACCGCAACCCAAAGTGCTCCGCGACTGCAGGACTCAAATCTACAAAGTCGCCCCTCAAGCTCAGCTCGGGGCGCCCTGCAGCGTCAACGGAGAACCATTGAAGAGCTCCTCCGACTGCAGCAATCTACAAGCATGCCCCTGATCTGAGTAGGGAGCATCCTACGGCATCAACAGGAAGTCATTGAAGAGCTCCCCCAACCGCAGCAATCTACAAGCATGCCCCTAATCTAAGTGGAGGGCATCCTGCGGCATCAACGGGGATCCGTTGAAGAGCTCTTCGGACCGCATCAATCTACAAGCACGCTCTTGATCTCAGTGGGGGGCATCCTGCGGCGTCAACGGGGAGCCATTGAAGAGCACCCACGACTGCAGTAGTTTATAATGACGTTTTGAGCCCAACCTCGGGGTGCCTTACAAAATCAACTAAGAGCTAAAGAGGCTCGTCACTGAAGATGCACCCCGACCTGAGCTCGGGGCGCCCTGCGTTGTGTCGATCACGAGCCAAAGAGCTTTTGTGACTGCAGGTACTAAGTGTCGAAGGGACCCATCCACGACGAGGCGCCCTGGCCAAGATTGGGGCGCCCATCTACAACAAGACGCCCCGACCGAAGCTTGGGGCCCCAAGTATTCTTCGACAACGCACCCCGACCGAAGATTGGGGCGCCCTGCGTTGTGTTGATCGCAAGCCAAAGAGCCCCCGTAGCTGTTCCTTCTTCGAGTGATGTGACAGTCATTTGAGCTCGGCTCAGAAAGCCCGCCCTAGAGCCAACCTTAAAGTCAGCACGAATACGAAGGTAAACTACAAAGAGACCTAAGTGGCTGACTTTACAAAAATGAAAGAAAAGGGGATGGCAGAGGAAAGCTCAATTAGCTCGTGCAACCACCGTACCGACCTCAGGAGCAGCCTCCATCCCAACCTCGAACGCGGTCTCCGTCCCGGCCTCGGTGAGCTGTTTGTCGACTCTGTGAAGCTACCTGGCAACATGAAAGCTAAGCCAATACTTAAACTATGTAGTTCGGGTCTTACTAGCTAGGCATAAAGCTCTAAGTGAAATGAGTTCAAACACTATGCCAGATTTCAAGACACAAAGCAGTGAAGAAAATGCACTTTATTCATGTTAAAAGGCCAAGGGTCGAGTACAAAAATAGCCGACCCTAAGGTCAAGCTAAATACAAAAAGGCATAAGTGGCCTATTTAGCAAAAATTAAAAGAAAAAGAAAACAAGTAGAAAAGAACTATCAGCTTGAGCAGCTTCTGATCCGGCCGCAGCGACAACCTCTGCAGTGCCCTGGACCGTCACCTCAATGATGAGCTTGCATGCTTCGACGAGCCCGGTCGCCCCGGACATCATCCACCCTGGCGTCTGTGGGCGTAGACGAAGCGCATCTTGTAGCGGAAGCCCTTCGTGACGCCGATGATGAGGTTCTTCAACCTCTCCTCAGACCAACCTCCATCCGACGCAACCACCTCGTTGTGTCGAGCCATCAGGGTCTTATTGCTAAAGACCATCCCAGCAGTTTCTTATAGCGAAGATGACAGACAGAGAAGAAGATGAAAGTAAAAGAAATCGAGTGAAGGCCCTAAGATCCCCCTAAGGCAGCTCAGATTGGGTTAACCAAATGCCCAAATAGCTGGATTTCACCACATGGCATGTCCATAAGCTCCCTTGACAGATATTTTCGGATCATAGCATTGAACACCGAAATGGTTATGAGGGCCGCTTCGGAGAACGGGGCATTAACGACTGACTTCTCGCGATCCACCTAGCGATGCCTTGGGAAGGAGCGTATATGTAACATTTCAAAGAACTTCTGCAGCCGCTTCCACTTCAATTGATGTGGCAGCCTGATCCATTCAAGCTCGGCTTGCAGGACTCGGCCTGAAGTAACCACCCTCGCATTATGCAAAGTATACCTAGCTCAGTGCCCACGTCCTCATAAGCACTCAATTATGACGGGATGACCGTCCAGCTACTTTCTCCCCCATGAGCCGAAGAGGCACCCTAATCTGAGTGGAGGCATCTCTACCCTCGAGCTGGTGCTTACCCTCGAGCTAGTTTTTATTCTCGAGCTGGTGCTTACCCTCCCTCGAGCTGGTTTTTATTCTCAAGTTGGTGCCTACCCTCGAGCTCGTCCCTATTATTGAGCTGGTGCTTACCATCGAGCTGGTTTTTATTCTCGAGCTGGTTTTTATTCTCGAGCTGGTGTTTACCCTCGAGCTGATTTTTATTCTCGAGCCGGTGCTTACCCTCGAGCTCGTCCCTATTATCGAGTTGGTGCCTACCCTCGAGCGGATTTTTATTCTCGAGCTGGTGCTTATCCTCAAACTTGTCTCTATTCTCGAGCTGGTGCTTACCCTTGAGCTGATTTTTATTCTTGAGCTTGTCCTTATCCTCGAGCTGGTTTTTATTCTCGAGCTGGTGCTTACCCTCAAACTCGTCCCTATTCTCGAGCTGGTGCCTACCCTCGAGCGGATTTCTATTCTCAAGCTGGTGCTTACCCTTGAGCTTGTCTCGATTCTCGAGCTGGTGCTTATCCTAGAGCTGGTTTCTACCCCCGACCTCATCATTGGTGCTTTCGTTGAGAGCTAACGTCGCCCCTTGAGTCGGCCTCGAAGTGCCCTACAGTACCAAATGAAGAGCCACGGGCTCGTTCGACTGCAGGTACTTTATTCTCCAAGATCGCCTTGTAAAATCGACCACAAGCTGAAAAAGCTCTTCTAGCCTCAATCTCAAAAAAACCCCGAGGGAGACCCGAGCTTGAACCAAGCGCCCCAGCCGAGGTCCACAGAGATCCATAAGGTAGGAGGGTGCTAAAGCTTGCAACAATCTCCTACTTAAAAAGCCCCCTGGCTTATTATAGTACAAAAGAAGACCCCGAGCTTAGTTCTCGTAAAAGGTTTGAAGCAAACCTAACGCTCGACCTGGATGCCTAAAGCACATCAGTGGACGAGCTCCGAAATAAATAAGCTCTTCACCGACTTTGCAAGGTTATCTCTAAGTTGGAAGTAAATGTTGAACACAGAGACTTGGCAAAAACTTCATGCAAGAGCTTAACACAAAGTACCAAGTGAAACGAGTTCAAATATTTCGTCGAACTTCAGAATGCAAAGCATTGAAAAAAATGTAATTCATTGATATTAAGAGGGCCAAGGGCCGAGTATAAGAGAAACCAACCTTAAAGTCGGGTTGAATACAAAAGGCCTGAATGGCCGACTTTATAAGAGAGAGAGAGAGAAAAACAAAAGCTAGTCGACTTGGACGACCTCAGCGCAGACCTCGGAAGCAACTTTAGTTCCGACAATGGTCTCAGGAGTGGTTTCAACGCCGGCCTCGGGATCGGCTTCTGATTCCGTCCCAGTGGTGACTTTGGGGGTGATTTTCGGCCTAACTTCAGTAATGGCCTCTGCAGCGCCCCTGTCCTCCACTTCGATCAGGTTCAGTCAAGGTCGCTAAGATCAACTTCAGGGCAGAGCCGTTGGGCTTGATCCCAGCAGTTCTCAAAGCTCTAAATCATAGCGCTAGTAGCCCCCTCCGCCAGTTCATCAAGGTACTCCTTCGACTGGCGAAAACTCTCGACGGCCTCCCGGGTAGAATCCTTGACGAGCCCTTCAAGTCACTTGGCCCTCAGCCTTAGGGCCTCGACTTCGTCCCGCTGGCCATCCAATGCAGCTTCGAGCTTGGAGATATAGCCTTCAGTGGACAAACAAGCCCGGGCGTGCTCGACCTCCATCTCCTGGATTCGGACGACCATCCTTAATCAGAGCTTCGGCCACTCGTGTTTTCTTCCTAGCCCTTCATGCCGCTGCTCGACAGCCACCGCGCTCTCCTCGGCCTCGTATTGTCACAGCTTGGCGGCCGCCGCCCTTTGCTCAGCCTCGCGCCGCTACTACTCGGCAGTCGTCGCCCGTTCTTCAGCCTCTTGCTGCTGTCGTGCGGCGGTCGTTGCTCAAGCCTTGGCCTCCTGTCTTTGAAGCTCGGCGCGCGCCATCCTCGGCCAAAGCACCCTCAACTCCCTCCGATAGCCGGACATGCCAGACACCAGCATGTCGATTATATGGAGAATCTGGCGCAAGAAACGAAATATTAGTCGAAGTTGAACACTCAAATGTGTGAAAAGAAAAAGAGTGATATCACTCACCAAGATGCTGGCGGTATAGGCCTCGTCAACGAACACATTAAACCCTAGCCGATCCAAAAAAACTCGGTCGCCCGGAAGCGTGGCGCAGCAAACAAGCTCGCAAGTGACGTTGCCGGACTTAAGAGCCGAGTCGTCTTCAAACAGACGACACTCCAGCCGGAATCGCGTCTGCCCGGGCTCGAAGGGAGCAAAGTCTACCCTGGCAGAAGTCGGGACCCTGGCTGTGGTTGGGGCCTTAGCTGGAGTCGGGACCTTGGCTGAGTTCGAGACCTTGGGAGGAGTCCCAGCCCCAGCAGGAGTCGGGACCTTGGAAGAAGTTAGGACCTCAAGCCCGCTCCCTGGATCGAGACCCAATTCGCGTAGTTGGGTGGCCTTGCGAACCTCTTGAGTTTTGCTGACAGACACGGTGACCACTTGTTCAGTGGTGCCCCCTGCCGATGATGGGGGCACCTCGGCCTCCACTAAGGGGACCTGCTCGGACCCAGCCCAAGCAGGGTTGGTAGCTTCAATCTGAGGGAGCTCGCCCCACTCAATCCCAGAGCTAGAGGCAGCTCTGGCCCTCTTCGGTTTTCTCTCGGACTGAGCTCCGTCCGAGGCGGCCACCCTCTTTCTGTACCGGGCCATCAAAGTCTCAGCTTCGCAAATCATCCCTGCGATTTCTGGCAATAAAAGATTTAGTTAGAATCCAGCCTAAAAAAAGGAAAAGAGAAGTAGATGGGCCGCCCTTACCGTCGGGACGAGCCGAGCTCAAGCCAACATTCAAGAGCGCCTCCTCGCTGAGCAGGTCGGGAAGTCATGGAGTCCCTTCCAGCCCGAGCAGCCTGTGCTCGGATTGTGATAACTGAGAGAGCTTGTTATTCACCGTGGACCACGAAAAGCTCCAGATTGGGTTAAACCCCAACGACCACTCGGAGGAAACAAAAAAGAATCTATCCTCCCACCCATGATTGGAGGAAGGAATGTCCTAAAAGAGCTTATGGCCTCTCTAGAAAGAGAAGTACCACCATCCTTGGTCTGCGGGGTTGCCTTTTAATATAAAGCAACTCCGAAAGACACTTATCAAGGGAGTAGATCATGTGTAAGGCAAAGGGCGAGGAAGCCGATTATCATTCTTTATGAGTTTGGAGCGAGCTGTGCGGGGATGGTAAGCCGTCAGGAGCTCGATCACGAACCCATGTAGAGGGAACCTCAGCCCTGCTCAGAGTGTTTCTACGTACACCCCAATCCGATCTTTAGGCGGGTCAGCGGCTCAAGCCCCGGTCTCCGGGAGCTCAAGGACGAACTCAAGAGGGAAGAAGAACCGAGCCCGAATCAGGCCCATCTCCTCTACACTGATGCTCGAACTGATCCCGTACGGACCTTGGCCCACCTTGAGCTCAGCCTCCACATCTGAAGAAGCTTGAGCTCGGGATGATCCTGTACCGAGCATCAAAGCCCTTGAGGGCGATCTCATTGCCTTGGCCGCAGAATCAAAAAGAGAAAAAAGGGAGAAAGGTGAAACTCTTCGAGCGACCGAAAGGGGATAAAACACCTACCCAAGAGTTCGCCGAAGGAGAGGATTGAGAGAAGAAGGGTGATCGCCGAAAATCGAGAGCAAGGCTCGTCATCAAGACCATTGGGAAGCTCCAAAAACACCCAAGGAGAAGCTCGAACACTACAGCAACGGCGGCCAGAAAGAAAAAAAGTAAGGGCAAGAGGGATCAAATAAGGACCCTAGGGTCCTCTCCAAGCCTTATATGTCCCACTACAACGGCTCTGATCGGCTAACCTAAGAGATCAAGCGAGCCAAACCCCGCTGCGTGGCAGGCCCGGGAGCGACCTTAGCAAATCTTCCTAGATCGTGGCACTAAAAGCCGATCTTTATGAGAGACACTTCGGAGCACGAGATATTAATAACTAACCCCTCATGTTCCATCATGCGAGGCGCTTCGGAGAATGGGGCATTAATGATTGCCCCCCTTTGCATTCCATCCAACGACATCTTGGAAAGAAGCGCATACGTGGCACATTAAAGAGCTCCCACAGTCGTTTCTGCTTGGAGTGATGTGGCAACCTAAGCCACCCAAGCCCAGCTTGAAGCCATCGGCCCCAACAATACACCAAGTGTTTCCTGCTCGGTGCGCGCATTTTCATAAGCACTTAGCCACGAAGTAGGACGTCCAACAATCCAACTACTTCCTTCGCCTGAGCTAAAGAGTAACTCGACCTCGGAAGTCGGAGGGCAAATGATGGGGGGCAAAATGGATCGTCCTGCTCAGGGCAAGGGATCGTCCCATCCCAGCTAGGCAGACCACAACACCAATCAGGCAGGACCTCGATCGCGTTCAGAACCAGCCCGATCTCGGACTCCGCCGAAGGTTCAGTTGACCTCGGCCAGACCTCTCCGCTGCTCCGACTCGGGCCCGAGCTCGGAACGCCCTATTGTGTCAATTGCAAGCCCAAGAGCTCCTTCGACCATAGGTCTATTCGCCGACGCGCCTCGACCGGGCTCGGGGAGCCCCTTATATTCGCCGACGCGCCTTGGCCAAGCCTGGGGTGCCCTTATATTCGATGATACACTCCGGCCAAGTCCGGAGCGCTCCATCTAACAACGCGCCCCAACCCTCGAGCTCGGGGCACCTTACCGAGAAAACCTCGGAATTAAGGATGTCGGGCCGACCTTAGCATCCGCCAAACCGACCTCGTTAAATATATGATGCGACCGCTCATCGAGCTTGACCTTGCCTACGACCGCATCTACGTGCAAGTCCACGCCCACCTACATGGTCGTACATTACAACGTCACTGCACCAAGCTTTGCTTATTGGCCAACAACAGCCAGGAATAACACTATACTGTGCCAGCCATACCCCGTCATACTCATCGACATCTTACCATTCATAGAAACAGCCTACGTCGTGTGCCTTAAGCAAGCTCCAACTACGCGCCATCTGTCTAAAACCTACCTCCTTCCATGATGAAGATGGGTCATACCTCCGCCACCTGGACACCTTTACGGGACTATAAATAGCCTCATCAGATAACATTACAAGAACTTTTAGACCAACGAAGATCCATTATAACTTGAGCGTCGAAGGGCCCTCACTGGAACCACTGGTGAAGCTTTGTGCAGGTACACCATCGCGTAGGAAGTGACTCCCCTTTCTCCGCCCCAGCAGCTCTCTCGACTCCTTCGGCGTGGTCACCCTCGAGCCAAATTTGAACCACAACACTTATGTTCCATTTTAATAATTTACACATGTTTTTTTATTATTGACTCTTTTCATATTCACTTTTACAAAATCAGTTTTATACATATTTTTTAAAAGTTTTTTATTTGGTAATCTTTGCCTTTGTTCTTCTACAATGCAGTTGTTTTTTTTGTTGCAAATTCTTTTCTTTATTTTCCTTTTCTTGTTAACTAAATTTGATATCCCACCACCCCAGTAGTTTTGCCTCCAGAACTGCCATGTCAGTTGGAGCTTCTCATATATTCAACAATATTTGTGCAATTTCAGATAACAGAAAAGCTAAATCCCTGGAAACCTTTCAAAACAACGAAAGATGTCAGCAACATTTACACAGCAGAGAGTCAATGGCTTATGAACAGCAAGATAGCATCTATTTCCGCTCATGGTGTGCCAAAACTCTCTTCATCAATAACCTGTAACTTAGAAGATCTAAACTGTCTCATTACCATAACGTGAGATATTTCAGTGACAAAATTGACAGAATAAGAGGTGCCCAATATTGATATATTAGAAGTTAAAAGTGTTGTGCATACAATCTATAAGAACTTTTAACTGGAAAGTTAAACTGGATACAGCATCACAAAAAACATTGGGAGCAAAAGCTTGATTTAGGTTGAAATGAATATACCTCAAAATAATCAGTTGCTAAGTTGGAAAAATGTGGTATCCTCAACTTTATTTTAAGAAAAGATTAGATCATTTCACACACACAGTGTCAAGCAAGTTTTCGGTGGCTTTGCTCACAACCACATTCTCCATCTTCAACCGCCTCCGCATCCCTGGGCTGTTCTTCCCAGCAGCAGAATATGTCCTTATAAGGGCCTCAAATATCTCTGCCCCCAGATCCTTCTCCACTTTCTGTAGAAGCTCAATGAACTTTTCAGCACCTGCAACATCTTTCTTCTCCTCAAAATACGCCATTATAGCCAGGATCACCTCACGAGGTGGGACCCAAATCCTACCATGGCTTCTCCCCTTCTTAATTGCACGGTCAGCACACAAATGCACCATTTTCATATCACCTTTACTCAGATAATATTCCATGAATATCTGCCATGTTTTGGCATTGAGTCTTCCGCCTCGCATCTTCGCACGCTTCTTAACAGCTTCAGCCTTATCTAACATGCCCTCTTTAGCATAAGCTCTAATCATTGCATTTGCCACCCGGATATCATATGTTGAGCATTTGGCTTCCCATTCCTTGAAACATGCTTCAGCACCTGGCAAGTCCTTCAAATTAACCAGCACCTGAATCATATTTAGATAGCTTATGTTTGCCATCTTAGGATGTGCCAGCTTCAGAGAACGCCAGATACGGTGCACTTCAACTAGATTGCCAGTTCGGCCATACAATGTGATCAAGAACTGATAGGCTCCAAGATCTTGATCCGTGCATCTCTTCTCAAGCTCTTTGAGAGCTCCTTCTGCCTTCTGAAACATGCCAGCATCTACATAAATGGATGCTAGATTGCTATAAGTAGTCCAATCAGCAGTAACCCGCCCATCCCTTTTCATCTCTTCTATGATTCTTTCAACACCAGAGATATCGTTGATGGCAGCTAGAGCCCTCATCCAAACATTGTAAGTATAACAATCTGGCAACACATCATTAGCCTTCATCTCTTGTATAAAACTAGGAACCTTTTCTGGTTGGTTGGTTTTAGTGTAGAGGGTCATTAAGCTGTTATAGGCCATAGGACTTGAGGCAAACTTCAGTTCCTTCATTTTTTCCATGAGGGCCTCAGCCTTGTCCGTCATTGATTCCTTGCAGTAGCAGTTCAGGAGTGCACCATATGTAAGGTGATTTTTAGCAGGTTCTGGGAGATTGATGAAATACTCCTCAGCAGAAACAATGCCTCTGGCTTTGGCTACAAGATCTAGACATATAGCTTGATCGCTGAGAGTTAAGTTCATACCTCTTCTGGCCATGGTCTCTGAAAGCTGCAGCAAGAAAGATCATAAATATTTTGTGAACAAATGGGACATGGAAGAAAATTCTAGTGATTTTCTTTTCATATTTATCATATCTTTCTTTACTATGTTTGGTGTTCTACAAAAAAAAAAAGATTAAACGTCAAAAAAAAATACTTCTATTCCAAGGGCAGAAGCTGGAGCCAAATCAAATGCATATAAGCAAAATGGAACAAATAATTCATGTAGCACAAATCTATCTGAGAAATAAATCATATTATCATTTGTAAGATGCCTTATGAGAACTTAATTAACCAAGTGAATATTTGTTGACACCATCCAATGCCTGTTAGAGCCAAAAATCTGCCAACATAGATCAGTGGTATCATAGAAATCAAGACATTTCTTCAAACAGGGAATTTTTTTTTAATTATATAATGAACAAAAGATTTTAAAGAGTAGATAGGTTGCGTTTTAGGAGCTTCTGAAACCAAGTATTCAGATAATGAGACAATCAGATAGCAAAGAAGAATATAGTATCAATGAATGAATTAACAATGCACAACAAGGCAAAATAGCATTCCTATTCTCGACCCCCTCCCCTGGTGCAAAAGAATAACAGATATGCAGACTCCTTCTATACAGTTGAAACTCTCTAAAATCCCAACTCTTTATTATGCAACAAAGTTACCATTATACTTGTAGTTAAGAAGGAAAAACTTGGAAAAAAACCTGAGAATAGTAGACTAGCATTGCAGAAAAACGAGACTCTGTATAGATTGAAGTAAGTGTTGCCTCAAAGAGATGATAAAAAGCTTTGACCAGGGTTACTTCTTGGAATATTCAAAAAGTGCTAGCTCAGGGCACCCAGGAAGCAGGTGTAGATGTTGGAAACCTGATAAACCCAAAGCATCATAGTTGGAAATAGTATTCAGTGTAGAGACAACGGAAGTGTTGTTATTCAATAGTTGGTGGCAGGCTCGTTACAAAGCATGACATAAATATGAAATGTGGATTCAGCAAAATACAAACATATTGATACAACAAATTTGAAAAATATAAGGGCATAAATGTGGTTAAGATGTGAGAATAAACAAATATAATTTTTGTTTATTTACAACTGCATTATATATAACAAACATTATATTTTTTGGTTTAGATTATATAATTTCTACAATTTCTAGAATTGAAGCTTATGATAATTAGCAACCACATGAATGGCCGTAATTTTTTCGTCAGGAAAGAAACTGTAATTCACGCCATGAGGATCAAAATATACAATATACTAAGTAAAGAAGCAAGAAGAAAAAAGGCAAAAAGAGGGGAGTAGGAAAGGGAGAAAAGAGCTTTCTAAAAACGGAAAAGAAAACCTTGTAGAGGTTTCTTTTGCTAAGTCCCATCAATGCTAGCTATTCTTCTCACTTTTTCTCCCTCCCTTCCCTCCCTTATCTAGGGCGCACATTATGGGAGAAAGGGGGCTTTGTATACCCTAACTGACCATAGATCCAAAAGTTGAATGTGAGTTGATCTGTAGCTCATAAGCTCTCAAGGGTACTAGAACATGTTGAAGAACCATTCAAACAGTATCCTCACTATATTGCCGCGTTTGATGAAAATAAAATAAAAGGATATTTGCAAGAAGTATCCGATATATCATATTGTATTCAAGGTAAATCTATACAACATGTTCCAAATACAGCATGGGATAGTATATGTGCCTTTCAGTCATATCATGGTTATTGTCATGCCTTACATTGATGTTTTTACTATAATTAAGGAAGAGGCTGAGGACAAAGATAAAAGCTTAAAGTCCCTATAAAAAAAAATGACAATACAAGTGGGATGTTAAAGTATTAAAGTAAAGTATCTTACTGAAAAATATCAAAAAGAGATCAAAAAATATAAATAGCTAAACCCAAATGCAGAAGATGTTTAATTTGAACAACTGAATCCAACTACTGAAAGTTTGCAAATTTGTGTATGTCTTTTTCTAACACCTGTAGCAAATTCCTCAATATTAAGATCACTTCACCTTCCAAGAACATTCACACAAGGTTTTATGGAATTTTTTTCTGGAATCTAGCTAATGACCAACTCCTGAATAAATTCTGTTGAGCTTTATAAAAAAAATGGACACTGCCAATTTAGCTTTGCAATGTTTGAATGATGAGATCAAACCCTGGTTAGTGTAACCATGATCTAGGAAAAAACAGTTTTTCAAGTTTATCAGTCACCTTAGACCTTCTGGTGATAAGTATCCTTGTTCAATAAGTTTTACAATCAAATTCTACTTTATAATATCATCTTCTCGTTTCACTTCATCTTTTTGCCCCTTTTCTGGTCGGCTGATGATAATGAATCAATCAACTTCTGTATAAGGCAGTATAGCACTTTGAATTAACAAACCAAGAAGAAAAACATAGACTCCAATGTCTCAAAATTCATAATAGACCCAGCTAGATGAAAAGCTAACACACCCTTAATGTTTTAAAGAGCCTAAAAGTCAACCAGTCCTGTAGTACTATCCAACGCCCCTTTTGAACTGCTGTTTTCAAAGATATGACCGTTCCCTTCTCCAACCTAAGCTTCAGAACTAACTCTCCATAACATCATTATAGAACAACTTTCAAATTCATGATAACCTCCGAACAAAGAGAATCAAATGTTGAGAGAGTACTTACAAGGTGATATTTTGATTACCAGGTTGCTACAACAATAAGGGGCTAAAAATTGGAATTTGGTTTAAAGTATATTTCCGCTTATGCTATGTGGATGTCAATTCATGACACGAGTTCAATCCATAACAAATGAAAAGGCCCTATTTCATATGGACTTAATAGGCCTTCAATATTCAAAAACCTAATAGGTATTGACCCCACACTTGCCAGCTGCAATACTGGCCCAACATGGTATGTGCCAGCAAGCACGGTCTGGCACTTTGAATTTCATATGCTGTCAGCAAAAAAATGATGAACTCAAATCTTAGCCTTAAAATAAGAGAAAAACCTCAATTTTCTTTCAGAAGTAGAGGGTTAGTACATAGCGCCATGGAGTTCAAAAGCATTCATCAAAAAGGAGCATTGTGTAGCACCGCCATAAAGACAAAAGTTTGAGCTTGTGATGAAAATACATAACGACAGCAAGGGTTCTAGTCTTGACATGATGAAGGTAAATATAAAGCTTTGTCATCAAGATAAAATCATTGACATACATTCTAAGAAGAAAAGAGGGCAAAACCCCCTTATATTCCAAAGTAGAAGGTAAGTGGCTAAGTGCATTGTGGCTTGGACTTCAAAGCAAAATGTGTTTTTCATTGAATAGAAGCTGTGTAACAGTCTGAGGCTATAACAAGGAATACATTGCAGTTGTGGTTGTCGGAATGATGATATAGACAATATAAAAGAACAATTTTGTTAACAAACTATGCATACGACATTCTCCTAAATGGTTCTGTATTGAAATTTACTAAGATGCTAAGAGTAAAAAAAATGAGGTGAAGTTAGTCACAGTTTGTTATCCATGGGGCATTTTACATCAAATGCAGCATTAGGAAACAAGGGACCAAACCAAGAGACATTCCCATGTAAGAGATTTTCCTTTCAAATTTGTCCCATGCAACACTAGAAGTCGTAAGAAAACTACTACATCGGTATAATGGCATTATCACCACCTAGTTGTTATCTATATGCAAACTGTAGTAGGAACTAGGAAGAATACTTTACATATGCCTTATTCTCACAACGAAGAAAAAAACCAATTTATTTTTCACAACAAATGCTCAATAAACTCATGCGGACTTGTAAAATGATTTGAGACTAGAGAGAGAACACCTCTCAAAGCTCTTTCAATTTTTTGCTTTATTCACACAGCTTGAATCAGAATTCATGTATGAAGAACTTGTATCTCTCTACACGCACAAAAAAAAAAAAAAACAATGCAGACACTTCACTAATAACACTAGTTTCATATTTTTCCCATTCTCTTGATATCTTTTTATTCTCATAATACTTAAATGGCATCCGCATCATTAAGTATACCACTATCATGCCAAGAGGTCATGTCCTTTTGCCAACCAGGGTGAAATCTATGAAGTATGTACCTTAACAAAGAAAAGATAGAAAGATTAAAAATGTTGGCAGATGTAAAACTGACTCCTTGAACATCTGGCACATTATTTGTCTTATATGTTTTTTATTTTATCTGGCTTAACCATGGTTTTTCAATTACCATTAAATTTCCAGCTAGGGCATCGCATAATGATCCATTCTGGATCTCGCTTCATGATGCCTATATTGCTAATTAATCAAGTCTACTCCTGGTTGAAGTCATACTAATTTTTTTAAGAATGTGATACCTTCAAATAGAAATTAATTCTTACATTACAGGATGCAATGTATCTTTTCTTTTCAAAGCACCCAGACATTTTGAAAAGGATGGAGTAGTTCCTTCTTTCAAAGTACCTTAGAACCTGAATTATAGACTTCGAATAAACTCTTTAATCCCACTAACCACTATTTATTTATAAGCTTAACAATAACTCCTCAGGTTTACATAACAATAACAAGAACAATACTATTGATCAATGCTAGTCTCATCCAGGTCCTCTCTTCCTGTGTCACCATCCCAGAAGACACCAAGTATACAAATACAAAATTTGTGCAATAGATCCCATTGATTTTCTAGCTTATAAGCATTCATAAGTTTTGAAAGAGTACACCCGTAATCATAACCACGCAGTTATCATTCCTTAAAGAAGGCCCATGTTATATACTTACAGTGCCAACTCAAAAAGGAAGAAAAAAATCAATGGTGAATTTTACCCATATAAAACTTTATCGAGCAACTCAAGAATGCAACAAATGACACATAATTATCTAATCATTGACTAGCACTTCAATCGGTAGCTTAGGGTAAACCAATACACGGGACGCGCGTTCAGTTTATACTAGCAAGATTAATATTACGGCATAGAGCATCTTCATTACCTTGAATATAATCTCTAGCCAAAAAATACCAAGCGGAATATCCAGTCATTTTCGCAAACAGTTAACGTACCAAAAGGTGAGGGATATAATAGACCATATATTAAACTCAACTCAAGTACACAACAAGATATATGAAACTCCAACAATTTAAGAACTTGTTGATTGAAAAGAACGAATCGCATAAATTTGATCTCAGAAGAATGAGACAAGGGGCGAAGAGAAAAAAGAGAACGAGAAGAGAGGGAGAGAGAAGGAAAGGAGGAGACCTTGAGGGCGGGGCGGAAGCGCTTGCGGTCGCGGAGCTTGCGGATGGAGACACCGACCTCCCATTTGAAGACGCGCTTGCGGCTCTTGAGGAAATCGTCGAGCTCCTGGCGGACGCTCGCCGGCGAGCTCCCCTGCCGGAAGAGCCTCCTGTACAGCGCCTCCTCCAGATACTTGCTCGACCGCTTCGCCACCAACTTCGTCCGCGTCGCCATCGCAAGCGCCTCCACTCGCTTCCTCCTCTCCCTCCGGCACCAGGGCTTTTTGTTGCCAAAGCCTGAAAGGGTTCTGCTGGGCCGACACCGGTCCAGTTGGATCCGGCCCGGCTGATAAGCGGCAAACCCGGGAAAAAGAAAGCGAAAATATCGGTGGGCACGTGCGTTGCACGTGGAGTCGACGTCATCATCATTATTATTGCCTGTGTTATATAAAAAAAAGAGAGAAAAAGGCCATTTAATGGATGGTTGTGAAACGGGCCAGATTGCTCACACTGTATCACCCTTTCCTTACAGTTGCAAGGCTATATGACTTGACCGCTTGGAAACAAGGAAAAGAATGGATGCACTCTTTTTATGCTATTCACTTGCCTTAGAGGGACAAACTATGTTCTTGCAATTGAAGCTTTATAATTAAAATTCTTTTCATGCATTCATTAACTTAATATTTCATGATATTTTGAAATTTAAATAGTTAACTAAGCAATGGGATTTTTGTAATTAAAGTATAATTAACAAATCACAATAACTTAAGATAATATGGTTTTCATGTTTAAATGTCATTATTAGCCGTCTATCTATTGTTTGATTACCTTTCCAAAAAAAAATTGTATTAATGATAATATTTATGCTAATCGCAATCCAAGAAATCATGAAAGTAACATGATTCTAATGCGCAATGAATTGCATAACAGATCATGTAGGTAACATGATTTAGCTTACATGATTGAAACCACCTACCATGGTAGCAAAAATATAAAATTACATGATAGTTTATAGTAAGTATGGGAGTTTAGAATCAGAGAATAACTTATGGGAAAAAAAGTCCTTACCATGATCCTTGGAAGTTGCTCTCCGGTATAATTTTCATCTGTTAGGGGAGTCAGATTTCAACAAAGTAGATAAAATGTTTTAGTAATTTACATTTGATTTATTTAGTTTTATTTGCTAAACACTAATTTACTTTTATAGTTTAATAATGTGAGATATTGGAGGTAACAATACTTTCCCTCGTTATCTTCCCTTCCCTCTGTCCGCGGCCTTCGATCTCAACTGCCGCCAAAAAGAGATGCAGAAAAAGAATAAATTAATCAAAATTATTTACCATGTTTCTAAATTATATGAGTGATTTTTTTACTTATTATGATGTTCAAGTAATTAAATAATCATTCCGTATGCATTGTGATATTTTATATTTTAATCATTATTTCTATAAAAGATAAATCAATTTCTTTGATAAAATAAAAGTTAAATTTATATATTTTCAATATTTTATTGCTAAAAATATTTAAAAATATTAGTAACTTCTATGCACAGCTATAATTATATAAAATAAGCACTCTAAAAAATGGATAATTCATTTTTTTTTATTTATGCTATAACTAAAGAGTAATAATATTCTATAAAGGATTAACATTTTTATCATATTTATTTTAAATAAATTTAATACAAATTTGGCCGAACGAATAACTTAGGATTCTTGACCAAATTGGCCTACAACCATGCATTAAATCATTATTTATCTTGTGTTTCATGCAATCTACATAATAAATTATGCTACTATCCTTTATGATAATATAACTAATATTAGTTTTCATCATTAAATTTCACCAAAAATCTAATTTATATCTAAACAATATCCAACTTATATTTGTATATAAATAGAAAAAATATAGATATGCCTAATATTTGATTTGTATCTATTTTTGTTTAAACCAAATATGGACACTAATTTTGATGTCCATTTAATATTCATATCTATATTCGTATTCGTTGAAAAATATGGATATAAATATAGATATACTGGCATTCGATATGCATTCAATCTGTTTTCGGCCCTAGTTAGATAAAAGCTCATTCTCAAAAAAAAATAAAAATAAAAATAAAAATATTGTAGAATTGTATACTTTGAGAATTTCATGTATCTATTGAGACAATATACATTTTGTTGTAATTTGAGAATTTTCCACCCCTTCTTTCTATCTGGCAATATACGAATCATTAATAGAATTATAATTTATGTAAGTAGATTGGAGTTTGTATCGTAAAATTATGCAAAAATATTAATGATTTTTTTCCCATCCAGTAGATATAAAAATAATTATTTTCATTTTCTAAATATGCTAGAGAGTCAATTATTGTTCTTAATGTTGAATGATATAATTTATATTGATGTGACACCCCACCGTAAATAAACTGCCTAGAACAATATTAATCAGGGTCATTCCCATGCTTAGCTATCCAAAAGCCCTTAATACACGCCTGATATGGACCACAAACATGCCCATGTGGGTCCCACATCCATTATCGTAATTATAGACATAGAACGGGTGAGTAGTCTAGACTTAGAGAGAGCAGCATAATTCACTTCAGCTGTCCCTTTTGACACTTTTCCTCGTTGTCTTGTCAAATGGAAGTGTTTTATATGTATGTATCTAGGAATGATAAATAATATATATACATTTGATACCATAGACTCCATAGCGACAACCATTTGCAAAATCGAATAGGGGAATAGCACTACCCAAATCATAAGCTAATATTCAAACCAGCTGAATTAAGATCTTGAACAAACAAAAATTAAGAACATATGGTGCCATTTGGCATCACTTTTATTTGTTTTCCTATTTTATAAATTAAAAAACTATTTTTTATTTTTTATTTTTAAAAACTAAAAAAAGTTTTGATATACTCTTTTTTTTTTTTTTAAGTATAAAAGATGGTGTTAGTGATAGAGATGATGCTAGTAGTAATAGGAGCAGTGGAGGTGCTAATGATGTTGGTGGCAGGAGCGACGATGGTATGATGAAAGTGGCGGTGATGTTTACAGTAGTGGCCATGGCGGTGGCAACAACCATTGTAGTAGGGGCACCATTAATGTATCAGAAACGATGATGATTATGACGACGGTATAGTGAAGGCAATGACATGATGGTGGTGGGAGGAGGTGCAAGCTATGAGGTGAATTTTGGTAATGATAATTATAGTAACAAAGGTACCAGCAATATAGCAAGGTGATGATGATAATAGGAGTGGAGGGGTAAAGATGACAATGGTAGTAGTGATGGTAGCAGCAACAATGGAAATGATAAATTGCAGTGGCAATGGATGTAATGATAATGGTCGTGGAGGTGCTGGTGATGGTGGTAAAAAGTTCTAATTATCAAAACTTCTCTTATGGCAAGTTTCAATTAGCCTTACGACACAGCATGCTGAGAATATTTTATATTTCGTAAAAAAAAATATTGTGACATGATGACAAATTTCAACCAGTCCCACCACCTAGTGCATCGGGACTAATTTATGCATATTTGGAAAGCACCTTAGCACTTGTATGTGTCCTATTGAGTAATGGCCAAGAACTTGAGTTTCTCGACTCATATCGAGAATGCTACGAAGTTATGACATAAGAGGACATCGAGATGGAAAGAATTAGTGATAGGTGTTGTTTGGTTCACCCGAAGCAAAGAACTCTAGTTTCAACTAGGTCAGGCACACTGCTTGCCGAGACTAGTTCATATGGTACAAAATTAACTATCATCTATTCCCTTCACGCTGTGCATAGACTACTGTATATTTGACAAAAGTTGTGACAAATTATAGTTAGTTCACCGAAGCAGTTGTTCTCTTACTATGTGCCTTCAGTTGTTTGGTAAGTAGCCAACAAATGCTAACGTTTTCATATACATTAAGAATTTTTGAAATCCTATTCTTGAAATTGAAATAATTTGGCATCCTTCGTGAAACCAAAAGAACATCGTTCCTCAAAATACTAGAAGTACGAAGAATGAAACGATACGAACTTTCAAAAAGGGATCAATATATGTACAGTAAATAATAAGATGCTTTCTTTCACACAGTCCACCTTCCAAAAAGTCTTAAGAAACTAGTTGACATTTAATACTTAGTGCATCTATCCTTATAATCATATGAACTTGCTTTCATTGGCCTGAGAAGCAAAATTACTCGAGTCCCTGGTACAATAGATTTGTTATTGATCGAGGAATATGCTCTTCCACATGTTTCAATAGAGCTCATGCCTCAGCTTCACAGGGATTTCCAGTGAAGCTAGCTGGCTTGCATAATACCAATAAATTTGGGTCATTCAGCTCCTCTCTACATACTGAAAGAGCTAAAATGTCCATAACTGCTGCAACTGACTAGTTTGATGTCACATAATGCTTTTTTGAGGAAACATCATATAATATTCTTAATGTCATATATTATTTCTCTAGAAATTCTGCTAAAGGGATTGACATAAAATCTCTGACCAATGCCATTGAATAATTATTTATTGGTTTATCCCTTGGCAGCTTGACAGTTATATCTATGATGGAAGACTAATAATATTATACTGCATCGACCAATACCAACCTTACCGAATAAAAATAATTGTAGCATGAAAAAGGAAATGCTATGTCATTATGATCAGCATTCATCCCTTCTCATTTGTAACCAAAGTTATCTCCTAATCAAGCTAAGTTTGGTATAGTTTGAAGACAAAAGATGAACCACCCTCAAGCTCAACCATTAACCTGTTATTATTACCTAAATTTCCTTCATCACATCGACCAATAACAGCGCCATGCTAGATCTGATGCTGGCTGGAAATCAGAAAGTAGAAACCGTATTATTATAATTGTAAAAGATATTTAACCAGTAACTATTTATTTACAGTCAGGAGCCAAAGGTTCTTCATGCTGTATACTGTTTAGTTCCATTCCATGTGCATAAGAGTTAAGTTTACTTGTTAATCTATTATTCATTCTCTTAATCCAAAACTGAACATCTATACATTTGCAAGCCAGATATGCTCTAACGACATAGAGAATCAATCATCTTTAAACCAATAAATTGGATTTAATAAATACATTTTCTTAGGTAGGGGGAAAAATTATCTCCTATCTTCACATTGTAAATTACATCGATGATAAAAAATATAGCACACTGGATAGAAATCATGTATTACCAGAAATCATGACAAGAACAGCAGCCTTGCACAAACCGATGATATCGATTTGGATCCTTCAGGATGATTTCTCTATCATAGATCAATGATATGAATTTGAACGCTGCATGGCAATCTCTACAGACTCGAAGGTTCTTACCTATGCGGATCAATCTTTCACCTTGGAAATGCATCAGTACGAAACCAAGAGCCAACTTCTCTGTATGACCACATAAATCACTCACCTTTTCTTCCTCATTAATTTTATGACCTACATTTGATGTATCCCGCACAAACCCAGCTCTCTCCATGATCAAGCCTAATGTCTCTAAGAACTTGTAGATCTTTTCAGAACATGTCTTTATGTGATCACCAACAGTAAACCTGTACACCTTGCCCCTCAATTCTACCCAACTACATGCAGTTGTTGCCCTTAATCCCACCTCCTTCATGAGTGACCTGACCTTAGCAAAATCCTCCCACCGTCCTGCATCAGCATAGAGCCGAGACAATAGCAGATAGTTACCAACATCATACTGGTCTAACTCTAAGGCTTTTTTGGCTGCATACTCCCCCAACTCAAGATTTTTGTGATTCCTGCATGAAGAAAGAAGTGATCCCCAAACAATCTTGGACGGTTCAACTGGCATTGTCTTTACAAAATCATGTGCCTCGTCGAGAAGCCCTGCTCGTCCATATAGATCCACCATACAGACAAAATGCACCATCTCTGGAACAATATTATAATCTCGTTGCATTGAATAGTACAGTTGCCGACCTTCATCAACTAGCCCACCATGGCTGCAGGCTGACAAGATTGCAACAAAGGAGACTCCATCTGGCCTAATTCCCGATTTCTTCATATCATCGAATGTCTCTAGAGCTTTTCTGCTCAATCCATGCGCACCATATCCAGCAATCATAATCGTCCAAGTTACCACATTTCTTTTTGCTGTCCTTCTGAAAAGTGATATGGCAGATTCCATGTCTCCACTCTTGACATACAAGTCGATAATAGCATTATACATTATCAAGCACTCTAGTTCACTGCTGTTGCCAATGCATCTAAGAACATATCCATGTATCTCTTTCCCTTTCCGGAGGTCGGTAGTTACCCCACATATATTCAGCACTGCTGCAATTGTAGAAGATCTGGGATGCCGCCAACCTTCCAAAAGCATGTCCTTGAACAGTGCAAGAGCAACCTCGAATGACCCATTTAAAAAGTAGGCATTGATGATCAAATTCCATGAAATCAAGTTTCTTTCACTCATTCTATCGAAGACTCTCTTAGCATGGCACAAGTTTCCACATTTTGCATACATATCTAATAACGCAGTCTGCAGTATCATATCAGGTTTGTCAAGAAGACGACTTCTCAAAGAAGCCCCATGGAGAACCCTGCCCAAAGTATGCTCCCTCAGTCGTGAGCAAGCCGACAATGCACTAGTAATGGTTATGCTGTTGGGTCTCATCCCCTCTTCCAACATTTCAGAAAAGAAGTGCAACGCTTGGGCCCCGAGCCCATTCTGTGAGAATCCACAAATCATGGCAGTAAACAAAACTACATCCCTTTTGGAAATTTCACCGAACAGCTGACGGGGGGCATCAACTTGGCCATTCTTGAAGTACATCTCCACTAAACCTGTAGTAACGAATAGGTCATTGATGTACCCAGATTTGATAGAAAAAGCATGGATCTGCTCTCCAGGGAGAAGGGGTTCTTCTAGCTCAAGAGCGAGTTTAAGAAGGGATGGGATTGTGAATTTGTCCGGCCAAAGGCCTTGTCTCTGTGATTCTAAGAAACGTTTCAGCGCTTTCTCTGGTTGTCCTAATCTGAGATGAGACCTTATGGTGGAATTGAGAGAGAAGGTGCTTTGCTTCCTAACGTTAACATATAAGCAAAAGCAAGAAAGCAATTGGGAGAGATAGAAGACAGATGGTCTCCTTTTAAATATCCTAGGAACGGGATTTTGTTTGAAGGGCGTTTTGCAGAATCTCTGCATGCATAACAAAAATTAGATTTGAGGTATTTATGACACAACAGGCGTCCTTGATCCAATTGCAGATTTATGAGTCGATGACATAAATCTGATGCTAAATTAACAGTGTTTTTGATCCTTATATTCAATAAATGACACAGAACTCTTCCAGCATTAAATCTACTATCTCATGGCAATTCAGAGTGTTTTCTTCAAACAAACAAAAAAAAACTCTGTTAGCTTTCATATAGGAATAAAGAAGAATATGAGATGCAGGGAATCAAAGGAGGAGCTCGAAAACAAGACTTGCAGCGATTGAAGGGCAAAACAAGGGCTTTGGAGCAAGATTGTAGATACTCTAAATTCCATAACTGATTATAGTTGATTAAATTCCGAATTTTGAATTCGTTTATATACAAACCAGGCAAGATGGGACAAGAAGAAGATTATATAATTATGGAATCAAATGGTCAAAATAAAATACTGTAAAAAAATAAAATTAGAATAGAATAAGAAAAGAATATTAATGTAACCAAGAACCCCAAGTGCGATACAATCGAATAGCTAGGAGTAGGGGAAGATGTTTCTATTTAGGGTTTCTATCTCAGAATGAGGGTTTGCCTGAGCTCGAGAGGAGGGGCGTGGGGAGCGAAGCACGAATCAATGAAGAATCGAATAATGGGCCGGTCGGGCCTCCCCACAAACAGATACCAATTTGCCGAACCTCGTGAGTACAATGCACGAGTTATGGGCCTCGAGCTAAATTATATACATTTCTATTCAGATTTTAAGCCGAGCCTATTTAATATTTGATATATTGTTTGCCAAACCCGGCCCATGATTATTGCAGAGATAAAAGATAGGACTTGTTCTCTCTTAACAAATAAATGATGTGAAACGGTATTTTTGAAATAGACTAAAATGGAATCCAAAGTAGATTAATCGGATATTAGAAGGTTTTAGTTTGCACAAACACTTTGCAGTTGACTCTTTTCTTTTTTTTTTATTAAAAAAAAGTAGCTTTTGTCTGCCTTTTGTGAATATATATTTTTGATATCAGTCTGTTCCTGGGCACTACTACCTTGCAATTTCGTATTAGAAATTTAATTTTATAAACCTCACCGGTGACATGCCAATAAATGAACCCCTTTTTTTTGTTCAGAAACATGGTTGGAATGCCACCTTCCATTTCAAACTCAGGATCTCTTCCATGAGAAAATAATGTATAATGCTCACGTACGCAATCCAATGAAACCAATCAAAAATTTAACGCCAGAAACATGAGCTAATGATTTCAAATATGGTGATGCAATCTCATATTAGTTTGTAGTTGCAATCTCTCTCTCTTTCTCGGAAACTGTTACATAGCACGATTTTTCAAGGATGAGTAAAATCATTTATCATCCAATTTTTCCCAAGCTTGGTGCAAAAAGTGCAAAACCATCCTCCTCATTCTTCTTCACTTGCTTCTCATTGCTGCAGCACAAACGCGTTGCAGCTGCTTGCACCAGCAGGCTGGTTTTGAGGTAAAAGCACTCGGGTGAAAGAACAGCATCAAGTAACATTTTTCTCAGTATATACATCTTTGATCTTCCACGATCATAACACAATTCAGGTGCAAGAAGAAACAGATAGCAATTAATTATATTGCATGAATGCTAAGTTCAGCCAAGAGAATTATTATTCATATCCATCAAAAATATCTCTAATTCAAGCAGTACCATAAAAACCATACTAGATTAGTGCAGCTCCAAGGAAATAATGGTTGCCTAGAGTCCTCTCTACCACTCCAATAATAACCAAACCTTATTAGCGCCAAATTGGTTGAGCGCCGACAGAATAATTTAGTCCCATTGTATTTCTCGGTGAAAAGTCCACTCAGAAGGGTTGAAGGTAGATGCTCCATCAGAAGCTACGAGATAATAACGTGAATCCTCCCCAAACTCGGTGGGCAAGGACTTCCAGTGTAGTGAAGGCTCCCACTCAGCTTCTTTAAGGACCTTCAATATCTCTGCCACTACTATCTTGCTTCCTTCAGAGGAAAAGTGAATGCCATCCCTGAAAGAATTTTTATCAGTACAACATCTTGAAATACTTCATCCATGATGCACGTAATTAATCACCAATGAAACCAGACAAAAGAATTTTAGAAACGAGAGAAACCAAGCAAATTTATTGCATCTGAACATTTCTGAACATTCACTGCAGACAAATATGGATTATCGGATAAGTGAAGCAAATGCAGCTATATAATATCGGTCTGTCCTGATGGGGAAATGCCAAACTCTTGTCAGGACCTAAAAGGAAAAATTGTAGTGATATGAGACAGGAAAATAGATAAAAATTCCATTTCCTGTTGTAACCAAGAAGATGCGCAAAAATAAAAACTTCAAGGGTCCAGAGTTTCAGTAACATGAGCAGAAAATGAGGAAGCAGACTCACGTGAAGCAGACAGTAGCCCAATCATCGCACTTTTGTATAGCAGTCCAAAGATCAACAACCTTCAGGTCCATATCATTACACAGTTGTATACAAGCTTCAGAATATTTTCGGCACAACTCATTTGACCGCACTATCTCCCCTAGAACAGGACTGGGTTGGAAAACAAACAGATTAAGTCTTCAAAACAAGAACAACAAATACAACAAATATGTAGGCATTATAGCACCTTCTCAACTGGCGAAGCATTTCCTCATTGATAGGAGGGCAACTGAGGAAAATAATTCGTGTCTTTTCAGATAGACTCTGAATATAAAGTAATATTTCATGTCAGAAAATTCTTTAAAATGCATGTATCAATGATTTTAGGCTCAAAGTTACCTTAAGATGTTCTGCAATCCTAGTCATGTTTTCAATGTATTCTGGAAGTGGCACATGAGGACCTAAGCCAGATGGATGAGGTCCCATTGAGTCATTGCCACCAAAGTAGACTATCACCAAAGAAGGTTGCACAGCCGCATCCTAAGACACAATAAACAGATGCAAAGTAACTTAGTTAACCTGATATGTGAAGGGTAAGAGTTGAAACAAGCAATGTAATATAATAATAGGAATACCATCCAACTCTTAAAGTAAGCAAACTGAAGTAGGAAGAGTAAGAGATGGTGCATTGTTCATCTAAACAATGAAGTGAATGCAAAATTTGGAAAATCTTGCAATAGCATTAGAGTTCAGTGTTTTAAGATCCAGGCAGATTGACCAGGCTGACCATCCTGACCTGTCACCCATAACCTTTGGCAGGTTGGATCAACTTGAAGCCTTTACTGCCAACATCCAACAGCCAGATCTCATCTCCTTAAGGTTTAAAACATTTTTGCCAATGCATAGGAAGGAAAAGGGTGGTATTTTGCACTCTTCTCCCTCAAAGTTCGAAGACAATTTGAGTCGACATGCATCACCTCTCCTCCTCCATCCTCTTATTTAAACTGGCTGCTGGCATCAAGGAGGCCATCAGCTACCAGCTGCTAGCCTCCAGTAGTCCCGTCATCATTGATTGGGGGTGATCTCTATTTTGACTGTGTAGTTGTTACTTTCCCCATTCTTGTGAAGGTATCCACAGAAAGTTGAGATTATCATATCTTCTATTCTTTAAGTAGTAACTGAACATTGAACAGAGTTTTATACCCATAATTCATAACAGGGATTTCTGGATTTCATACTCTAGCTAATCTCTTGGTAACATATCGCTTGTATTATACTCTAATTCTTTATTAAACTGGACTTCATTCTTTACAGGTTGGAACTCTATTATTGATTCCCCATATCCTCTGTCATGAAATATGCTCTTTCATATATGGAAAGGCCAACAAATCCATCAGTCTCCTGGGAAATATTGCTCTTCTCATACATAGAAGGCAAAGGCGTGCATTTCTGTTCAATGATGATATGTGAATTAATTTATGCACTTTGTTGGTTGTTAAGACTGTGAGCATGTTTTCCACCAAATACTTGTTGCCATGCGACTACATCTATTTAGGGCATTGGTTATTTTTCAGTTAGATGGCTTCTATGATATGTATCTTAATGTAGTCATCAATTTATTGTAATAAAAGGCTACTCTATTTTTTTAAACATTTCCATTTTTCTAATATTTTTTATTTTTATACTATTTTTGGATTTTTTATGATATGATAGCTTAATCTGTTGGTCTATAGTCGAACAGCAGTTGAATAGTCGACCCATGATCTGGCCGTTAAAACAGATTGGTCCAGGACAATCAATTCAGAACATTGCCAAAGGTAGCATGAAAACCATTTGTGATAATATTTCCTACAGTCAACAAAAAGGGGTGAAGGCTTGTAGACAGTAATAATTTACGAAAGTAAAGATCAACAAAAGCATGAGTTTGCATCGATATGTCAAATTGGAATTATATAGGTGTCATCTGTTACCTACACTAGATCATGGCACATTCAAATGCACGTGATTGCTTCAAGTGTCATGGGATGACTATGTTCATCAATCAAAAATTTTCACAATGGATTGATAGATATACTCTCCTTTTTGTTTATATATGTTCAAAGGAGTTAGCATGGCCTAGGACTTTTGAATGGAAGGATGGACATGGAACTCTCAGATGGATCACAGAATCAAATAACTGGAGGACCTTCTTCTTTTTCTAAAGAATAGGCTGGGTTTATCTTTTAATATAATACATGGGACAGGTGGCTAAAAGGAAGCATGCTGAGGGCTTCATGGGGCCATGAACAGATGGCTCAAAGGCTTGCTTTATAAGTGAAAAGATGGTTATAGTTCTTTTCCAGATTGAGAGGCAGCAGCTATTAGCACTGGTTAAAATCCAGTTGAGCTTGGACTTTTCAAGACCTGAATGAGGCCTTGGCATTTTTTGTATGTGAGTAAACACATGGGCTATCCAATCATGTCACTATAGTTTTTTGTTTTTATTCACACACTAGATATAAACACTTGAGAAATATGGACTACATGAAATGAACCATTTTTCTAACAGGATGCATGCATTGTAGCAAATTTTCCACACAAACAACTCACAAATTGGATAGGCATACATGCATTATGAATTGACCTAGAATTGTTGCCACCAATTGAACAATAGCCTACAAGAGTAGTTGTTTCAGCCATCGATGAATCGCTTACCTAAGTTATTCAACAAAGTGATGTTTGAAAAAAGTAAAATCTATACCTTGGGGAAGATTTTGTCAATCACTTGGAGAGCAAGTCTTGAGTTCCAACCAGAATATCCTCGCAGCAAAATATCAGCCTATTCCGAATCACAGAGAAAACGATAAAAGTAGCCAAGTGATTATAGAATTTGTACAAATTTCAAATGCCAAATAAATATGTTAAACAAAACACTAAATGGACTTTAGGTTTCCACCGCTAGATACATGGCCATATGGTTGTCTAGGGAAAATTTTAGGATATTATTGACATTTTGGTATTGCTCTTAGTCTAACTATGAAGTGTCTATTAGAGTTCACCCCCACCTCGTGGTTTAAAGGAAATGCTTCCTTAGTCTTCCAAGGTTCCAAACTTTTAACAGCAACGAGATATTCCTATATTTCCTGAGGAAAAAATAATCCATGCCTTTGGATATTTTCACCCTTTCAGGCGCTGTTTGGTTGACAGTTTGATGGAAACTCTTTTTAGAAAGTCATAATTTTGTAAAAACATGTTTTGCTAAAACATATTTTACAAGATTTGTTGTATGGCAAGAAATTGGGAGAGTCTATCTAAATCCGGATTACTAAGATGCAGGAGAGCCTGTTTTGAGAAAAACATAGAACCCCAAGTCTTTCATAAAACCTATTTTTCTTATTTTGTGAGACACCCAGATTTGTTAAAACCGTTAAAAAATTTTTCCACAAACAGCTGTTTTCATAAAATTCTAAATTTTTTTATTTTAAAAATAATTTGCTAAAACTTTCCAACAAAACAACACCTTAGAGTCCCATCCAAACATTCAGGTATTTGGACTTAACACTGCAAATCAGTAAACATGTGATGCAGCAGAGAGTGGTGAATGTAAGACCATTAGGAATAGTTCACCACTTTCCCATCTTGGTTTGAGTTCTTTCTTGTCTAATTTCTTTAATGACTCTTAAATAACAGATTTAAGTAGCATTTTCGTAGTAGTTTGTGAAATGGTTCCTATTGATATCCAAGCGTAAACTTATATGTATCTACCACATGAAAAAAAGAGAGATGATGGAGACTCATCAGATGATAAAGTTTATCCGATAGGATTGTCGTTAGCAAGATGAAGTAGAGAGGAACACTTGAGGTCGTATGTGCTCCATGCATGCCTTTTGAGAACTGGGGGAAATTTGCAAGATAGTGAACAGGTCCACAAGGTAATTTTGGTTTATATAATTGTGCAACAAAAATGACCAAAGCATATAAAATGAGTGTAGCAAATAGACAAAGATCCCCCAAAAAACTCTTTTTTCTTTTCCTTTTTTGGTAGAAAGGTAGAGAAATCCCAATACCCATTCTATCCTTCTTTTTCCTTGCTTCTTTTCCTCTTTCCAGTGTCTTCAGAAAATTCAAGCATTTCTGATTGGTTCAAGATCCTCTGCACTTGAAATGTGCGCCTTGAGGAGGATCCTAAGTCATATCTTGAAGATTGTAGAATCAAATGCATATTTTTGCAGGGGGAATGGGAGAGAACTTGTTTCAGGACAATACTTAAAATAGTCTCAACCAAAATTAAGTTCTTCTGATTCTCTTTCATGGATTTTATGGGTAATTGAACTGCCCTACTAAGCTTTACTCAAACAATTTAAATAAATATTTAAATTCTCAATATGTAGATTGCGTCAACTTGACTTTTGCTAAGAAAAACTCTCCCAAGATTGAGTTTCTCCGGACAGGAATAATAGTGTTGGTGACGATAAAACTGAGTATTCGCTCATCATATTGTGTTTATCTTTCATTCGCTAAAGCATGTTCTATTCTTCGCACGAGAAGATTGAAACCTCTTCCACTGGATTGGGCAAATCCTCTAAGAAACAAGATCATCTTTATACATGCTGAATAGCATTTATTGCAGCATTACTAGAATACATGAATTATCAGAAGATTTGTCCAAGAAAATTACATGTATAAATTATTTGAGATGGTTGACACTAGGTACGTTATGTAATAAAACCATAAACTCCAAGTGATAATGCATAAATTCAACCTAAGTGACATGGCATATAAGCATGGTCAAAATAGCTGCTGTGATTAAGAAGATGACATTCTCCTAGGAATATCAAATGAAGGTGAGAAGCTGAAGCTAAAGAACCATAATCAATCCAATTTAAGAAGAAACCTAAGGAAAAGAAAGGAAACTTAAACAAACTGTCATAATAAAATATCAGATTTGACCATCATTTGATTATGAAACACTGACTCTCCTATAGATCCTAAGACAAAGAATTCATCTCTTTTAATCTTTTTCAGTCCTCTATCCAAGCATGCACTCGAGATTTTGTTAGAAGCTATATATTATTGCCATTTTGGAGGCAATGCTAAATCGTTGTCCCAGAAATTTGTTCAAAGACAAGATAATGGAGTTATGAAGGTTGGTGGTGCGCGGAAGGCAATTGTGGTTTGATAGGATAAGTTGCACTTAAAAGAATATTTGGTTGGATTTTGTAACCTAAATTTGTCAAATGGAGCTCTGCAATTTTTTCTTCAAGTTTTGTTCAAGACTATTTTTAGTTTCTTACACTTTCGTCAGCCTCCTAAATTAATTGAAGCTGCTACGCCCATGGAATTTTTCAGTGAATGCCCTCTTGAATAGAGAAGAAGGGTCCTAAGAATTTTAAAAAAAAAAATGTCGCAGAAAGGCATAGAATTTTTATATGCTCCTCTTTAAAAGATGACATAGAGGTGGACTGGTGATTGAAGAGAGGGATTATGGAGGCAAGAATGGCGGGGATTGCGATGCGACTACGAGTATCTAATAATGAGAACCAGATCGTGAAGAAACGAATGCTCTGTTGAAAGAAATGACCCGTACTGCATTAGCTAACTTGGGATTTTATGACCCTCTTAAGATGACTCATGCTCATCTTAATGGAAATCCTCGATATCGAACATCAAAATCTTCAATCGACATGATCTATTGGCCCTTTCGAACATAAATTAAATCATCAACATATCTCTTCTTCAGATGGAGACATTTCATCGGAGCCAACATACAAGAGAACGAATTTTGAACAAGCATCAGTTTATCCGGGTGCGGATCCAGAATTCTAAATCAGAATTCTATGAAAATGGATGACAAATAACGAAATAAGAGGGGTTTGGAGGTTGCGTATCAGATACCTTGCGTGCGTAGATGTCGGCGAGGGTGGCCCCCCATCCCTCGTTGCTGAAGCTGAACTGGACGATGGAGGAACCGAACAGAACGAACAACGGCCGCTCCGGCCCCACCATTCCTCTTCCTCTTCGTGATTCCGCCGCCTCCATTCTTCCTCTCTCCCTCTCTACATACATCTCTTCACCATGTTCGTTGCATGTATCTCCCCACCATGCTCGCTGCACGTGTTTTGCACGTGACTTGGACCTTTTCTCGCGTTTCCAAAATAAAATAATCTGAGGACGTCAAGCAAGCCATCCGGAAAAGACGCATGGCGGTTTATTTTATTGGATAATTTGTGTCAATTATTTCAGAATACAGTAAAAGAAAATGACCCTCCGGCACCCTCTCACTCCTCCCGTATAAAAAACAAAAAAGCAAGCAAGCACAACCGCTCTTTTATTATTCTCATTTGGCACTCCTGCTGTCTGGAATTAATGGCCCATCAATTTGATTCATGGCATTGTCAAAATAATTTTAGAATCCTCCCCATCTGTCTCAAAAGTGTAATCCAAAGACCCTGCGGCTGTCATTAAGCTGAATAAATTCGGTTTGTATAACCTATTGCTCAAGGAGTTATTTTACATCCAGAATATTGAAATTTATATGAATATTTTTTAAAATTAATATTTACATATATATATCCTCGTCAAATACTTGTTTTCTATGTATACATATGTCATCTAACATCATTAAACAGTTTGTGATTTAAATTAAAATTAAAAAAAAAGATAAATATGCAAAAAAATATATTTATAAGAATATACATGAAAATAGTAATTTTGGAAGGTATTCATGTAATTTTATATATTTAGGAGGATATACATGAAAAAAAATTAGATTTTTGCATAAATACCTTTTTAAATATTAAAATTTGTACGAATACCTTCCAAATTGATATTTACTTATATGTTCTTATAAAATACTATTTTTATATGAATACTTTTGACATAACGATTCAGCTAACATAATTAATCAAAATTATATTTATTTAAATTAAAAATTAATTAAAATTATGAAAGTATCTTTTTATTTCTAAAGTGGGTAACACGTTAACGGATCTCACTCAAACTAAAACAAGTTGAAATAGTAAAAATAAAATTAGATTTTTTGCATGTAAATCCTCATAAATATGTGAAATTAAATGAATACCCTCACAAAGTATTATTTGCATATTTACCCTTATCAAATATTTCTTTTTACACATCTACCTATTAAAGGATATTTCAGTTATTTTTAATTTTAAACCGCTAGTTTCTTAACCGTATTAGATGGGATAGGCATATATGCAAGAAAAAAGAAAAATGGAGGGTATATACGTGAAACAAGTATTTTATAAGGGTATACATGCAAATATCAATTTGAAAAGGATATTCATGTAAATTTTAATATTCAGAAGGATATGTATGCAAAAAAAAAACTCTAATTTTTAGGATCCTTCTCATCTGTCTCAAAAGTGTAATCCAAAGACCCTGCGGTTGTCATTAAGCTGGATAAATTTGGTTTCTATAACCTGCTGCTTAAGGAGTTATTTTACATCCAAAAATTAGATCCTTCGCTAAATAGGTCGGAGTTGAGTTACGGAATCGCCGCTCTTAAATTGGAATCAGTTTTGGTTGCATCAAGAGGCAGTCCCCTTCCCATGAATTGCACTCTTCAATTGCCCTGGAGACACAACGATTCCGATGATTCTCCCCTACTCTGAAGTAATCCACAGGGCTTTTAAATCCGTTTCACTCCAATTTGCAGCATGAAGCATTAAAATTTATCTTTAACATCTAATTATGTTCCCTTGACAAACCCCTCTCTTTTGCGGCCACAATAAGTTGGAGGCCGGTCAAAGTGAGCTTCTGAAAACACTACCATGCATCATTGATTAGGAATTGCAAGTACTAAAATTAATGCGGATTCGATTATAAGAAGCAAATCCGAGCTTTCCCTCTCCTTGTGAATGACCTCCATGTGCTCTTCATTTGTGAAGCCGTGCCGCCGGTTGGATCCAGATGTCAAACTAGGTAATATGTCAGGCCGGAACAATTTTGCTTTGCACACTGGCCCGAGTAAATTACAAAAACTTATTTAAAATTAGAGAATAATTATAGTTACATCCAATAAATTAAAAATCTATAGTTATTCTTCGATGATTTATTTTATCTATCACTTTAACTCATAACTTAACAAAATATTTATCAAATAATTAATATTAAATCAAATCCTAATATCACGTCAGAAAGGTTTTCAAAAATAATCAAAATAATTCAAGATGATATAACAACCATCCAAAAATATAAAAAAATATATGTATTCTTCTTTTTTTTTAAGGATAATTTTAATTTTTAATATGAGACGGATAGATTCGCTAATGTTGTTAGTTTAACTAGATGTAAATATAGGTTCGACAATAGCGTATGTGCATGCCTTTAGTACATCTCAAAAAGTTGCCAATCTTTATAGTTGATTTACTTTCTTTCCTCCATGTGTAGCAAATTATGAGCTGTGAGGAAGCTTTGCTTGCACCATGTGAATCAGCATGGCCGTCCAAATAGCCAATTACAGCGGTTGATTTCTACGAAGGTGCACTGAGATGCATGCTTAATAAATAGGATCCATAAAACTCAATAGCCATGATTGGATACGGTCTAGGCAATAATTTTTCAAGCTCTACTGGGCTGGCACACTAAAATCTTTTGCGGTGCAAGTCATAGGATGACCTTATGGCACATAGCGGGGGGACCATACTTTGTGACCGAGCTAGGGCTTGGTTAAATCTTCCTTGTCCGCCATCAAGGTGGTAGCCTAGTGGTACTGGGCAGGAATTCTAACCTCATGGTTCCAAGTTCGAGTCGCTGCGGCGACGATTAAAATGTGGCTTCGATCATTGCTTGGACATGAGGTATAGGACCGCTCTTGGACCGCTAGTAGCCGGGATGATGACAGGTGTGACGTACTCATACTTGGAACTCGAGCCAGAGCTCAGAGGGGTAGCTGAGCCGGGCCCATGGGTGGGGAAGGCATGAGTAAAACCGGTCGGGGTGCCCAACACACGGCCAT
>JAOXJJ010000725.1:10711265-10737283 GCA_025769935.1 Phoenix roebelenii | reverse complement strand
CTTTTGTTTTCAGCAAAAAAAAAAAAAAAAAAAAAAAAAAAAAAAATCTTCCTTGTCCAACCAAAGCATATCTTTGATCCACCAACAACCAACCTTGCCCGTAGCCAAGTTTAAACTATGGAGCCAGAACACGTACAGTACTTGTCCAACAGTGACAGGCTGCCCCTGATCAATAGCCTTCATTAGTCGACAATCTCAATCTCTATAGCAGTTGGCATGGATCTCTTCCTTCTACCAATTAACACCCAACCCCATCTCTTCAATCTCATGCATTAACATGTATAAGAACTCACTGCACCACCCCAACAAATTGTAGTAATCATAGCTTCATCACACATTCCAAGATGGGTCTAATTCCATCATCTGGTATCCCATATTGCGTCCTCCTCCTGCTGCTGCTCCTAGTACCACTCTTCCATGGTATGTCCGATGGCTGTGGACTCAAGAATTGGACCACAAGCTTTGTTTCGAAGGAACGAGGCCATTCTGTTCTCCATCGTCACAAAAGTTCCATGGATTTTGGCTCCCGACGATGGCCGTTCAGCTTCTTCGACAGAAGGGCTCCTGTACCACCTTCGGCCCCGTCGGAAAGGCACAACTCCATTCGTCCTGACAGAGATGTCTCTCCATGAGACTCATGCCTTCAACATTCGGCCTCATCTTCGAACCCTTTCTTTTCTTTTCCCCTCCTGTCCTTTGATGTCATCTAGGATCGTGTTGAAATGATAACTTATGTTATGGTGTTCTGTTCCTTTCGTTTCGTTTCTTTTTTTCTTTTTTTTTTCCGCTCGGTAAGAGGTGCTACGGTTTTCTTTAAAAAGATGCGGATTGGTGTAAGCTGGACCTTAGGAAAGTGTTTTGAGGGAATGTTGGTTGTTCAGGGCCTAAACAGGGTACGATTGTGGCTACTGGAATAGAAATCTCCCACTTTGAAACGACTGTTTATTTTTCATTTGTGTTGGCTTCTGTGTCACTTGTTTGCAGTTGCCTTTGTTTTCTGATATATGGTTTGGAGTTACCATTTGCTTCCCAGTTATTAAATCTCCACCGGCCTTGTTTTACCTTTGGAGTTACCATTTGCTTTCCATTTATTAAAATTTCTGCTTGAGAGTCGGCTGAAGGTATTATTTGAGTGCATAGTCCACACAAATTTTCACATACTCATTCTGTTTATGTTCTGATGTGCCTGCTAGATTAAAGATTCAAATTCATTCAAATCTAATCATAAGCACCATGGTTGGCCGTGGTCAGCCCTAATAAACTTGTATCTCCCAGTCCATGTAGGTTATGAGTCGGATTTGCTCCGATACCATTTGACCATGTATAAGTATTTAAGATCGTTCCGACAAATAAATGATGTGGAACTAAATACATATCTGTACGGATCCTCATATGAAAATCATGAGATTTCTACTTATTACTGCTGGATATTGTTGCATGCAACGCACTCAGAAAACAAACTTGAGCAGCAGCGACTACATTGAGGGGAGGGGAGTCAATTAGATATGATTAAAGAGGAGAAAGATTGAAGTGGGATGGTTAAGAAAGAGGTTGAGAGCTGGGGCCCACAATTCTTATTTTTTGGGAGGGAAGAGCAGGAATTGGTTGGGCTTTGTGAAGCATTTCATAGAAGAGCTTCTTCCCTCCTTCTAATACCTGCTCCATTAGGAGGGAAAGGTCGCAGGAACTAGTTGCGCAAGGTTGATCTCCGACCTCCAACACTTTGGTTGTAGACTTTGTTCCGTTACACTGCGGCTCGGTGGGTAGGCGCGTGCTTATCTGTTATATATCCTTTTGTATTATATATATTAGAATCCAACGCGCGTGGTGCGTATGCAAAAAAAACTATTCTTTTTTAGCCTCCTTAGGAGCAAGAGATGCATATGGCAGTATATCTACAATAAACTATGTGCCATTTGCACTCGATGCATGATGTAAGAATAGTCGTTGATAACTACGTATACTCACCCTATAAGTGGAATCTCTTAAGTATGCCACGCGCCATGGCCCACCAAGTGAAAACATCTTGCATGGTCTACGAGGTAAAGACATCTTGTTTTCATTTCGCAGTGAATCCAAACTGTTCCTGTATTGTTTTGGCAGGGCATTATACCAAACAACGTCAAGCACGGATGATGATGAATACCATTAATTATTACATTTTTGTCAAGCAAGTAATTCTCTCCCTTTTCAGTTCTATGAAACATGTTAGAGTGCAGTGTGTATTTTATTGTAAATATGCTGCCGCTGGTGTCAACATCAGAGACATTTGCATGCATCAAGGCTAACCAGGCAACCAGCATGAGGAGAGTTTGTTCAGCTAATTCAGGTTAGGTTTTTAAGTATTACAATCTTGTAAAGCATTAGGTCAAGCTACTATTGTTGAACAAGAGCTGAAGGGTTAGAAAGATAAAAATAGCCACCACCAAATGTTGCAAAATAAAAATATAAACCACGAGAAAATCAAAAATATCACAATCCATTGCCTCACCCAAAAAAGACCATTTTGGAATATGTTTTTTAAATTTCTTGGTCCAGTACAAGTATTCTAGATCTATCCAGTATTTAGCCGATTTGAGAGTAAACATATGTCCGTGTAGATACTTATATGCTCTCTCCGTTTAAATTTTGATGTCGTTACCAAAGCAGGGATACAAATTTATTTAAATCCAATCACAAGCACTATGATAAGTCCCTCGTCAATCTATATAAACCTGTGCTGCAATGTTTCCTAATCCATATAGGCCATGGGTCAGATCTCCTCTAATATCATATACCACAACTCATGACCTCATCCAAAAAATCTAGCCGGAAAATGTTATTTGGCTTCCTTAGTCCTATACAAGTATCCAAAATCTATTTAGTGCATAATTAATAGGAGACAAAATACATGCCTGCATGAATCCTCATAAAATATATATATGTAAACAAAAAAATTATATTTTAAAGTTCTCCAATTTATGCATCAACTGATTCCAATCAATAGTTATAGTAGCACGGTATCTGTTTGAGAAAATATAATAGCATGATACTATGTGTTGATTTCCAATAGATTAAGAAATCTCCAAAACACAGGATATTTTGTTTGTAGATGTCCTGAGAATTAATATATATTGTCCCATGAAAATTAAATGGGGATTTCTGACGATTATGTGCAGATGTCCTTCAAGGCCCACTAATATAAGGCCTACTACTATCAGAATTCCTCACACAGGTAAGAGGCCTACTACTACGAACATGTCTACCCAGCCCACTGCCATGAGAACCAAGTATCTTTTACATCAGCTTAAAGCCAAGAAGACCGGATCCATATGCCCCATTGCCCCCTTTAATTATGACGGTTCACTGTAGCAAAATATATTATTTTAAAAAGAAAATTTTGAAAAGCACCGACCGTTAGAAGCTGACACCCAGTTTCGACCGTTGCACCCTCTCCCAAATTTCAAAGTTCTCTCCCACCTCCCCTGCCAGCCGTCCGTTCCCACCGCAATCAACGCCCTAGATCGACCCCTAAAGGTCTTCCCTGAGTCCATCCTCTCGAAACTCTCCTACAAGCTACTGCACTTTGTTCTCTGCTACTGGTGCGATAGGGCAAAAATCTCCCATCTATTTCCTTCCAAGAAATCCATTTCCCTGGATCTCCACACAAAAATCTGAATCTTCCCGCAAAAAAGATTGGATCTTGGTTTTGGGGCATTCGAGAATTCTTCAATCCCATGCCTGAATAGCCCAATTCTTCCACTTCCCCTCCCCCTCGTTTTCTGTGGGTAGAGCATGCCGGTCTCCACCCGGTCGCAGTTCTCCGTCAGCCGCGATGAAACAATCTCGGCAGACCACCGGTCGCGGCAGCCGCCGCCGCTGCCGTCCAATCAAGAACCGCCGCTGCACCCGGCTCATGGTTCAGCCCTCCTCCGGAACCCGCACCATGGACTCAAGGAGAAGATGCGGGCCCTCACCCTCTTCTACGAGCAGCACAAGCAGCAGTTAGCCTCCTCCAAGGACCACTCCTCCCGATCGGAGTCCCGGGTTTTGGCGACCCACCACCGGAGCGTGGAGCTCGTCGACTCCAACCGCAAGAAGGGAGAAGAAGAACAAGAAGGTGAAGAGAAGCGGAAGAAGGAAGCTGATGGAGGAGTAGAGTTGGTGATGAAGGAGAATATCGTGATGCCAGGCCAACCGAAGGCGACGACGAATCCCATCGTCTTCCCAAGAACTGACGCCAAGGAGAACCAAGAAGTCGATGGTGGTGACCGCGTCACTGCGTACTCCTGCCCCAAGAAGCCTGCCGCGACGACGACAGCGGCCAGGAAGCTCTCAATGGGGGGCTTTGGTGCGCAGTCCGAAGGGAGATTTACGAGGAGGAAGGCTGGTGGGGAGCTGGGGGCGATTTCAGAGAATAGCCAGTCAGGGAGCCGGATACTTGTGTTTGTAAGGCTCCGGCCTATGGCCAAGAAGGAGAAGGAGGCCGGATCTCGGTGCTGCGTCAAGATCGTGAACAGAAAGGAAGTATACTTGACAGAGTTTTCATCGGAAACCGACTATCTCCGGCTGAAGAGGCTCCGAGGGCGCCATTTTTGCTTTGATGCCTCGTTTCCTGATTCCACAACACAGCAAGAAGTTTATGGTACCACGTAAGAATTTTCGTCGCACTGGCTTTGTTGGTAGTAGATAAGATGTTGTGATATCTCCACTAAAATCATGTCTGTTATTCTCTTCGCTTTTCTTGATGGTAATGGATTCCCCAAGATTTTTTTCAACCAAAACTCATGGATTAGGATTTGTCTTTGGGCATGATTATTTTTGGAAAAAAGGTTGTTTCTTGTTATACAAACAATAAAATTTCCTAATTAATCATAAATATCTTTTAAAATATTAGGAATTCTTTTTTCTTCTCAAATTTGACCACTAAAAGGTTGTAAAATGTGTCCTTTTGGATCTAAAGTATATGGTTGACCTTTATATAGTGGATGGTCCCAACATTTGTTAACCATCAATTATGGATGGTCCCATCATGTGAACAGCTCTTAATTTGTTTCTATTAATACCTACTTCTGTGCATCTATGCTGCTGCATTCAATTGCCCTCATGCAAATGACTAGTCTTTCTAACTTTCGCATCAAACAAATCTATGAAAATATCATGACATTTGGTTGCATACGTTCGATTTGGTCAAAGTCTCAATCTTATTTATATTTCAATTCAAAGAAAAATATGAATTATTATACCACATACACTATTAATCTCCTCTACTAAATGCCAAGGTTTTCATGGATTGCTTTCTGTGTGCTTGTATATTTGCAGAACAGCAGATCTTGTAGAGGGCGTGCTACAAGGGAGGAATGGGTCAGTTTTCTGCTACGGGGCAACAGGAGCTGGCAAAACATACACAATGTTGGGAACGGTAGAGAACCCGGGGGTCATGGTGCTGGCCATCAAGGACCTCTTCTCTAAAATAAGGCAAAGGAGCTATGATGGAAACCATTCAGTCCAGCTTTCTTATCTTGAGGTCTACAATGAGACTGTTAGAGATTTGTTGTCCCCTGGCAGACCTCTGGTCCTCAGAGAAGATAAACAGGTAAGCTTCAGCTGCCTACTTCGTAGTAACCTCGACATAGTGCAGCTGTCAATTTTGCTCTTAATCAACATTTTTTTTGAAGCTCGTCTATTTATATTGGTTCTTTCAATTCATGAAATGAAAGTACTTTTCTTGGAATAAGCATGGAAAAGCGAAGCCTAATCTCAGAATTCTACATTCACTGCCTCATGGAACCTATATTTTATAGTTTTAGTGATTCCTGTGGTTAAGTTCTACAAATTCTACATTCTGCTCTACATTTGTTGGTTGCTTTGAGTCTCAATTTGTCGAAACATCTTGCTCCTTTCCCAGCACATAATGTGACTAGTTGAACTATTACCTGACTGAGGTGACACTAGGCTGATCATTTTGAACATTTATGTATGGAACTGGCATCTGATGGTAGCTTGGTCCCTTTCTCTTTTCTTCCTTACCACCTAATATATGTACCAGAAAATGGTTATGCATTTTCTTTGGAACCTTCATTTGAAATCCCATGCTTGACTGAAAGAAGCTTCATCAAACAGCATTGTGAGTTTTAAGGGGGAAAAAAAAAGAGAAACAGTTTTTGTACTTATTGCAATGCAGCAATCAGTGTTAATTTGTGCTGATCCTGAATGAAGATTTTGACATTTTTTTCCTGAAGGATAATTGTTATCTGTTATCATGCTGTTTGCTTTAAATGTAGAGAGATTGTTTTCTTTATTTTATTTTTGCAAGTGAAAACATTTTTGTTGCAATTTTGCTTCCAAAATAGGAGGTCCATAATTCAAAAATTTAACTTGCTCTTATATAGAATAGATTAAGCCTTTTTTCTTTTCTTTTCAAATTCATCTTTCTTGCTCTTTCTATTTTTTTTTTTTTTTCAAAGTCTAGATGGAATTCCTGTTCTTTGCTATATGCTGCAAAATTCGAACTGCTCTTATTTGACTAAATATAAGATAGAAGCTGCTGAAATTTCTTGTTCAACATGGCCTCTTGTACATTGCTGTGATGTCAGATAAAATGGAAAGTATGATACTAGGTTGGCTGTTTTATGAGAATAAGTTCACATATTTTGCCACACTTTCATCTAATAAGCTTAGGTGATGCATTATGTTATCGATCTTTTATTTTAGTTCATGTGCTGAAAGAGAAGACAATCTGGTCTGCAAATATTTCAGGGAATTGTAGCTGCAGGCCTTACTCAGTACAGAGCTTACTCAACAGATGAAGTAATCTTCCTCTTCAGTATTCTAATTTCTCAGAAGCTGACTTGAATATAACAAAGCTCACCGAAGATGGTGCTGTTTATCTCTCTTATAGGTTATGGCATTGCTTCAGCAAGGCAATCAAAACCGAACCACCGAACCAACTCGAGTCAACGAGACCTCTTCCAGGTCTCATGCAATACTGCAGGTAATTTTCTTTGTAATTCTCTATTTTTCCATTTGTTCGAATTCCTCAAATATCAAACTCAATATTGATTATGTCAATTGATCTTTTACCCATTGTAGGTCGTTGCCGAATTTAGAGTCAAGGAATCAGGTAATGTTGCATCCCGAGTGGGGAAGCTCTCGCTCATTGATTTAGCTGGATCAGAGAGAGCACTAGCGACTGACCAACGTTCTCAGAGAACAATTGAGGGAGCCAACATTAACCGCTCCCTCCTTGCTTTAAGCAGTTGCATCAATGCTCTTGTGGAGGGAAAGAAGCACATCCCCTATCGCAATTCCAAGCTCACCCAGCTACTCAAGGACTCACTAGGAGGGTCATGCAACACTGTTATGATTGCAAACATAAGCCCAAGCAATCTCTCATTTGGTGAGACACAAAACACTCTTCACTGGGCAGACCGTGCCAAGGAGATAAAGACGAAGGTTTGCTACTTTTGAAATCTCTTGACTAAAGCCTTGAAAAGCCTGTCACGTAGTGTCATTTTGAAATAACTTACACAATCCCAGTTCATGAAAGTACGAATTGTTTAATAACTGAAACATGGAATCAACTAAACTGGAGACTTTCCTGGTATTGTTCAAGTAAGAAATTATACAAACACTTCAAATTGCAACAGATACAAGGTACATTGAATTGCCTTATACTATATCTTTCCACAAAAGTGACCAAAGAAATTATAACATTATCTCTTTTTTTTCTTCCAACGTGTTAATGAGTTAACATACATAGATGCTAATATGACAAGCAGTATATGTAATTTAGTAGCTATATTCAAACCCATTTTAGCTAACTATAATTTCTTGCTACTCTACCAATTAATTGATCCTGGTGTTATTTAGAATATCCATGTTACAATAACTTGTGACATGTTTTAGCTGAATTTTAGATGGAAGGCAATTTTTGGATTGCAAAATATCGAAAAAAACAGCAAGCTACATCTTTTTTGCTCAAATTATGTTTTCTCATATGTTTGCATCTCACTGAAAGCCATAACTATTTACTATTTTCATTACAAAGGTGGCCAGATTTGAACAATTTATTACGCCGTCCTTATTTCTATTTCACGATGTCTTAAAGCCTTAAAGGACATGCAGAATTTGCTGAGTCTTTACAAATTCAAAACTTTTCATGCTAAGTCAACAGAAGATGGAAGTCAAACTGATCTTTTTTTTAAAAAACATTTCAGGCTTGCAATGCAAATGAGGAAGTGATACAGGTGCCAGAATCTGAAACGGAACAGGCAAAACTGCTACTGGAGTTACACAAGGAGAATAGCGAGCTGAGGCAGCAGTTGGTGCGCCACCAACAAAAGCTACTCACTATCCAAGCTCAATCACTGGCAGCAAACTCCTCGCCAGCACCCCCCGCTGTTTCCTCCCCTCTTCTCTCTTCGCCATGTTCGACCCAACGAAAAGTCAAGCGCTCCATCTTATCTGGGAACTGCTTCAGCACGCCTGAGTCGAAGAAGAAATCGACCACTGATGATGCAGTAGTCCAGGAGCTAAAGAAAACAGTGAAAACTTTGGAGGCTGAGATTGAGAGGCTCAAAAAGGAGCATATGCTGCAGATCAAGCAGAAGGATGATTTCATCCATGAACTGATAAATAAAAATGGTTTATTGCCTTTGGAAGAAGGGGGAAAGAGGATCGTCACGAGAGCTAGCTTGCGTAAGGGAGCGAGGGCGGCAGCCGAAGGAGCGTTGAAGAGCCCAAGTCACCGGTTTGTATCCCCAGTGCCGACTGCTAAGAAGCGCAGCTTCTGGGATATAACAACTGGTAACAGCCCATCAGTTCTTGCGGCTAAAGGCAGAAAGACTAGAAGCCATGTTGCTACTGAAACCCCTCCAGCTCCTTCCATGCTGCTTCAGGTATAGATTCCAGTGCTCTGTAGACGTATATCTTAGTATAAGGAGAAAAGTATGGGCTCGCTGTTTGTGTAATGCATTAGATGGCCCATGTGTAAGTACAGTAGCTGCTGTTAATAATGGCTGTTGGTATACATGGAGAATCTTTTGTATTTTACACCAACTGTTTTGTTCTCCTTGAAGTTGGAGTCTGCCCATTCTCCTTATCTTATTTACTTCAGTATGTGAGCATTCTCCTACTGATGCAGCTTGCATATCAATGTTTCTGGTTTGTGTTCTTGTTGGGGCCTCATATTGCAAATCACTTCATTTCAGCCGGGCTTCACTCGTCCGAGACCTGATCCTTCCAAGCGTTGACACAATAAGGAGGAGAAAGATGCAGGAGAAGAAAGAGAGAGGTCTATTCTTTTCTTGTTTGTCTCGCATGCCCCATGTAGTTTGTCAGGGTGATTATTTCTCGCTTTTTTCCCACACCATATCCGAACCTTGTTCCTTATTGTTCTCGGCTTTTAAGTGTATTTAACCTAGATTCTTCAACATGTAATGAATTCATTTCATCAGGAAAGGCTCACAATTCTTTTGGCATGACTGCACTTTGTTTGTTTATTTAATTTTTTATTTTATTTGAAGAGGTGCACAGATCAAAATGAATGTGGAAGCAAAAGGGACACAATCTCAACCTCTGTTATCGGCTGCTGACCAGAAACAATCGCATTTATTTATTCGAGTTCTCCACTTTTATGATTGGTATTTTATATATATATATATATTCTCAGCTGCCATGAATGCTTTTGATGACCATTTCATGCTTTCTCTAGCCTGCTATTATGTGTCACCTCTTTTCTGGGGAAGGTAAGATGTTTACTGACTGATAAGCCATGATACTACAGTTATACACTGTTTATATCAGAACCTCTCGAACGTAATGAGCTTTTATCTCGTGAAAAGAAACCAAACTTCTGATTTGCATTGATCCTTCATTTTCATATTTTGATATTTGTGTGTAAGATATTTTATGTCCTACATGACCAGAAACATTGAATGACTTTTGGTTTATTTGACTCTTAAGTTATTTGGCTCTTTCAATTCCCCATAAAGTGATACTCATAAAGTGTGTGTTAATGGTCAAATTTATGAGGAGTTAATTTCCTCTTGAAACTCCCACTATGATGGCAGTAGAGAGTCTTATGGTATGTAAAAGGTTGGAAATGTGATTCTCTCTTTACCCTATAAATGAATACTATCTCCATCATTTTGGTGTATCTGAATTGAGGGCTAAGTGAGAGAAATCATTTTCCTGAAAGGTATCTGCTCTAAAGATTTCAACAGCAACAAAAGACTTGATCCAGGTATGTCTTCTAAATTACTTAGCCTGATGTTTATATTTGTGAAAATCAAGATAGTTAAAGGTCTTGGGGTTTATGTTTATTAGATCTCTTATGTATTTAGATCTATCCTATTGATTAACATTGTGGGCAAAAATGATTCGAAAGATGGGCGGAAAAATTGGCAAAAATGATTTGAAAGATGGGTGGAAAAATCATTAACTTAAAATTTTATAACATGCTGTATTTATGTCAGCTTTTTTCTTCTCCATTATGGGAGCTTTCTAGATAACTTAATGGCGATGTAAATATTCAAAGTTTCAAACAAGTCTCAAAGAATTGTAATGGAACATCGTCTCCTTTTACAGTGCAGAAATTGAGGTATTGGTAGTTTTTAGTGCGTAAGCTCCTATAATCATTTCATATCAGAATAAGAAGATTCAGACATGGTTATGGAGAGTTTAGATTCTCTCTAGTTCTTGGATTTCTTCCATTCTGCCAAACACTACAAAACCGACGTATGAAGATCCACTTAGCGCTGCTACATGAAATCTCTGCCAAACATATATTCCTACCGAGTTTTTCTGCCTTTTGAGTTCTTCATTTTTTTTCCACTTATGTTTCATAGATGTTTTCTTTCTAGCCAATTCTCATTCATTGTAACCAAAATGTGCCTAACCGAGCCAAACCATTCAGTTCAAGCAGTACCGAACCGACCCGGTGCGAAACCGGATCGATTCTCCTTTTCAATTCGGTTCCTACTGGCCGAAACCGCAAAGGAATCGGTTGGTTTGATAACAACTCAGTATCGAGTCAACCTAGTTTTAAACTGAATTGTATGGATCCTGGTATCGGTTCGGTAGTTCTTGGTTGTAATACTTGTGACACCCACTCTTTCTTCTTCAAGTTTTTATCTTTGTGATTTATGGTAATAAAGTTTACATAAGTTCGAGGGAAAAAGAGTTTGGTCAAACTAATGCATCCTTAGGAGGGGCAATTCAGAGCACAACTAAGAAGTTCGAATTCTCTTGCTACATACGTTTTGGAAGCTAGGAAGTTAGATTCTTTGGCAGTTCAAATGTGAATTGTGACAATAATCCCCTATCCAAAGTAATAATGTACAGTGACCAATCCTTATAAGGGTAGGCATGTGATTTATCTTGTATTGCTTGCACGTGATGCACTGTTTGTCATTAACTTATGGCCCTCAAATGACTAAAAGACTTGAGAGACTGTGATAACAAAGGTCGTAAGAAAAGTTAATCCTTATTTGATCAAATAAATTCCATATGTTTTCTGTTTTTTCTTGCTAATCTTATTTTTATCTCTTGTTTCTTCAAATTCACCATCAACCACAATTTTCAGAATATTGTCAAGAAGTTAAACAACTAGTACAGAATGATCTGTATAGAAAGAAGTCATGCTCCTGTCACACATAACAAGCTTGTTCTAGAGGAAAAGCGTGTTAGAGTTCATTTGTGTTGGATTGGATTGATTTCCACATGGTTGGGGAATCTAAATATTCATTTCCTAACACCACATCATTTCTAGGTTACTAAGAAGTAAGAACATTAGTGGTGGAGGTGGCAAGGATCCGTTCCTGTTGAACTCACCTATCATTGGATACGGCAATAGGAATATTGTAATGCCTAGGAGTGATCCCAGGCGGCATTGTTAGTCCAACGGGCCAAATCCATTACCATACTAACTTGCATTCCACTTACAAGTTGACATCATTCTCTGACTACTTGAATATTTGGGACTTTTGTATGGAGTGTTTAGTCTTATGTCAGTATGCACCGGGTAGATCTTAGTTCCTTATACAAGACCAAAGAACCTAAAAAGTAGTTCTAGCTAGCCTTTTTTTGTGAAATCCTAAGTTGTTACAAATGATATTAGAGCAGACCAGGCCTATGGCTTATATGGACTAAAGGACACTACAACATGGATTCATAGCGGTCGATCACTAGCTGATCGTAGCATTTGTGATTAGATTTAAATGGACTTGGACTCCTAACTCGACGAGGAGCCAGGGTTTCAGTAGATGGAGTATGTGAGGATCCGTGCATGTATGTATTTAGTCCCATATCGGCTAGGCACTGTACATATCTTAGGTACTTATATAAGACCAAAGAACCAAAACAACACTTTTCGATTAGCCTTTTCAGGAACTTTTGAGTTGGTACATTTGTACCCAAAAAGAAAATATCAATTTAATTTTTTTATTTGAGAGGGGGTACTGGAATGTCTTGAATCTTGATATGGTAGACAACATGATAATGGGCTACCCAAATTTTATGAGGTTTGGTGAAGCAATAGTATTTATGTAGCTGTAATCCATCTACCAAAAGAGCTGAGCTCGGTACATGAAGGCTTCTTGGTATCTTCCACATAAAAATTTTCAATACTCTCAACTGTATGAATTTAAAACCTTTTAGTGCTGCATCATTATAAAGTCCGATTAAACCAATTAAAGACTATCTGAATCCTTCCTGTCCCTCAAATCTTGGAATTTCAATACCTTGGTCGATTTGGAATTAAATATGGCTTAAATTCTGGTATAAAAGAGAGTTTCCTCATCGGTTATCGTGCTTTGCAACGGCAACGTTGGTCATGATGGAGAAATTTAGTAGGAACCGACGAGAGACAATCCACTGCTACGCTGTGATATAAAAGCATCCAATATAGTGTTATTTGTGGTGCCCATTATGATGTTAAATTCTCTCCTATAACCCTTAATTTTCCCCCCCCTTTTTGGGCTCATTTAACCTTGAGTCGACCCCACAGACAAGTGCCATCTATAAGTTTCATGTTTTCAAGAACTTGATGCTTAAATGGTTGATTTTTTTCCCTTATTTTCTGGAGTGAAAATGTGGCAGGTTACCATATTTATTAGAGACATGTAATAAGAGTTAGGTAGTCGGTCCAAAAGTTGGAAGAATTCATAGCCAAGTTGCGTGGGTTGGGTTTTGGATTAAATTATTTGGAGGATTTAGACCTTTTTAAAGAATTTATATTGGAAATAGCACTTGATTATTGAATCAAACTGAAAACCCAACCTGAGTTTCACATTGGGACGAGTCACTTGGCTGAGCCTAGAGCATCATTTATCTCGGCAAACGTTATTTGATGTTGATATACCACTTGATTCAACTTAGTGATAGAGCAAGGCCAATTTCAGAAAAGAATAAAAAAATATTAAATGAGGCAATCCAAAGTTTTAAGTTTTGAGCGCCTATACAACAATTTGTTAGGATGCGTTTGATTGGAGTAATCTAGTATGGAAAAATAAATCTTATATCAAGTTACCATGTTTGGTATAAAAAATAGATGAAAGAGATGGTAAAATAAATGCTAGATCCTAAATCTATTTTTTTGAAAGAGAAAATAAAATAAATATCGGAGTGGTATTTATTTTTCTACACTAGATTACAAAGTGGTGGTTATATGAAAATATCATTTTATGAAAATGCTCTCACCTATATTAATTACACTAATATATTATATTAATATTATATTAATATATTGACTAATAATATTTATAAAAATAATATATTTAATATATTTATTAATAAAGATTAACTATTAGTAAATAATTAACACATATTTATTAATTATCAATAAATCTAACATAGGATTTATTAACAAATAATATATTTATTTGTATACCCAAATAAACTAAAATTTATGTATAATATGAAATACATTTTTAATATATATATTAATTAATTTAAAATATTTATTAACTCATGTAAATATATTTAATAGTCGAAACAACTAATATTGATAGTGTTTATGTAAGTAGGCCATAAATGGCCAATTAATAGACCGAAAAAAATATTTTACTAGAATTATTTATTTAAGGGTTATTTTTATACAAGCTTATCTCCAACCAAACATAGTAATTTTTTTTTTGATGGTATTTTTTTGAATATTTTTTCTACAATCAAACATGGTAAAATATATTTTCTCACATAATTATTTTTTTAGATAAATAATTTTTAGAAATTATCAGATGACTCTTGATCTGATATCCACAACCAAATGAATATTTAGCATCCATAGATTCTTTCATGTAGGTGGTGTAACTCTTAACGTAGGAAAGTCTGGAACAATTGAGGGCCTGCAGATTCTCCCTCTGTATGTGTGTCTGCTGTATCTTTGTGTGTGCAAAATTTGGACTATCACTTATCATAGAAGCCGTTGCATATCCTCTTTTAAACACTAATATTTATTTACTAAAATATAAGAAGAGATATGTCACTCTTAACTGAAGTGGTCTTCATGTGCTTCCCTTTGACAATAGAGTAGCTCTAACACATATAATCATTTGAAATGTTCTCGGTCTCTCTCTCTCTCTTAAAAAAAAAAAGATTTCTAAATCGACTACTGATATAATATGAATTAGAGTAACTGGTTAGGTTAACACTAATTTATTTTAAACTCAAGGACTGATGTTTAAGGCTTGCAGAGGTTTGAGTTTGCCAATTTTCTGTTTCCAAACCTAAATCAGATACACAAGATTGAAACTGCACTCAATTTGCAAATATGCATCCATACTTGATTGTTTATCAAATAACTATAGTATTGGGCTTGGACGTGCAATGCATATGTGGATTTTGAAAGCTCTCCTGTAGCTCGTGGCTTAAGCTTGTTCCATACACACAAATTAGTTCGAGTATAGACTGAGCTAAGCTTAAAACCAATTTGGCCTAGAATATCTTACGTCTGTCCCTCTAGATAGAGAAAAATCCCACTCAATTTGAAGTAGAGCAACAAACTTAGAGAATTCTGCAATTTTAGTTTCAAAATGAAAGGAACTTACGAGCTAGTGTTTCATATAAAGGTCTCGAGGGAGGTTTAGAGAGAGTCTGATGTAGAGAGCTTTTGCTATAATGGTATATATAATGAATGACCTCATGCTGCCATACAGTAACATCCTTAATAAGATGGATTTCTATTGAAGTATACAGTTTAACAATATATAATTTTAAATTTTTATACCACTGGAGCACTTCACATTGTTATGCATAAACAACTGATGCTAAATTTGTAAGGACCCATGTGGACATGTATTTAGTCCCAGATTGGCTATACAGCATATATATTTTGTTAAGAAACTTAAATAATATCTTCCGACTAGTTTTTTTAGGTGAAGTTTTCAATCGTCACAAATAATATCAGAGCAGATCCAATCCGTAATCTATGTGGACCAGAGGGCACTATAGTAAGAATTTATGAGAGCTAATTATGATGCTTGTGATTAAATCTAAATAGATTTAGATCCTTAGTCTCGTAAGGACGCTAGAATTTAAGTAAAGAAAGTATGTAAGAATCAGTGTAGGTAGATATTTAGTTTTATATTCTCTGTGTAGGATCAAAATTTTTAAATAGCACCTTTCGCTAGTTCTGAGAGGGTTTTTCATGCAACGAGGCAACGTAGATACAGTCGGATCTGATCTCTCCCTCACCCAAAAAGTACGAAAAAACAAAAAAAAAAAAATCGCTCGTCTGTTAACTCATTGGCTAACTAAAGAATTCGAGATTATAAGCCCTTTTTCCTGCCTCCTAGCTTCACTCTGGTCAGAATTAGGATCCAAGAACTTATGGATTCCTTTATAGGAACTCGTTCCCCCATTTTATCGTTATGCGACACAAAGGTACACAGTCATGATAGCTGCGATAATAACGATAATAATAAACTAATGATGGCCCAACATAGCACAAGCAGCAAAAGCCCCCAAAGTGGTTCCATGTTCCAAACTTTAGCTTTGAGCCCTTTGAACGACAGTATGAATAAATCCCATGTCTGATAATTCCAAGGGCTCACCCAACGAGGTCACAATCCATATAGATTCTCATGTCCCAGCTGTAACCTACACTCTCTGAAATCTCCCTCCCTCTCTCTCTCCCTCTCTCTGCTTTGCTTTCGCATGCCTCGGGATGGCAAATCTGACCAAGAGTCCAAATTCCCAAAGACCACATTTCAACACCTCTTTCCCTCTTCCTATTATAACCTTTCACAACCCCCCCCCCCTAAAAAAAAAAAATGTTAAGCGACAGAAAATTCCACTCGAAAGCTATAGGATGGGGCTGCACTGTCCCGCTTAGAATTGATTGGTCACATCTATGGTGATGTGAGGATGATGGGCTTGGAGTCATCTTGTGAAAATTGAAATCACTTAACATGAACAAGGAATCCACACGCAACTGCTGATTGATCAAGTTTTGGATGGTTTGATATGATTTAATCCTGACAGATTGATTTAATTTAGTATTAATAAGTCGCTCTAAGGGAAGGTGGCTCTCCTTCTCTAAATCAGTAACAGATGCCTTCATGATTTGCATCAGCGATGAGCTTCTATAGAAATTACCAGAAGGTTGGGATGCTTTCATGAAGATCCATACCACATCCATACCCAAAGCCTTGTGCACAAAGTAAGCCAGAGGTCTTCACATATAATTCTCAAGGCTTAATTATGTTAAAGAAAACTTAATTCCGAGCCACAACATAAAACTAAATCTACTTCTACTACTTGGATAAAAATCTCTTGATATGTAAGCTAAACTGTCCATTAGCTTATAGAAGTTTGCTTTGATGGAAAATTATTAAGAACCATACAGGTTGATCAGCTATTTGCTAAATGGATCCATGAATCTATATTGTTAATCAAAAAACCAAGATAGCAAGGTTGAAGAGAACCAAGACGGAATCTTTGGCCGGAAGACTTGTGCAGTGTTGCACCTTGCTCATATTCCGGATCATCATGGAGTATTTTAACACCTTAATCTTTCTTCTACAAAAAGGATTACAGCTAAGCAAGAGTGGAACAATATCCCAATGCGATTGGCCGATAAACCAATGATGGCCAAGGCTGAAAGCACAGCATGGGGCATGATGTCGCACGAGTTGCTCTCGAAATATTAGTTTAACTATGGGCAGTGGTTATACATTATTGAGCTATACTTGGTCTACATTGAGTAGGCTGTCCATTCTTCTTGTGTCAAACATGTCCCCTCTAAGGCCTAAACCATCATAAAATGAATCAAAGCAAATGCACCAAAACCCATCTTTTCTATGGTTTGTCCTGTTTGAATATAATAACACGGACATCACTTCCAAGTTCCATCCACAGACCATCGAATTGAATATTATTAAGTACCTTCACCCGCTATCATTTCGCCTGCTGTAGGAACCTTGACTACTGGAAATGACGATGCACCACTATCTCTCACGGTTTGACTATGTTCAGGCATTTATACGTCCGACTATATTTAAAACCGAACCGTTGGAAAAAAGGACAGTTCATTTAATGGTTAGCAAAAATTAAGAGAAAAGTTGGCAAACACAACTATTCACCTTATTCACCAAACAACAACAAAATAGTCCGGAAAAAAAAAAAAAAATCTCCTCCCCCTGGTTCTGCTGCTCCTGTTCTTCCGCCCTCCCCTCCCAGAAAAAAAAGAAGAAATCATTTAGAAAAACTAATCCATCCAAAAGCATGGGATGAAGAAATTACTTCTGAGACATCCATTTAGAGACGCTTATCAGAGTGTATTCCTTACGTTAGATCCTCCTATTCTCCAAATAGAAATTATAAGAAAGAGATATAAACACATAAATAGCCAACTACAATATATACTCCCAACTTACACGATGTTACAACAATTGTTTCGACAAACCTTCAAGCCAACCACTAGTTTTAAGCATTACCAGTAGAGCACTATACCGCAATGGAACACCTTATCTACTAAATCTAACAAAACAGTCCCCAAAGCAAACGAGTTTATTACCAGCAGAATGGAAGGGGAAAGAAGAAAAAGAAAAAGGGGAGGAAAAGGGCGAAACAGAAGCAACCACCCAAAGTACCATGCTTACCGGAAAGAACCTAAATCTTTTTCCATGGCCAAGGAGAGAATAGGATCAGAATCCATTTGGATCATCAAACTCTTAGCAAGTAGATACTGAGCTCAGGGCCGCCATTGTTATCAGGGTTCATCATGTAGAAGGCCTCGGAGTCTTTAGATCCCACCACCCGCTCGAACCTCGCCCTCATGTACATCATCTCCCCCTCGGAGCTGGAGCCGCCATCCCCCGGCAGCACCCCTGCGCCCATCGACACCGGCTCGACCGCCCGCAGCACCCTCCAATCCGCCGGCCCGCACTCGCGCCGCACCGCGTAGCCGCACTTCTTCCCGTTGCAGTACGCGCGCCAAAGAGGCTCCTCCAGCAGCTTCCCCGCCGCCTTCCCGTCCCTCCGCTCGCACTCGAGGGCAATTCGCACCAGCCCCGATGCCATCTCCCTCACGAGCGTGCTCGTCGGCGTCGCGAGCTCGATGAGCAGCGCCGGGCACGACCGGGGGTCCACCTGGAATGCGAAATGGACGTGGCCCCGGCGGTGCCCGAACAGGGTGCCGGTGACACGGGGACCAAGGCCCCCCAGCCGATGCCGCCGGGCAATTGCCGCCGCTATCACCGACCGGAACCTCGAGACGGCTACGGCAGCAGAGGAAGCCCCCCTTTTCCTTGCAGCCGGTGGAGCGGCCCCCACGGCCTCATCCTCACAACCATTCGATGAGGAGTTGGAGAAAGCGAGAAACTCGTCCTCTGCCTTCCCATCTCCATGCTTCCTCTCCTCACCCCCACCTCCCTTTCCGATAATCCGTTGGAAGTGCCTCTTGGAGAAGGAGAAGGATGACTCATGGGGGGTTCTCGCCATGATGGTCCTCATCTGCAGGGAGCTAAAGACAACAGGAGTAAAAGAAACGAGAGGGAGGTGCGAAAGAAAAAAAAAGAGTGGAGAGCGCGCTGAATGATCGAGGAGTAAAGACAATAGCGAGATTAGAGATTCCCTTCTTGTGTCTCCTTTTGGGCTTGGGGCTCATTTATTCCATGCTTCTGGTCCTTTTTGTCAGCCGCTGGGGTCCGTACTGGGAGATGGCAAGAGGATGCTGACAGCAGGAGGGAGGTGACCAGACCCACCAAACTGTTTGCAAGAAATAATTTTAAAAAAAAAAATCCAAAAAACACAAACGGTACCAGATGCAAGAGAGAGGAGGAAACAAAGGAGAGGCGATCGAAAGTGAGATAAGACCGTTGGTGTGAAAACCTTGGGATGGGTGGGCGGAGGTGGGCCCAGAGATGAGGGGAAAGTAAAAGAGCAGCTTTGACTGGCTGAGGTTCATGGCAAACACCTTAACTGCAGGTGAAGACACAGCAACCGTACTTAACCTATGGGAGACAAACACCACAGCTGCTGTCTTCCTTGTGCTGGTCTCTGATTTGATAGGGGTCGGCTGATGGTCCCGGGGTTTCCCGGGAGGTGCAGCACAAGCATATGACATGTCTAATGTATCCATATATAGAATCCTTTCTCGCCGAAGAACCTCTAAACTCTTCAACAGGCTTCTAATTTCAGGTCTGGTCTCGAATTTGGAGTAGATTGCAGTACTACCAACCACTCATTTAGATGCAAAAGCTGTCCTCCTTTCGCATCTTTGTGCATGCTTTGCGATGCGAGACATGATTAGTTTCTCATTGTGCACTGTGCACAAGAAGACTGGTGTAACAATTCATCAGCAGCCGTCCGATGGAAGACGATTCGCTATTGTTGGAATCATTATAGATCTATTGATTTATTTGTTATTTGTGATTGATTGTATCAAATATAATCGATCTTATCAAACTCCATCAGCTTCTTAGTACTATATAAAGACTGCGTTTATATTGTGATTGGTTGTATCAAATATAGTCGATCTTATCAAACTCCATCAACTTTTTAGTACCATATAAAAGCTGCTTTTATAAATATAATTTCCTTCTCAAAAAAAAAATAATCAACCAATGACCCTACAATGATTCTAGCAGCCATCACCAAAAACATCTCTCTCGTAACTGGAAAGACCGATACATGACAAATACAGCTAATGCCAAACCTGGATCAATAATTTTAGCAACAAAAAAACTTGGGAATATGGGCATGGATGGGAATAAGCAAACATAAGCGGCACTAAGATGGTACGATACATGAAGGAGTGCTGCATCCGAGTACCTATCCTCGTGAGTCCTTTTTCTGTTGAAATCCTGGTAGGCTTCCATGGCTACATTATGATGAGACAGTTATTACAAACAGATTAATGAATGCAGGCTCATTCATACACCGTCCCTTTTTGTGATTTCGCCTCTAGTCTGGGGTTGCATGGACAGGAATCCTTGGGGTCCAATTCTTGCTACCAGTCTGTGATATCAAGGTGATCATAGAAAGCCATGCTAAAGAAGTATGAATTGGGGCTATGTCAGAGAAATCCATTTGAAATTTTGCCGGATGGACTTCATCGTTTCGATGAAGATGACCTCGCCGAGCTCGTAGTTAGTAGAATCAACTTGCGATTGCGAAAGATAAAACTCTAATGATTTAGCTGATATGGAAGAAGTTTTTGACATACCTTGAACTGGAAAGCCATCATAGCCGAAGTCATGAGCAACCGGCGGTCCTGGCAGTTGGCCTAATTTAGGGTTGGAATGTTCCTAGGAGGCAAAGGTACATTGGTCCATGGAAACTCAATTATCCTCTTCCCTGGAGGTTTCAGTCAAGCACACCCTGTTCATTTATTTTAGCCTACTAGTTGGCATATCTAGGCTGATCTTACACTTCATAAACAAGACATTCTCAGAGTTGGCCAACACATGCCACTAAAGATTTAACGAATTTGCACACTGATATACATAATATAGGAAATTGAGTTAGACTCTTCATTTTTAAGGTTGGGAGACTGATTCAGACATTTTAAAGATAACTAAGAGTACCTTCCGAGCATTCTTTGAGCTTGAAATCAAAATATGAGATGGCCTATAAATGATCTAGCAGTTCTGCTGCTAAGAGTTATGGAGTAAAAGGATATCTTTTATCCCAAAAGGTCGCAAAACAGTTTTTCCAGCACCAAATTGATCATTAAACAGTGCAAAAGGCCGTCGTTGCAGCAAGGTTCAGAAGTTGCTCGACCAGGTGCGAGCAATGACAGGAGCATGATGCAAGATACATATAAAAGTTAAACAGTACATAGAATAAAAATATGGAAGCAAATGGCAATGTTTCTATAATTGGACTAAAACCAAGAGAAGGAAAGTTGATAGGCTTGTCTGATATTGTCCGAGTATAGTTGCTCCCCAAACACGGTCAGCATGATGTCCTTAATGTTCGGAGCAAAACAGAGATATTTAATAATGTGAAAAACATAGTAAGACAACGGTACGAATGGACAAGATCCTAGTCAGAGCAATATGTTGGAAAAACGACCCAGATTCATGAGCCTACAGGTGAAGAAAGACCTTCAAACCTTGCACAGACTATTGACTGATTTTGGCATCCACAATGCTTCTCATTATTTTTGTCCCAAACACCTCCTTTTCCCCCTTCTTTTTAGAGAAAAATACCTGCATGTTTGGACATGCAGTAAGGTCACAGATTCTGTCCAAGTCTGGGGAATGTTTAAAGGATTACTCTTGCACCTCAGTTGCATGAGCATAGACTATGACCGATAATGTCAGCCTTCCTAAATGTCAACCAGCCTTCTAGGTTCAGCATAGGCCCTCTTTTGTCTAAAGTTGCATTGGCCTGTATGCTGAGACCCAATTTTAGAAGGTTGATGTCAGGTTGACCACTTAAAACGAGAATCAGCTTAGACATTCCAAGGAGCCTCTACGGGTTAGAATTATGCTTCCCTAGACAACCTATTTTGATGAAAAGGTTGGATGGTAATGACCGTCAGTTTGACACTGTTATATGAGCTTATACTGATGACTGCCTACCATGTTTTAAGTTTGTGGATATAGGGAAGAAGAAAAAGGAAATGCATGTCCAACACTACAGTGAATTTGGATTTATACATTAAGTTGTTATGGAACTTTACAATAGATAAGATATCACATAAGACTTTAGGAACATAATCATACCTAAACTGAGTTCGGGTTATCATTAGGGCTTCTAGATCACTTTCATGGGAACTTACTCCCTCAAATCTCACGCGTGAACAGAAAAGTGGATGATAAATATCTGCATGGAATTAATACTGAGAAAAGAAGAACAATAAGATCACAATGGCATGATTCATATTGCAGGAGGAGATACTGCAATTCTATTGTGATTAAGTTGTGATTTTTATTTGTAAGGTTGGAGATAATATCGTTGTCAAAGTACCTGAAATCTTCTCAACAGACAAGACAAGATTTAAAATCAAGATGTACGGATCCTGGCTATGCCATGGCCTTTTTGATACACTAACACTGCTTGTGTATAGCATCTATTACAAAATTCCCCTACATTCTACAACCTCTCAGAAAGTCAAAACAGTGTCTTCAACTGTGGAATCAATATCAAATCAGTGGAGAAGGCAGTGCAATACAGCAAGATTCAGATGTTATCAAACCAAACTTGAAAGACAAGGGGGAAACAAAAGATTAACATTTTGGAAGCAAATGATATGTTTCAGAAATTGGAAAAGAATTCAGGATAAACTGTTCGAGCTCTCATATGCAATTTAAAAGCAGCTATCTCCTTGAGTCTACATCATTAGCATGATATAAAAAAGTTTCCAAGTACAGAGAGAACTATATCTACAAAGTAAAGGCCAGCAATGACAGAAGAATAATCAGTGAGATATTAAAATAAGCAGGCAAAATCCTATCATACATCTCATTAGGGGTTAGAAAAATGACATTCCTCGTATTTTTTGCGGATATGTCAGCTGAAATGTGAAAACAGACCTACACACAGACCCTGATTGTTATTGTCTGCATTGTTTTATACTTTTAACTATTTTTAGAACATACATCCTAACTTTGTTAGACATTTTTGAGATATAAGTGTGTAAATATACACATATATTAAATGCTAATATACTCTTGAGAGGATAGCTAAGATGGTCCTCTCGCCTTCAAAATCAATGATAGACCATCCAAATTCAATATCTAAACTGCTGAACATGATCTACACAATAAAAAATATTCATAAACCAAATCATGTGTTTTGATAATCTCTAACCTACGCATTATAGCAGTACAAAAACAAACACTATTAATTGCACTAGTGTGATAAGATACAGAATAGGACATATAAATTGAAAATCCACTTTATGGATCATTATGCAGACATCTGAAAACATGGTACATATAAATTCAATAGGTCTTAATGGATTAGATCGTAGTAAAACATACATGGGCTAAGAATTGTTGGTAAGAGTCTCCTCATCTCTAGAAATTTGTGTCTACAAAAACATGAGACAATTCTTCTGTGATTGAACACGTCAATAAAACACCTTATATTTCCTACAATTTTCAAATATTGTTTTAAATTTTATTTCAAGTGTTCTACATGGATTTGAATTCATGAGAGCACCCATTATCATGATTCCATCAAATGATTTCCTAACTATGATCTCCCCTGTCTTATAATCTTGCCAACAAGCCGTTAAAATATTTATGACAATTGATGCTCAAAAAGCCTAGAAGTGCTAAACTTTCTGTATAAATATTTTAATTATCATCATTATACGACTTAAATTGATAAAAAATTCTGAAAGCATCATTGAATGATTGTTTCTATCTTCTTAGATGGATGGGCACAATTATTTGTTCCTGTGGAATCTACAGGCAGGCAGATCTCATGCACAGTAACTTTTGGAACAGGATGCAGCAACTCACTTCTCTTATGATTTAATAGTTGAGGATACTGTGCCAGTTCATACCATAATGTTCAATTTGAACAGATATCTTGCTAACCGGTGCATGAAACTTGCAGCAGGAAGGAGGAACAAGCCTAACCTTGGGGTGTTTCTGATACTGGTGCAGCAGTTCATTGACAGCCATCAAATGGAAGTTGAATGCCATCAAAGAAATCTGCCAAAAATGTAGACAGGATGAAAAATGCAGCAATAAGATTTTCACTACAAAGAAGAGATTTGACAACCAGGAATTCAGATTTCAATAACCACAAGTTTTACTTACGAGAAAGCTTTACCTTGCTGGGCAGATACAACCCTATGAATATGACGAGCACTATACTTCTATTTGCGGCTCCATGTGAAGAAACAACAACTGTGCATAGTACCCTTCCTGACTCCAGATTTAAGTCTGAAATTGAACAGAAAATAAACCATTTCACTTCTGTGATTTTCCCAGTGCTTTCATATGACAAGGGTTACCATGGTATTGATGCTCCAGATGGTTGTTGGTCTATGGCAGCATTTGGAGAAATTATAAAGATTTACGAAAAAATTGTGCATGCCAAAACCCTTTTGTGCAAGTCTGCAACTGATAAGCAAATACACCTCTTCACTTCTACCATGTTGCCTATTGACTGGACTATATGAGCTTCTGTGGCACCATTCTTGAGACAGGCTGTCACCCTGTGCCACAGAATGAGAAGTTATGATGGTACAGAAGGAGGGGAAAAGCCAAAAGACTAGCTGTTTCCCTATAGCAAGTTGCAGCACATATGAAATAGCCATTTTACAATTGCATATGAAATATGGCACAGCTGCTTTGAAACCTACTGAATAATATCCAAGAAAACAAGAAGGCAAGAAACAAAGTGTTGTTGCAAGTTGAAGTGCAGAAGCAGATAGTAAAGAAGCATTTAGAGAGATAACACCTCAAAACAAGATTGAAGCATGTAGGCTCAACATTCATATATACCAACAAACTTCATGGAAGAGAGCAATGTTCTTGATAAGACAGAACAGTTATTTTATTTGCAAACCAAATCTAAGATATTATACATGAAAGTATGCAAAATGGGCCAGATTTACCATTTTCACAAATACAGGCACAAGACAATAAGAAACTGTTGCTTAGATAATTCAAAATGCATGTTTTAGAATTTGCAAAATTAGCTCTCTCTCTCTCTCTCTCTCTCTCTCTCTCTCTCTCTCTCTCTCTCTCTCTCTTTCTCTCTCTACACATATGTGTGCTTGAAAATCAGAACTAAACAAGTAAAGGAGAGTTGGATCATTAGTATAGGATTGAAGGATTTATCACTTCCCTAAAGTTGTGGTTGCCTCCATACATTCAGGGTCATACAGTTCATCTTACCAAAATTCAAGAGCCCAATCACCAACACCAGTGATCTCAGCACACAAATTCAAAGCAAGACAAACCCTTCCATCTTTTTGGCAAGAGATTGCAAAGTAGACAAAGGAAGCAACGAAATTTTTTTTGCAGATTTTGAAAGGCTTAGGATGCAAAAGATCAAATGGAAAGAGTGCCCACAATCCTCCATCAGGTAATTGCTTAGAAAATCTGCAGAACATAATAAAATTAATTAAATCGCAGTAGTTGGCTTGGCCGAACCCTAATGCACCTGCTCGGCTTGGCTCAGCACCTCGCAATCATATGAAAGGACGGACCAGTTGGTGCATGTGAACCTTAGTCAAGAATCCCTTGCATGTACAACAAAGTACAGAAAGAAGGAATTAGTTTCCTAATATAAGACTGAAAAAATGCAGCAACATGCCAATAACTGTTAGCATGGTACCTCTCCCCTAGTGGGCTTGCCCTTGGAGGAGGTTGGGTGTTTGAATCCTGGGTTTTGCTCAAAGAAGAAAAAGGAAAAACATAGAAACATTAAGAGACATCATTATTTTGAAGCTTTATCAGATTAAGGATCGATATAATAGAGAAAACGAACCCCAAATAAAGCACTCAACTGATCATCATAAAATCTAGAAAAATTATCAATACATTTATAGAAATTCTTAAGGCGCAACAAGCTCTCTCTCTCTCTCTCTCTCTCTCTCTCTCTCTCTCCCTCTCTCTCTCTCT
>JAOXJJ010000725.1:10670561-10698997 GCA_025769935.1 Phoenix roebelenii | reverse complement strand
ACCCCCCGAAAAAAGTGTGCTTTATCACTCACTATCAAGTTGTATGTCTGCATAATTTGGCTTTTAGAATCTGCAACCGTGAATCCATTTTTGTACTCCTAGCTGGCTTCCTAAAGGAGACAATGTGAAAACAGCCGTATATGTCTACATTTTGCCAAATTGTCTCGAAACCATGTTCAACCTTATACCAATGTACACTTCTAATGCTATATGCATCAAATTCCACATAAAAGCCTCCAATAGCTAGTCATTATTCCGTTCCCTCATGCTACAATTATTCAACCATCTTTGTTCTCAGATTTTGAATATAACTAGCATATAACCTGCGCAATGCGCAGGTTGCAGTTTTTTCTTCTTTTTTGTATTAGATATTAGATTGTAATGACCGTCACAGTGAATTTAGAGAGAACCCTAGAATTTGTATTGAGCTGACCAACCCATTTAATTACAAAGTCAGCAAGCCAGCCAAGGTTGCCTCCTCGAACCCACGTAAACTTCATCACTGCCCATGGGCTGGATGAAGGGAACCTCGCATATATCATAAAGGAAATTTAACTTCGTATTGGAGGCAAATTGGAATTTACTGTTCTTGCTAAGTTTCTTTTGGGTTCATCAATCATCACACCATCATCATTTCTTGGAGACTTCACGGTCTAGGTAGATATCTTCACAGCATAAAAACACATGTTGCTCATTTTCTGACTTGCAGCAAGTTGCCCATATCTTTAGACCTTACTCTGATGGAAGGTCTTTCTAGTTCACGAGTTGAACTAATGGCAATCTATACACAAATGAGAACATCCATTTAAACCATCGTAGGATGACCCGCCCGTTACCCTACACTTGATGGGAGCTCTCGGTCCCCAAGCCCCACACCATTGCCTTCCGTTGTCTCTTGGCTTCTTGCCGGATTGCAATACTGTCGTGAATCGATAGGAAGATAAGCGCCAAGGTTTAGCTCGTATGAATTGAAAGTGGCAGCAAATTCCTACGCCTAAATTGATTAGATCACATACTCGGATGGATGGAAATTGATTGCCTAGTGGCTAATCATTTGAACGGAAATGAGAATTACAAAGTACAAGTACAGACAAATAAATCTAGTGGGGCATACAAAGTTTCCGCACTAGCTCAATCTAACAGAGGTAGACTTTCCTCTTGCTAGCCTAATCTAGTGAGAACTTGATGTGGTTCTTCCTAGCCCAAGCCCTAAGGCCGAATTTTACAAGTGGACTCTCCACAGGTTTCTTTACAATCTGGATGCCCCGCACTTCTGCATTTCAAGGGTATTTATAGATTGCAAGATTGGATAAAGTTGCTGGGATGCAGTTGCCTTTGACTGCAGTTGGTGGGTTAGCTGCGGTTGGCTCGTAGGATCCAACTGACCGGGCCGCGCATCCTGAAAAACTGGGCGCACACCCAAGCGAGATTCTTTACAATGCTCCTCGATCTTTTGGAACCCTCGGGGTGGGATTTAGGCGGATACCCTGTTGGTATAGTAGGGGGTCACTGTTGCGTGCGTCTTCCGTGCCACGCGCACCGCCAAGGCCACGGCTCGGCAAAATCCGCCTGCAATGCTCCACAGACTTTGAAACCCTCGGGGTAAGCTTTGGACGGATGCCCTGCTGGGTTAGTAGGAGATCGTTGCTGCGGCGCGCCCGCGCACGGCTAAGGCCACGGAGCAATCTGGCTCGGGCCAAATTCATTTGCAATGCTCCTCAGTACTTTGAAACCCTCAGGGTAAGCTTTGGCCGGATGCCCCACTGGGGTAGTAGGGAAGGAATGCCCCATTAGGTTCGAATAAGAGCGCACGCCCTTATGTGCGCGGCTGGATGGGCGCGCAAAAACTTATGTGTTGCGCTTGGACAAGAGCGTGCGCTTGCGCGCGGCTGGTCGTGCGCGCAGAAGTTTGTAAGTTGCGCGCTCGACCGTTGCATTATTAGGTTAGCACGCGCGGCTGGCCAGGTGCGCAAACACTGGTACGTAGCGTGCGTGGCCGTTGCCTCGTTTGGCCGGCGCACACGGCTGGCCGTGCACGCAGACACTGATGTGTAGCGCGCTCAGGCTCTACTTTGCTCGATTGGCGCCCATTGTGCTGATGGGGTGAATTCTAGCACGCGGGCTGGTCCTGCGTACTGCTGCTAGTGTTGTTGCCGCACACAGGCGCAGGCATGTGCGTGTGCCTGTTTGCCTTTGCCCCTTTCGGCCGTCTAAGGCTTGATCAGCCTCTAGGCTCATCAGTTGCCCGATCTGGTCTCCGAGGGTTGCTTGGACCTCGCCCGGCCGAATACCATGGCTATGCAGTTTTTGGTGTCTCCATCAACCCCACTCCATCTTGGCCAGAACGTAGGCTCTCGTGCTGATTGTCAAAGCACTCAGAAACGCTTTGGTGGTAATGTAACTCTTAATATACTATTAACAACCCAAAACAAATAGTAGGATGCACAATTGAAAAGGAAAAATATTAATTATAAGAGTTGAACACATTGATAAGATTCAAATATGGCCTAATCTAACATAGATTTCAATGATTTCATCCTATCTTCTCTATGTCCCTATCTGGCTATATGCATTGTAAGCTCATAATAAACAATTCTTTATCAAAACGTGTATATTGTGCCAAAACTCTATCGTCACCCTACGTCTGAGGGATGTTTGGCCCTTGCACAAGAACATAACAAAGGAAGATTGATTTGGAAGAAGATTTAAATCCAAAGATTTTTTTCCCAAGTTTCCTTAGACATTATATGTCGGTTGAAGATGTGAATTCAAGGCAATATGCTAACTCTCCCACACCATTACATGTTGATTGATTTAAATTCAAGGTGCTATAAGTTTCCTGGACTATTATAAGTTGATTTTTATTAACCCTGATTAACTAATTCTAAATAATGTCTTGCAAATAACAAACCAAAAATTTCTATGCTGTATGCAACCATCGTGCATATTTTTTATTCAAATATCAGAAATGAAACCAAAATAATTATGAAAATAAATATTATTTAAAAGTTAAAACTATTGAAAAGGTGCAAAGACAAAAGTAAATTTGACCATGACACAATATTGAAGTATAGACAATCTATCTTTGAAAAAAAAAAAATATGCTTGCATGTCCCTGAACCCTCAGTACAGAATTTACACATGGATGCCTACTAAATCAAAATGGGATTTGTAGTCTCAATATCACCTCGCTTCACACGACGGTTGGCAGAAGCGACCGAGGAGGAATAACCCAAATGCTTAAACTCTTGAAGCTCCTTGAAGTTGAGCCACGGCTTGACCCACAACTTCACCTCGTACAACTTCTTTTTCCTTGCTTCCATCACCTCCAGAGTCAAATGGTGGAGAGCGCCCGCAACAACTTGCTCTTTCGCCTTCACCACACGAACAAACTCAAGAAGCGCATTCTGCACCAACATCATCAGAAAACGTGATCCAATTAAATGCTACTGGAAGATTTTAAAAAGCACCAAAATGTTAATAAAAATTTAAAACTAAATAACAATAATAATAATAACAACGAGCCGCAATAAATCAACCGAGCAAACAAATAAATGGTACAAAATTCTTCCATGGGGATATACAAAAGCGGAAAAAATTCAACATTAGCCCGAAGCATTTTTTCTTCAGAATAAACAACCTATACACATTAAGATTTCCCGAAAGGGTTAACTTTTCAATAGTCCTAAATCGGCCCCAGCACTGGATCATGATGGGACTGGTTTTTTTAATTTTTCAAAGAAAATTCAAACTCTGGCCGAGAATGGTATCGGCATGCGCACTGGAGTAGGTGTTATAGAGGATGGAGTTATTGGATAAGTGAAGGGGAAAATACCTTAGATAACATATAAGAAGGAAGAAAGAAAAGAAAGATCGGCGAACCTCCTTCTTATTGTGTTCTTGGACGGCGAAGCGGCCGAGCTCTTCTATCTCGATGCTGTTCTGGTTGCCCTGCGAGTCACGCATGCCTCCGAGGGTGGCCATCGTAATCGAACCATCCCCTCCTTCGTGGAATCCAAAGGACGCAGAGAAGATCGACGAAGAGCAGCACAGGAGGAGGAGTAGGAGAGCAAAGAAACGGGGGTTTGTTTTAGAAGAAACCATCATCCTCTGCTCTCTTTTTATCAGAATTAAGAATCAGCGTTTCTTTTTTATTTTAACGGTGCATTCGATGCAGCCTCAAAAAGCGCGGGATGGTAATTTTAAATTTTTTAATAGATTTCGGGGGAGGTTGCGAGGTGGTGGGGCCGGATGACATCAGACGGGCGGGACGTGGAAGAGTGGCGATGACTGTTTCCACGCACGCCCACTCTTCCACGTCCTGCCCCTCGCGTTGAAATGGAACTATATAGCCCGAAAGATCGAGATGGATCGAGATCAGAAGCAAGAACCACGAAGGCGGGATTGATTCGGAGTTAGAGATCGGGGGACGCAGAGAGAGACGAATACATTGGATCATCGGAGAAGCGAGGAGGAGAAGCGCGACCAGGAAGGAAAAAACCCTAATCCCCATGGCTCGGAGGGGGGAGGCGATGGCGGGCTTTTTGGTCGCTACCAAGGACAGGAAGCCCAAAAGTCCACATTGTTGGGCCGGCCCGGGATCCAAAGAACGGCGCAGTGGGTCCTCGAGCCGTAAATTCCTAGCTGTATGGATCCAACGGTGTCAGCGCTTGACGGGGCCCATGATGCTTATTTGGCGCACGAATCAGACGGTGTCGTTTGCTTTATTGGTTGATAAGGTTAAAATAATGAGCAAGTTAGTGCACAGTTTCGCCGTGGATTCCATAAATAAATTAAAAAAACACTGCTATGAGCTTATGATCATTTTTGATTTGCTAGAAGGGAAAACATGAATAGGTGTAATATAAATATGAAAATAAACATGAAAATATTGATTCCAATAAATATTTAATTTTTCATGAGAATATACGTAGAAGTTTGATATTGCGATGGATAATATATACTATAATATATAGTATATTATTCGTTTAATATATTGATAGCATACTACATTAATTTTGTCATAACATGTCATACTGATATTATAGCGCATAATAATATGTAATTATATTGCACATTTATAAAAAATATAATATATAATTATCAGAGCATTGTAATTTAATGCGACACATAATTTATTGCATATAAGAATTTGAACGTTGTATTTTATTTGAACTTTATATTATTAAGTTTTTACATCATGACATAATATCTATTAAATGAATGCTTAATATATTAAACTGAACATAATGTTGATATAAAACATTGTTAATATATTATGATTATTGATAATTTATCATTATAATTTAAACTAAAGTTACATTGTAGGATTATTTCATCCTATGATATGTAAATATGATGATACAACATCATAATTATATAATATTTTTATGCATCGTGCGTGCGTGCGTGCGTGCGTGTCTTAAAAATGAAAGCTCTAAGTTGGCAGTCTGTCGTATGGACATATGTACATCTATAGAATAATTGAGAAGCTTTAGTTTAAATCGAGAAGAAACAAGCATTTTGCTTCCATATCTCCCATGTTTCGTTTGCTTTGTTCGTCCCTGCACTCCCGCCATTAATGTTGAAGCTTCCTCACTTTTGATCTCAACCCTCCCTTCGACGGCGGCACAGACTCCTGATCTTTGCCATTAAGGTTTCTACTCTATGTTTTTCTAGTCTATCTTTGCCATTAGCTTTGGCAGTCTGGCGCACAGCGCATTCGGCTATGTAGAAAGCCCATGGCTAGAAGAATTAGAAAGGACTTGAAATCCTGAGCTGAGACACTCCTGGAGAGTATAGGTCTATAGGCTACATACGGAAGTTGTTAAACGATAGCTTTTTCAGAAGAGGGAACAAGCTCAGAAAACAGTGAGAGCAACTGAAGCAGGAACATTGTGTCTCCCTCTGACGGTGGCCAGAACTCGTTGCCAAGCAAATACGCTGAAATAGACACACAAGCATACACAGCAACGTCATCTAGAAATTAAAATGTATACTGAACCAAAGTGGATTTCAATCCACCTACATCAGCGACAAATGGTTTTTATAAGAGACTTCTTTTTCTACATAAAATATTGCAAAAGAAAATGCCTGCAATAGTCAAATCAAATATCCTCATTTTTTGGTATCACTATCATTCATGCTGGCCAAAAATGGTTTACTTTCATGTTCATGCATCATTTCACTCGGCATCGTAAGCGTCATTTAAGTGTTGAGAGATGATTGCGTTTTAGTTCAGGTTCCTGTGCAGCTTCTTCCCAGCATGGTAGCAATGCTGCAGCTTCTCTTAGTCCCATGGACCAGTTGAACCTGCTCGACAGGCAACCTCTCTGACATAAGAAACTAGAAAATCAAATATGAAGAATTCATAGTCAGTGTCCAATGTCGTCATGGTGTATTTCAAATTACAAAAGGTTTCTTTAGTTTTGTCCCATCAATAACAGCGTCAGTAGTTTTGAAACTGATTACTTCTTAAATTTTCAGCTCAACACATTGAAAAATAAAATGAGTGCCTATATTATCACATTTATAGTAAGTTTACAAACAAATGCCTTTCTTATATAATCAGATAACTGCTGAACAGGAAAGAAATAATTTTCACTCTTCATCAATATCTCTACCTATAGAACTATATCCTATATCAGAGACCAATGATCAAGGTAAACCTTGAGCTATGCATAGATGGAATGATGTGCAAAGAAGTTGCACATGACTGAAATTTTCCCGAAGAAAACTAATATGTGTTGGTCATATACAGACCCTCTGCTCATCAGAAAACCTTAACCATTCAATTAAGAACAGGACACAGAGAACAGGAATACTCTGTTGTTCAATTGGTGTAATATGCATATTTGGCGATATATCTGCAGTCTATCCCTAATAAAATGGAGATAGTCTAAGGGTTTATGTTGTCTCAACATGCATACGCTCTAGTCCACAATGAAATGGAGGATAAACCTTTTCTATAGGTAATGCAAAGACAGACAAACATACAGCCATTCCTATATTTTAAAAACAAACAAACAAACAAAAAACACGGGGAGAAGACCCATGCGATGGCACTAAAATTAGACATTATGAAGATTTAGTACCTCCTCCCACTTGTAGAAGCACACCACACTCCACAAGCTATATTATGAAAATCCTTGCTCTGTGTAAGCCATGATCTGAAGATATCCTAAATTTGAAGGGTCAAATTTTCTTATACCTGTAAAGTTTATCATCAAGTGTTTTGTCTCATAGCTATTTTGACAACAAGATGCTAGCACTTAACCGGTTGCACACCATAAAAGCTAATATAAGAGAGCTGGACAATGTTAAGTGGACATGAGGTATCTAACAGAACAGACACTAGCCTTAAAGTAAAGTTTCGTGCAGCAACATGCAACATCATATTCCTAAGACACAACTGCTCAACTCCTCAAGGTTGTAGATAGAATACCTCAAGTTAAATTTTAGAAGTTCACCAACAAGAATGCAAAATGAAAAATGAAGTTTCGGGAAGAAGATGAAGAAAATTCCATGATGAGAACAAGGCATTTGTGAAATTTTGAGTCCTTGAACATTAGGTGAATTATTTTCTTACTAATAAACCATCTAAATTTTTTGAAAATATTATCATTTAACATAGTTAATATCCCATTAGATTAAACAGTTAATAAACTGAGAATGTTTTGGACTGTGAACGTTGGCTATCTCTCAAGAGATGGGAATCAAATAAATATAGATAGAACAAAAAATGTAAGGGCTAGGCTAGTTGGGGAGCCAATTGTACATATGGCACAGTCGACCATGCTATGCCATGAGTCTTCAACACTCAAAAGAATCCTATAAACCAAGAATTTAGTCCCGGTGGGATGGCAAGGCAGCCGACTACCCCAAGTGTCGGAACAGGGCACCATCTTGAGTCTTGAAGCGGGATCCGAACAGGACAGGGTTTGGGATGGAAAGGGACATCACCGTCCAGAGTGTTGGGATTCGGCAGTCCTATCCTACAGAAAACCTAGGACGACCCCATCCCACAAGATTTAAAACCCTTGCTACAAACATGAGACAAGTTAAGGAAATGGGGGACCTCTCTCTTCTAGCAAACCAAGATTCTCATTAAAAGTAAAATATAAATGACAAGAAACTCATTTACAAAACATTAGTTACTAAAAGGTTAAACCAGCTGACAGGCTGCAACCAAGGCACGCATCATATTATGACAATATGTCAAAAGTATCCAGCTTTCTGAGTGTGCCTAAAGTTCCCTTGCTAGGAACTCAACATCAATTCTTACATGCTTGATTTCACATTCATAGCGAGCTGTAAACAACTGCTCAGTCCTTCCATGGAGACTTCTCAACAGGGAGAACCCCATTTTAATTAGAAAAGTCTCAGAGGATTACGATGATGAATTGATGATATATTATATCCTTGATTAAAGATTGAATCTTTCTTTTTTAAAAATTTGGAAACAGAAAATCTGTTTTCATTTTCTTTTCAGATTTCTTACAATAGAAAATATGTTTGGTTCCCTCTCTCTATTTTTTTAATAATAAGGGCACGTTCTTTGATGGACAAATATTATATTATAATTATAATGTTATATAATACTATATATAGCAATAATAAGTTTATATTATAATTATTATATTATATTATATATAATAATAACAATATACATTATTAGTTAATTATAAAATTAATTATAATAATATAATAACTAGCTATAATATTATATATAATATAATATACAGTTATTATAATAATATTATAAATTAACATTATAATATATATTCTTATTATACAGTTATTATATTCTATGTTTCTGTTTGTTTTTTTTAAAGAAACAAGAAAAAAAACGATACCAAGCAGGGCCTTAATTAGCCAACAACTTAACAATTTAAGAGAAGAAAAAAATAAGGACTATAATATTCCTTGTATTATGTACATCCATAATGTATTAAAATGTACCATTAAATATGTGATTTAATAAATCCACCAATGCATGTGTGCACATACTCTTCCTCACAAGGATTGCACAAACAATAGAAAAATTAACCCAAAAAAAAAACATCAATGTCTGTGTGTGTAGATATAATGGCTAAAGGGCCATCTCACCTGGAGATCACTCCTGAGCACTCAAAAGGGACTTATTTGGCGAGCCATCTTCAGTTGCCACTCAAAAGCCAGTCGTCGTGCTCGAGGTGCTGCAGCATCTTTGGCAACTGCAATTGCATCACCAGCACGAATAACTGCTACTATATCTTCAAGCAGCTCATCTCTACCACCTCTAAGAGGATCCTACAAGTGCTCATCAATGAATTTTTCTGTTAGACAAATCCCTAGATAACAAGTTCAAGAAAACAAATATTAATTAGTGATTGGTCATGCTTCATCCATTTTGCCAGAAGTAAAAGGAAAAGCATTGAGATATGAAGGGTACCAAAAAGTTCTAGTAGTGACCTATACAACAGCATCAGAGAGCACTGGGCAATAATAACCAAAATAATAAAAATGGGAGAGATTTTCTAATTAGATAGGTTGGATTTACTAGGTTGTACTTAATCATTTGGTCTATCTAACATCAAATCTATCAAAGCAGAAGGTAAGCACAAGTCATTCCTTGCTATTTCCTTACAAGTTTTAAGCTCTCTTCTCTATTCTAGCCAACCCAAATTATAGATCTGCTCCCCATTGGAGTTGTCTTTGGCCAATGTTCCATGTGTCCAGACCATTTTTCTTACTTTATCCTTTAAAGGTTTCTTTGTAAACTGAGACATACTACTTCTGAATTTCCTTTTAGCTAGTAAGTTCTCTTGTTCTTCCTTAGTTGTTTGGAGCTGTGTTACACATGCCCCAACCACCTCAACATTTTTCCACACTTTGTCCCCTACAAGGACGATTTGCAAATATAGACATGATGCCTCTAAATATAATTATATGTAGCAGGTTCTCTTTGTTCTCCCTAGCCAATATACAATTCTCTAGTATCTTCACATCCTATGCTCTCCATGGCTCAACATTGTAGACCCATCACATCTTACTCTAACAGCTCAAATCAATACTCTACAATGGCAAAGCACCCCAGAGGTGCCTTTCAATTTCTTTGCATTGATTTCCTATTTTTGAAAATCCTTTATACACTTATATAATCAAGAAAACTAGCACAGAAAAAAGGAACATATGATGAGAAAATAGACAGCCAATCATTTCTAATTGTATCATGCTTCAACCGACCTAAACTAGCATCTTTAATGATTCCAACTTAACAGTTCACCCCTTCCCTCTTCCAAATTCATCCAAGTAGCTCGTAATGTCCAAAAAACATGTACGAAGGGCCTCAACACAGATTTTGAGCAATTAGTACATTGGTAATATTGCAAAATCGTAAGAAAAGAGGACATTCTTCCCAAGTGCCATTGGACCGATCTATCTGAAACAAGGTCACTCCATCATGCTACTAGTCTACCTTTATTTAGGTGTAGTAAGGGTCATATCTCACTTTGTGTAGAGTAGCAATTTTGTCTTGATGGAGCTTACACTCGTGTGAGTCAAAAGTAAACATGGGGCTCTATTTCAATTTGACTCTCTGGTTTCTAATACAGATCTAAGAGATGAAAGCAGTTTCCTATATCAAAACTTGTCATCTTCACTCTTGGCTTAGGTTTTCTACGAGTCAAATGTTAAAGGGTTGCTCCCCAAATGCACAAACCTTTAATTAAAGGAATAAAAAATAGGTCATTGTGGACCCAAAAATTAGCCTCTTTGGTTTCATGGCAGGCTCCTATAAGGCCTGTTGCATAAATTTGCCTTGATTATGAATTGGGCATTGATTTGGAGGGTTGATGTCAGCTGTCAAGTAGTAGTAGATGTATGTTCAATCCTTCCATGCAGCCTTATCAACTTAGTAAGAGGCAATAACTTTCTGATGCGAATTGCTTGGATGATAATGATGATGAGAACACCTCTCCATCCAACTTCTTGCCAAACCTGAAAATCCTTATCTGGATAATAAGTTCAACATTTTCAACCCAGACACCCCATTTCTTTCTCATGGCACTGTTATCTTGCACAATGACATTATCACCTATACTTGCACATGGAACTACTTCAAACATTCCAGATATTTCACCTCCAACAACAACATCATCATCATTGTAGATCCTCCTTGAGGACACTTCTGTACCTGTGCAAGCTTATGGGTTCTGCCAGAAGCCCTTTTTCTATGTTTTTTGAAGCTTGTATATTTGAAATTTTGGATGATTCTAATCACGGGCATGTAGCTATATTATCTCACTTCTCTCGTATGATTGGTATTTTCACTAAAGAAATTTGAAGATTTACTGCTTCCCTAAATCTTTGAGAGTTTTGTATATCTTTTTCCAGTGCTGAGTCTCATGTTAGACAGTGTTGTATATCCTTTTCCAGTGATGAGTCTCATGTTAGTGATACCTCAATACCAAAGCAAGATCTTGTTATTACAAAGGAGACTCTTCATAAATCTTAAAAACTTATGTGAAAAATTGTGTGATTAACAGCCAGCTGATGTACACATCACAGTCTATGTCTTAAGACAGTTTAAGAGAGTCATATAGATCATAAAGACAAAAATAAAACCAATTAATTTAGCATCTATACAAATTTTAAATAAAAATTCGCAGCTCAAAAATATGCTAAGTCCATGAGGTTACAAAGTTCAATGACTCCATCAGAGAAAAGGACCAGCAATCAACAGTATTCTAAAATGCAGATTACCAAGTCTGAACTCATCTGCCATTAAGAATGCATGTAATGCATCTTGCACATAATGATTATGAGGATAGAGAGAAGAAAGAATATAACTACGCATATAAATGCTGTTCAGATGAATTATGAACCAGAGGAAAAGTATAAAGAAGTAAACTACAATATCGTAGTCATAGAACAATACAATGGCTCTTGCAAAAAAAATTACCTGTAAAAACAAATCAGTGTGTGTTTTGCCTTCATATAATACTAATTTAGCTTTAGCACCAACCATCTGAAGGGCATCCACAAAATCTTTGCTGCATACAGAATCAGGTGAGTAACCAGTGACTGCCAACAACTAGACTTTGGCTTGGGAGGGGAAAGCTTCATGCATGAATTATATACAAATACAATGTAATGAATAAGATTCCCAACAATAATGAAGAGAGAAACAAAGGACTATCAAAGTTTAGAAGAGGAAGAAGAAGAAGAAACGGATATATGATTCCCAATAATAACGAAGAGGGAAACAAAGGACAATCAAAATTTAGAAGAGGAAGAAGAAGAAGAAGAAACAGATAAGGAAAAATAGGGCAAGTGGCTGCATCATCTGTTGCTAATAACATAACTGATAAAAGTTTGGTCATATTGATCAATATTAACTACTTATAAACGTTCATCTTTCTCATAACTGCCTCGAGATAAATGTTATTGTTAAGCATTAGAAATTTTGTTAATTGTTCCATACAGCATGCAGATTAGAAAATGCTCCAGTCAAAGCAGACCTGAAAAAGCCTTGATTAATCAATAAATATCATATCCAGATGTCAGTGACATAGGAAAAGAATCAAAAAAAGCTTGGTTTTGTTGGGGAGCTTCATTGGTCAGTTTAAGGAAATTGTAATGTCACTAAATGCTTTGATATACAGACTATGCAAAGAGTATGTTCTGATGTGATTTGCTCTAAGGATTAAATCAACAAGAAAACAGCTCATACTAAACTGATCTAAGCAATAATAATATATATAACAAAAAATTTCACAAGGTAGCAACAGGAGTTTTATTGCTAGAGGGAGATAGGGAAATTTAAAGAAGAAAGAAGAAAGAAAAAAGGAATATAAACAGGAAAAGAAAGGGAAAGGAAGAAGTGATAAAAAGAAGACATATAAGCCCATGCCAAACTGAGACAGATCAGTGCAAAGCAACAAAAATCAATACCCTGCAATTGCAGCAGACGTGCATGCCAATGCTGGCACCAGACTGACAAGGCATGGTAGCCATGTAGTAGCACTTGAATCCTTAACTAATCGTGTCAGCAGATGTAGCCATTAATAGATATAAATAATGAATGAGGATTTATAGAGTCGAAAATTGAAACAAGTTGTCGAGATATGGCTTCACGGTCTATTTAAGATTTACCATCAGAATATGGGGATAGAATAAAAACGAAGGTTTTAAGTGCCTGCTCATGTCAGGCCAGTATCAGACTCTACCAGGATGGGCACAAGGTCAGCAAAACAAACATTAAATCATTCCTTTTTAAATATAACAAAGTTTTCTAAATTTACTTTTTAATATTTTGGTTTCTGTAGGGTTTGGAAAATGCATCTGCAATGCAGTGCATGGTACATGTCATGCCCACCAGTGACCGACACTCCCCTCAGCATCAATAGCTAAAACCTTAGAATAAATAAAATATTGCACGTCATAACTTGAATTTAAAAATGAAAATGATTAATATACATAATACTGTTTTTCCCCCATACTTGTATGCTAAGACTCATGTTCAATGGTTGTCCGATATATTATAATGATTTTAAAAAAGGAAAAGGATACCTCTTTCAGTCAAGACAATTTTGTATCCCTTGTGCATTTAAAGACTGCATACTCCAACATCCTGATATATCTAATGAGACCAACCTGGCAGAAGATGGTATAGAATAGTCGGCTGTTCCATGAAAAAGAATGATATAAGGAAGTCGAGGAATTGCTTGTCTGACACTTGAGTCCTGTACAACAACTTCTGGAGAATAACGCCTTAAGGATTCCTCCCCTTCCATTATGCTGATAAAATTTGATATAACTTTTCTTTAGTTCAATCTTATAAGAGAAATGGAACCTTAAAACAAAATGCATTATCAGAACTTAACGAGGCAGTGGAATAAGCACCTGAGAAAGATGCTGCGATACAGACCACGTTTATGGAAGTGATCGACCAGGTTCAGCATGTTGTATCTGTTAGTAGAACTACTAAATTGAGCCTCAAGAATGCTGATTGAGGTGTATAATGTATGGCTTAAACTAAAAATAAAACAAAATAAAGTCTATACAAAATTCGTGGAGCAATAAAATAGAAAAATATCCAGCTATTTCTGCTTGGGCAACAATCTAGGATATCAGATGAGGGAAGAGTCCCAGGAGGGAAATCCCAGCTTATATTCGAGACACAAGTTAATGAAATTGGATACCAAACATATGCTGAATTAGGACGTAAAGACATCAATTTATTGTTTGTCAAATATTTGCAGTGCTTCAAACTTATCATATTATGATTTATCATACTTTTATTACTAAACAACATAATAAAGTATCCCCTTCACCAAAGATTACAAGAATCATGTCACTGCACATAATAAAACTAATTACAGAGTAAAATTTTGCATCTGGTGTTCTAGACAGAAATTATAAAAATAAATATCAGCTAACTAGGCAATTTCATCGCACAGTATTGGCACTATAACCATGCAGAGATGTGTCCACATACATACATAGATGGGGGAAAAGTTAATAGCTGTGAAGCAATGTTTAGTCTAAACATTTTCAAGTGCGTTATATATCAAGAAGTATTATAACAATATTGTGATGCTACTGATATTTTTCTAAAGCAACATAGACCTCAATTCCTACAGTAAATAGCAACTACACACAGAGTGAGATGAATTCATGTCTGCTGGAAAAGGAGGTGACAATAAGTACTATCCTAGCAGTATCCTCTTTGGACATGTTGGAAAACAAGCACTTGATAAATGAACTTTGTATTCCTGGGCTGCCTAGAGTCCAGCACAAGTCTTATTGCTCCACAAGGCAGACCTGTTCACTCCAACCCGCAGAAAGGAAGAATGATTTTCAGAAATCAAGCCCAACAGAGCTACTCCAATATAATCAGAGTTAAATATCAGATTTTTGGAGTTACTTAAAGTAAATGTAAGATTATTCAAGTGAAAAAGGAACTTTCTTAATAGTCTTAGCATGTGAAAGTTGCAAGGTGCACCTTTCAAAATCTAGGCTGAAAGGTCCTATAATGCACTCACAATTTATGGTTCCTCTTCTTTGCTCTTCTGATAGTGGGAAGGTCGAGTCCGCTCGACCAGAATTATATGGCTAGTTTCAGAGTGCCGATGGACCACTTTGCATGGAGGCAGCTCAAGGTCTTTTTAAAGATATGCAAGATGACCAACTCCATAACTTGGTTCTTGTTGATAATTTTAATGAAATGAAGGAATCTATGATAATAACCCGTAGAATAGAATAAGAGAGAAGGTTCCATGAAAAAAATATTTATTGCAGCTGATCAACAAAGACAAAAGTGCAGAAGAAGCATTTGAGTTGAGTAATAAAGAATGGAGAAAATGATCTGCTAATAGTGAAATTTCAAAGGAGTAATCCATGAATTTTAATTACGATCATGGGCCCCCAGAGAAAGGTCTTTGTTATGAAAATACAGGAAAAAGACTCTATATAAGATGCCTGTGCTTATGATTTAACACCCATGATGTGTTTCAGTAGTTAGAGAAATAGGGGCTGGATTTGTGAATCTCATATATAGCAAAGTGAAAACCAGCAAAAAGGAAGGCAGTAAAGCAAAATAAAGGGCTAAAAGCATGAAAAAATATTGACAAAGAGGTCTATGCAAGATTTGCAGGGAAGGACAGTACTGTAAAGTTAGGGAGGGAAAGGAAAAGAAGTCCCAAAATGCCCAGCCAAAGAACCCCCAGGGCTCTGATGTTTGACATCTATCTCTGATCAGAAATCAGCAATGGACTCTGTCCAAAGATCTTGCTGAAAGCCTCAGAAATTTCTTGATTGCATGTCCCATTTGTCGTCAGCTAATGGTCACCAAAAATTTGGCAATTATTCAGCAGAAAGGACATGATATTCTCATGTAACAACAGTTTCAACCAAATTAAAAGATGAAATTAATGATGACCAAGTTTCTCAGACGGGTCCCTGAAGCTTCAAGATAATAATCCAATGGTAGTTTGGTGACTTTTATAGATTGAAATTTGACAAACAAATATAATGAAATGAATTACCTTATTAGGGCATATATTCAATATATCCAAACCAAAGACTTATACCCAACTAACCTACCAATCCACTAAGTTTTTAGTCTATACAAACTCCCAACATGTAATCCATGTAAAAGAGTAACATAAATAATTTAAACAAATACTTTTAACCATGGTCGGTGGAACCGTCCTGAACCACCTGGTTCGGGGAGTACCGAGCCATACTAGCGGCAGACCAGTATGATTCCGCAAAAAGAGAAACTGGTGACGAAAGAGGAGAAGGAGAAGGAAAGGGAGGAAAAGAGAGAGAGAACAGGGAAAGAAGGGAGAGGGAGAGGAAGGAAGAAAGAGGGAGGTTGGCGGCTCCCTGACCCTCCGTCGACCTCCGCCACCCTCCTCTCTCCCTCCCTCCATCTCCCCATTCTCTCTCTCTCTCTCTCTATTTTTCTCTCTCCAGTTCTTCCTCTCCACTGCATCATCTATTGTATCGGTATGGGCCCGGCACGAAACGGCGCAGGGGTGTACCAACCCGTGCGACCGGGCAACCGATCCGAGCCCCAGTTCCAGTACTGCAATTCTTGCTTTTAATAGATCAAGGAGACAAGGACTATAAGACCATTAACACAATTTAATTGCACCAGGGTCAGCTTGTACCGTATCGGTATTGGCTAGCACAGGTACGGTACAGTCACAGAATTCGTTTCCGACCCCAAAGTACCGGTGCGAGCCGGTCCGGTTCGAACCTGTACAAGCCCGGTATCGGCACCGAGGAAGAAGAAGAGGAAAGAAGAGGAAGAAGAAAAGAAAGACGAGGAAGAAATAAAAGGAGAAGAAGAAGCCTACCTGTAGCATCGGGCCTTGGGCCAACCTCCTCCCTCGGGCCGACGAGGATCACCCGTCTTGCTCGCGGTTTCGGCTCCTTTTTTGCTCGCGGGAGAAGGGGGGAAAGAGAGGAGAAAAGAGGAGGAGAGAGGGGAAGAAAGGAGAGGAAGAAGAGAAGGAAAAAAAGGGCGTCCGCATGCGGGGCAGCGCGCCCACGCGCAAGGCAGCCCGTGCACGATTGCATGTGCAGGGAACCATGCCCGCGCACGGGGTAGCGAGCTCACGAGGCACCGCGCGTGGGGCAGCGAGCTCACGAGGCACCGCGCGCAAGCGCGAGCCCACGCGGCCGCGTGTGGGCATTTATTGCCACAGAGTGGCATTAAATGCCACTGTAGCTACAATGCGCAAGCGCGCGCGTCGCGGATTTTTTTTTTTTGGGTGGTTCGCCGGTGACGCACGCACGTCGCGGATTTTTTTTTTTTGCAGTTCGCCAGTTCGGTACCGGTTGGTTCGGTACCGGTCCCCACCTGTACGTCGGTTCGGTCGGTTCCGCGTACCTTGAATTGCACATATTTGGGTGCTGACAAGATGAGCTATAAGTACTCAAGTCACATCAATTTCTAAAGATGTTAGCAATCTGGCTAATGAATTGGCAATGTGAGCTTTCATTTGGACCTTTCAGGCAGCTTGGCTAATGAATTGGCTACTGACATGTATCTCCTAATAATGTTTTGTACAAACTAGAATGTCATACTCCAATACTGCCTATTGTCATTTTGTACATGTTGGTTGCAGAACCAGGCCTCAGAAGTAAATATGGCAATCATGAAAACCATTTTTCTCTGCAGTTGGTTTTACTTTTATCTTAGAATTTGAAATTCAAACATGGCAAACAGACAATTTTGATGGAATGCAACACAAATGCTAGTTCATGTCTGTGTTTGTATACATTTGCAAGGAGGTGATTTCTGCAGGAAATCAGACTTGCTCGACAGCAATGCAAAAGGTTCATCAGATAAAGACAGAAAGTAATAAATTTTGAAAACCCACCCGCCAGATAAACCAAAGTATGCTTTTATTTGGGAGACACTCCAAGTAATGCTCTCTCCGGCAGATTCTTTAATTGCCTGATCCAAGAGTGTGCAGGCAGCGATATGTGCACCTGCTGATTGTCCCATCAAATATACCCTACACAATTAGTTATGGAAAGTCAACAATATGCAAGTGTGGTGGAAATTGGCTAACTCAAGAATGCAAAAAGCGATACTCCTTGGGCAAGTTGCATTCTAGAATACCTGAAGGTTCTATCCAGAAGCCCACCAATAGAACTAAATCATTAGGTTTTCTTTTTAAAAAAGTTGACACGAAATAACTATTGAGATTAAACCCATTAGCTTATGTAGTTCACGCCCATCAATCAACCTAATCACTGACATTAGATACGGATTAACTACTTGGAACTTGGTTTTCACTCTGGTGTATCCAAACATCTATTCATTTAAATCGCACACCTTTTTAACTACTGTTCTTTTGGAGAAAATTAATACAATTTGCAAAAACAGTTAATTCCTAGGCTTTAAGAATCAAACTGGGGCCAATCAAATTAGCTATTCCACCAGATAATGACCTAGGCTGTATGCCAGAGGATCATTTAAGCCACAGGCCAAATCAGTCCATCACCTGGCTCAACTGATTGAGAGATGGCTTGACCATTTTGGAAGATGCTTGGTTGGGCAAGCCCCTAGCTTGACTTATTCAAAATATAAATGGTCTCCATAGCTCCAACCAGAAAAACCTCCTCTCTCACACACACATGCACACCCTAACACACATTCAGATAACATGGAAAAGGAAGATCATACCACTCCTCCATAAGCTTATGTCTTCAACTGGTGTGCTTTTTCCCTGTCCTACATACATGCATATCCCATGCTTTTATTCTCTCAAGATCCCTGAAGCCATGTACTCTATTAAGTATTTCTGAGCTTCTCCTTTACTACAAGGAAGCGATGACATCTTCCATGGAGTAGCCAAACTGAGATAATCCAATGAGAAGATTAGTGAAAAAGTCATTTCCTTTTCAAAACATTCAGCATATCTTTTTCACTCGGTTGTTTACATTTTGAGGTCAAATCTGGATAAATAAATTAGTAATGGTCTCAAGAAGTTAAACTTGAGTTTTAACCTGAATTAGTTTGAATTAGGATCCAGATCCTTGATTCCTTAAATTCAATTCTTCCTATCACTTTACGATCCAAAGCTAGGCTGAGGTAGGGCTAAATCAGATCTGATCTGCTGGCAGCTCTATGTTGATGTTGAAAAATCACAATTGCTAAGCCTCCAAAATGAAGTTTCATATGACTGCCAGTTCACATGACTCCTTGCAGCTTCTTTAATTAAGAGTCCAAAAAAAAAAATCTTTTTAATCAATTTAGGAAACCCAATTATGCAAATATATCACAAATAACTTTCATGCTTCATGACCCTCAGATAGCCTATCTGATGCTACTAAACTAAAGATCCATACCGCTCAGGGTCACCTCCATAGCTGGCAATGTTATTGCATATAAATGAGATTCCTTCAGAAGCATCTTTTATCATATCGCTTATGGTCCCTTGAGGAAAGTTTCTGCAATAATACATCAGCCATAAGAACAATGAAGCAATAAAGATCATGTCCCATGTTTAAGTCACATAAGTGCAGATGTACGTTTATAATTGTATTCCAACATCGATACCTATAATCAATGCATGCAACTATAATATCTCTTTCTGCCAACCGCCTCCCTAGAAGAGCACCCCATGCTTTGTAACTGAACCAAAAAAAAAAAAAAAAAATCAAATAAAAATAAATCTTTCAATGCTACTGTCAAACAATTGAACAAGGAAAAGATACCAAATGGTTTGCCACAAAATTTCCTAGAATATACTATTGGATACAAGGTATAATTCCACTCACCCAATAATCCAGGCCCCACCAGTTACAAATGCCACAACTGGCTTTGGTCCATTGCTATCTATTGGCAGATATAGATCCAACCTGCAAAAAGAAAATTGCAGTCTACTCTCACTCATAGACAAATAATAGGAATATATATGCTTGTGCAAGTAAATCTTAGAGCATGAATACACAAAGGATATAGCATTCAGATTTCAGACTTACAACTTACCGATTTCTGGGCTGTTCACCATAGACTACACTTCTACGGACCTGGGTTGAAAAAAAATAGTAATATCCAACTGTAATGTATGAAAACGTCAGCTAAATAGATAACAATATATGAACCGGAGGTAGTTATCTAAAAAAGCTAATTCCAAGATAAGCTATTAAATGAAACATTCAATTGTAAGTTCTCTTTAAGAAAAGCAAATAATGATTAGTTAAAAGCCGAACATGGATCAAGAAGATTTCAGAAAACATTTTTGATGAAATCACATAAGATCATCTTTAATGAAGTCACAAACCTTGTAGGAAACCTGGCATGAGTAAGATAGCATAACACGCAAGGGCAAGAAATTTTGTCATCCACCGGTACCCTATCCTGAACAAAGTCAAATATTAAAAAGAGTATATAAACCATAGTAAAAAAAGTTACAGATATAACATTTTGCATTTATTGTAAAATATATTAGAAGCAAAATAAGCTAAGATATCCACAAATTGGCACTTGAAGTAATTTGAAAAAAATAGCTATCACTAAAGACATAAGAAAGAACATATATCAAGCTTTAAACAATTTTGGCTTTAAGAGCATTATTTTAATGTTTATTACTATAATTCTCGCAAGGTAGTTTCTTCCACTTTTCTCTGCTTTTTTTCAAGGGCTTCTTCTGTCTCCCACAGCATGCATGTTAAATCGGCATCAAAGTTGATGCAAAATTAAATAATCGAAGTGTGGCATCTATAACCAACGAAATCGTAGTATGCACATGATCATTCCCATAATACACTTGGCAAAGTAGTTAGACACTTGTGATCATCCAATTCGACAAATGTTTTTTCTTAACCCCCCCTCTCCGAGAACTATGCGGACAACACTTATCTAAGAACAAATCGGCAGCATATTTTCGTTTCTTCTTTTTAAGAATTGGCATCTGTCATGCCCGTGGGGAGGAAGAGCCACGGAGACGGATTGGTGGCCGAAGAGCAAATCTACCCAAATAGCTTTACGAAGCCCCAGTAGTTATCATGTAAAAACATAATCTAACAAGCAGATCCATTATCTAGAACAAAAAGCATAAAGAAATTGAAATGGGGATCAAAAGAAAACCCAAATATCTTATTTTGGAAATATGGTGTAAAAATCTACGTACCCGAGGTATTGCAGGAGAGTGAGAGCGAGGCGAGTGATGAGATAAGTCTCGGCGGCGGCGTGGCCGACGTCCCGGCTGAAAGAGGGGCGGCGCGAGGGGGAAGAGAGCGCGAGGGAGAGATCGCCGGAGGCCCTCCGCCGCATGCCGCTGGAGGGGCTCCAGCGGAGGAAGGGTTTCTCAAGATTCGCGTCCTCCATGGCGGCCGGCCTGCCATCGCCGCCGGTTTCGGCCATGGCGCACGAGCGAGGAAGCTTCGATGGAATCGAGGCTCTGGAGAGAGATGGAAATGCGGAGAGAGTTTCTTTTCCGTTCGTGTTATCTGGTTTTATGCTTAAAAGTTTTAAACGGACGAAGAGGCGGACGGAAAGAGCAGTAAGACCCACACGGGACAACCGAATATTGGGGAGACAAGGGGGATGTTTGCTTTTTGTTTCTGGATCTCTTTGGAGGGAAAGGACGGCCTTGCTGTTTTCAACTACTTGTTATTTCCTTAAAAATAATAAAGAAAGGCCAGACGCCGACTTTATTCTTTTATGAAATATTATGCCTATTTCAAGAGACTTTGTGACGACGATTTTATTTTGCCATCATTTAATTTTGTTTTTTTACTTATTTATGTGTGAATAAATATAAAAAATTAAGCCATGAATACCTATATAAAGGCAAACAATGCCGCTGATCTTTGTGGCTCATCACCTTGTGATTTTGTCTGAACCAACCACGGTTCATGCCAGAGCGACAACGTGATCTTCTTTTTTTTTTAATTTTATTGACCACAACCACACTCGTTGCATGTGAGTCGTTATTATACCAAAATAATAATATTTTATTTTAATATTTTATTTAGTTATATTTTTAAGCATAATTTTAGAAATACGAATAATTTTTTTTCCAAATCCCGAATTTATAATTATGGTTAACATTTATTAGTTTATTAAAAAATAAAGGCTAATATAGGCAACTAATCAGTATTTTATTTGCTAATCTGAAGGCTGTCATGGCAAGGTCACAAATTTATATTAAAATCTCTTGGGATGCGTTAGTAGATGGACTCGTGCTTCTTCAGAGGGTAGAGCTAGAGTTCTCTATGCTTTATGGAGGTAGTGCCGGCGTAGACTTCTCGACGCTTCCAAAGTCCTATTTGCTGGTTTCTTACAGAAGCCATGGTACTTCTCAAATCAAAATTGCCCTCTTCTCCGCACCGAGTTGTGGCTGGTGGACCAAATTAAGAAGAATCTCGAAGGTGCCAAAGGTAGCAAGGTGGCCAGCCTCAGATCTGGCATTATTCTGCACCTGGATAAAAAAAAAAATGGAAAAGGCATCAAAAGGACACGCGTAACGTGAAAAAGATGAGGCCCGCCGCTTGCCCCTGGGCAAGGGCCGAAGGAGGGAGGAGGGAATCACAGGTACCATCTAGAAGATAATATATATCGGTGAGATATAGATACCAAAAACTTTTTTTTTTAATTTTTTTTTAATTTTTTTTTGGATGTATTTATATTATAGTAGTAAGAATAGCCCGTTTCAGCAAAAAAAAAAAAAAAAGGAAAGGGAGAATGCATGGGTGCACACTGCTAGAAAGAACAAGAACGTGGAAAGGTTCCCCACCGAGGAAAGGAAGATGGGATCTCCATCCAATATTAAGCCTTCCAATTAAACAATAAGTGAAGCATGTGAAATCGATAATTGCAATATTTTTAATCATAGAAAAGAGCATTAACATCATCCAGTTTTAAATTAGCAGAAGCGCAGCATAAAGAAATGAAAGAAGTACAAGGTACAAGAGATTAGAACTTGGAATGATCCATTCCTTGACATGAATCCAGGAAGATTACTTTAGATGAATTACCAAGATGGACGAGGTGGCTAATACGGAGTTGATGGTGATTTAAACTTTGACAACTTGTTCGAGCTACGCAATTAGTACGTGATTAATTAACCTACGCAAGTGCCACCTAGAACATGTTCGAGCTACGCAATTAGTACGTGATTAACCTACGTATAAGTGCCAACTAGAACACGTTCGAGCCAGGCAACTGATACAGGGCTCCTGGTAGGTACCATTATTGGTGCTTCGACTAGAGAACCAACTGTCATGGCTACTTTTAAGATCATTTCTTCCTTCGGCGGCGATTCAATGTTAGAAATGACAGCCAAGTTGGTACCAAGGATAGATGCTTGCCAGCTTAGCAAGGTGATTGGAGCCGAAAATGGTAGAATAAAGTGCACCATGCCGTTCCAAATTAGATGGTGCCAAATATACCATACTGTACCAATTTAGTACCGATATTCAATACAAATGGCGTACTGATATCCGATATGTTAAAAAAATTTCATACCGTACCAACACTGTGCTAGTGTGGTACCGATACTGAGATGGCGAATTTTGGGGTAGGGGCCTTAGCCCTTTGATATGGCCAAACCCAAAATTTGTGGGTTTAAAAATAAGCCTATAGCATACTGGACAATAGGCTTATGTTGATACTAGACCTAAAATTCTTCGAGCATGAGCTGACTAGGGTCGTGGGCCTATTTTAGCTTACATGCATCACACGTACGAAATATAAGAGAGAATTGATAGATAAGAGTGTGGAAACCCGTGCGAAAGTGCACTTAGTTCTACATCAGTTATTCGTCGAAAGATCTCGGATACTCATATATAATCAAAAAATTTAAATATTTTTTTCTTGCCAATCTTTTTGAGTAAGGTCATGGATTGTGATAAACAAAAACATCGAGACAGCTAGCCGCGTTATCCATTAAAACGAGGATTTTAAAGTTCAAGATGAATAAGCTTGTGGGTATATGAGACCAGCTAAAATGTACATCTTACTTGATGAGGGATTATATCCAACATTAAGAAGTTCACTCTTAAGGAATAACAAATCATTTTTATTGATTTTTCTTTTACAATTACAATTTTACCATTATCCTATGAATAAACCTCTGCATTCAATATAAATATATGTGCTTACTTGGTCAAAATACGTTGAGTCGGTAACTTTAAATATTCTACTAAGTGTATGCGCTACGGGCAGGATAAAAGCATCTAAAATCTGTAAAATATGGTGAATTCTAAAATGATATAAAATGACCTTGAAGCTACAAAATGAAGAATAAAGTGTTTTCCTTTTTTTTTTTTTTTTTTTTGCAGAATGAAAAAGCTAAAACTATCTGCTTCACTGCCCACTAACTGCATTTCTGCAATATCAATGGAATGGTTGATTTGCACTTGGGTTCCATTGGACACCCGCTAGCCTCTCACATTGAATGAACCCCTGGCTGCCATATGGGACTGGAGAACAAAGTAGGTGTGAGGATCCATGCGGGCATATGTTTAGCTCCACATCGGTTATCCGTTGAGAAGATTTTGGATATTTATACAGAACTAAGAAACATAAAAAATAGCTTTCGGGCAATCTTTTTGGATGAATTCTTGGATTGTTATAAATAGCATCGAAGCAGAACCGGTCCATAATCTTGTAGACTATGTGACACTGCAATACGAGTTCATAGAGGCTGACCACGAATCTATCGCGGTGCTTATGATTAAATTTGAATGAGTTTGAACTCTTAGCTTGACGAGGACATCATAGCTTTAATGAGGGGAGATGCTTGTGATTAGATTTGAATACATTTGAAGGAGTATGTGAGAATCTGCGGGCGTGTGGGCTAGTTTTTTTGGGTGATATTCTGGGATGTGACAGAGCAGATGGGCTGCATGACTCTTTTTGCAAAATTTGAAGGAAAAAGAAAAATCTTCAATTAGCCAGCTATGGATGGTTATGAGAATTTACAGTTTCATGTGTCACATGATACAAGAGGATAATATAATTCACGAGAATACACAAGCAATCAGCATCATGGGCCTCGTCCATGAAGCATTTGGGGTGTACCATTCGCCGGCGTCCTTTCTCCCGAGTCATGAGCGGATGTCAGGATGGACCCGCCTTCGTGTCTAGTTTTTCGGAGGCTCGGTCCGGCCCGGTGAGGCTCGTCCGACGGTCTTACTGCTGGGCCGAGCTCGGCCTCGACGAAACAAAATCCTAAGGCCTCTTCCGATCGAACTTTTTATGGGCCAAACAGTTTTGCATCTCCGTCGGCAATGGGTCTCCTGAGCTCGTACTCCCTCCCGGCAGCTCCTCCCCTCTCCCAAACCCTAGAAAAATCTAGGGTTAGGGTTTCTTCCGCCTTCCTATATACACTCCCTAATCCATCCCTTCGCCGCCTATTCGCGTCTTTGCGGTTCTTGTCGCGAGCTCCAACCCCTATGGCTGCTCTCCCTCCTCATGGCGTCGGAGAAAACAATTCTCCCATCGCCACCATCGGCTCATGTAATTCCTCTCAAGCTGTTATTTCTCGAGCTTCTATCACAAACAAATTAATCTTTTTGTTGAATTTTAATGCCTTATTAAAGATACCTTCTGGATTGTTGGGATGCTTATCGCGAGTAGTTTTTGGTGCCTGCAATCAAACTTATTATTGAATTTCTACTCTATTTTCTAAGTTGGATTTATGGTATCCTTTCTACTAAATTAAGTTTATTTTGTTATTTATGTTCATGACCGGCTACATGTAGTATTTTTCTCCTTTTATTTAAAAATATTCGTTTTTAAATTTTTCTGTGCTTTTTGTATTTTTTTTGTCAAAGTACTTTCTTTTGAAATTCTTGGATGGTAATTGGGATCCTATACTTTTGTGATCTCTTTCTTAGATTGCATTTCCTATTAGATTATACTTATTGGTCAAAAATGACTTTGAGATCACATTGAGATAAAATATGACTATCATCAATTGTGTTTTTATGCTTAAACAAACGTTGTTGTGTTTTTATTGTCCTTTTTCATTTCATGTTTTGTGCTGGCAGCATCTCGAGCTGGAGAGGTCAAAAGGGTGACAAAGGAGACAAGTGTGCATGTGAAATTGAACTTGGATGGCTCAGGAGTCGCGGAGTGTGAAACTGGGATTCCATTCCTAGATCACATGCTGGATGTAAGTAGTTTATGACTGCCCTTTCCAAAGTCTTATTTACAGGTAAGTAGTTTTCTGAGGTGCAAATCGGTGAATGATGATAGAGTTGTATTTATTGTGTAGGTTAAGATTGTCTTGCCTAAACTTAGCTCAAATGCTTGCAATAAAGTTGTATAATTGAGATTTCAATTGAACCTCTATAACAAAAATGAATAAATAGGTATTCTTGTGCTGGCTAAGATTTTTATGCAGAGTCCCATGGTTGATATAAGCAGGCATATGACATAGAGTTGTAGTGTATTATCTGTTATAAGCATAATCTTTGACAAAGAAATCAGACTAGGAAAAGTTTACTGTAGAAAAGTTGGTTTTTACTTTTAACTTCTGCTGTTAATTTCAATATAACATAGTAGAGTGTTTGTTTAGGTCAAGGTATGAGCAAATTGACCCACTCCATGCTTTTATTGAACTATTGATCTCTAAGAAACAGTAATCAGTAATTTAAGGAATTTGATCATTGTCATGCTTGATTGATGGAAATATTTTTCAGTGTAAATTGGTGCTTAGAATGTCTCGACCTTAACAATAAAAAGTAGATCAATTGATGAAATTCTTCAATTTTTCCCTTTTGCATATTGTCCTTTCACACGTTAAGCCTTGGGAGGGCCATCTTTTCATCAAGTTCAGGTTTATAATTGGTTTTTCTGTTGTTTGTTTTCTCCTACCAAGGCCTCTGTTAACCAATTCCTTGTTTGGGCTTCCATGTTATAGATCTTTTTACAGTTGCTTTTCTATTATAATAATGCTGCTTCTGCTAAGAAAGAAAAGGTAGAATGTTAATTGTGGAAGTAGTTTAGTGACTTCAAACTTGGACTTGGCAGCAACTGGCATCACATGGACTATTTGATCTGCATGTGAAGGCATCTGGTGACACCCATATTGATGATCATCATACAAATGAAGATGTTGCACTTGCAATTGGCACGGTGATTGGAACTATTTAACATTTTGCTCTCTCTTTGTTTTACTTCCACAATATTTTGTAGGTATTTTTTTTCTTTTAGAGACTTTAATATTTTCGTGTGATTGCAGGCACTACTTCAGGCACTTGGAGATAGAAAAGGAATCAACCGATTTGGACACTTTTCAGCTCCTCTTGATGAAGCTGCTATTGAAGTTATACTGGTATAGTTATACATCTCAACTAGGTTTTTTTATTTATTAAAATAAATAATTATTATATATTTCTTCAATATATAATACAATTGCTTTTGAAGCTATTGCATTTGTGTGAAGCCATTTTTTGGTAAAGCGTGGTCTCATACCATTTTATTATAAAAAAGAAAATGCAAGTGCAGTTTTTTGTTTATCCATTTTTCATGTCAATGCAAGTAACGTTCTTCTCTCATCAAACCACAAACCCTTGATTGGGGAAGTTGTGGCTCCTTATAAAACCTTTTTCTTTCTCATACAAGCACTGTCTTTTCTTGAAGCATTTTGATTGCATCCTCCACCTTGAGAATTCCTCTCCCTCATGCATGATCACACTCATCGGTTCGTCCATGAAAGAGCATAGTTATTGACCAGCCACCACTTCTCTATCTCATTCACTTGCTTATTCTCTTGCTGGTGTCTCTTTTCTCATGCATGTAGCAAGACAACAACCATCAGTGAATGCCCTTATATCTAGTTTCACAACTATTGGCATCCCTTCTCTTTCTCGGATCACTTTCCATCCATTGCATGTTCTCATATTAATTATATAGGGTTGAGAATGTGCCTAACAGACCTTCAGTAACAATCACTTGTATGATGTATTTAGTTTCTGAATAAAAAAACTATATTGAATTGAAAATAGGACCAACTGAATTTCTGTCCTCTTTTTAATTTTGGCAGCAATTTGCCTACTTGAATATATATATATATATATATTACAATTGCTATGAAAATTGGTCCTTGAATTTTTTAAGGAACACTTTTTATATTGATCTCCATCCCTTATACTCCTAAGTATTTATTTATTACCCTTTCGATGGACAGTAGGAGCGGTAGTAGAAGGTACACTTCACTTGTATTTTATTATGTCGGGGTTCTATTTTTTAATGCTATGGTAAGCAATACTTTAACTTTCTGATCTGACTATTCTTTTTGTTGAAAACATTCCTATAGGATCTATCTGGTCGTCCTCACTTGAGTTATGATTTAAGCATCCCAACTGAAAGGGTTGGGACATATGACACACAGGTAGTTTCAATCCATTCTTGTTGATAGTGTTTATTTGCCTTTCTGCATGTTGTTGTATTGTGCAAAGGATTGTGATCT
>JAOXJJ010000725.1:10638215-10660858 GCA_025769935.1 Phoenix roebelenii | reverse complement strand
AGGGGGGGGGGGGGGGGGGGGGGGGGGGGGGGGGGGGGGGTACTAAGAATTATAAGACGATACAGACTGGCACACTTGAAGGTCCAGGCCAATTCACCCAAATACCAAGGTTGGGGCTGGAGGGGTGTCGGGTGCTGGTTCCCGGTCAAGGCGGCAGCAGGTAATCTAGTACAAGTCAGCACAATCAGTTCCTCAACCCTGCATATAACAACACAAGAAATATAGCAAGACGTGAGAAAAATGCACCCATAATTTGCTCACTCTCTTTCTTTCTAGAGAGGGGTAGAGAGAAATTTAGGATTGTGCATCTGCAATTCCCCAAACATAAAGTCATATTAGCATTTATACTATACATGGCTATGACTGAAATTTTTCGGGATGTACTGGACTCAGTAATTTATTGAATGCCACTGATATAAATTCATGTAATTGTTACAATTAACACAATGAGATGTTAGAACTTTTGGTGGGAGCCTTATGATATCTTGCAGAAATTTTTAGGCGCCTCCAATCAGATAAAACCTTTTCTTAGAAAACTATAGTGCATTTTTAATAAAGAACATCAAGCACTTTTATTTCATTGCACGTTTTTAAGGTTTTTATTAAACCATCAGTCATGTCAATGCTTTAAAAAAAAACAAATATATAGTATCTTCTAAGGAAGACACCTTCATTTCTCTGCGAAAAATTTGACAAAAAACATTGAAGATTTGATCTTCGAAGCTGGGGTTGAGGGGAAGAGCAGCCTTTTCACGCTTCTCCTTTCTGTAGTATGCTAGTTTGATAGACAGATGGATGAGGTTGTTTGACTGGAACAACTATGAAAATTTCTTCCATTCTCAAACATGATATCAGAAATTCCATTAAAATATTAAAAAATATTTTTAAGAAGACAAGAAAATCATGAAAGCTTACAAGTTCAAACCAGTATATGTTCTCATCATGTAGAAGTAAACAACATTTTCATCATTATCTAAATCAGAATGTGATCCAAATCACCTTGATCTTTCATATTTGTATAATTCAAGGAGCTCCTTGTTCATTTCATCAAATCCAATGGCTTGAAACTGAAATGAATACCAAACTAAGACCAATTGAATGAAATATTTGATGGATGAAAAGTAATGAATCATACAAAACATATAAAGGAATAAAACCTACATGATTCGTTATAGAGTAAATCGATTTGTCTAATATGGATAACTTCTACTATTGAGTTCCAAATCTATCTCAACATTCATGTTCATATTTTATAATATCAGAAGACTTGTTCTGTAACTCATATACTGAAATCTTAGATCTGCACTTCCAACAGAAGAACATTTATTAATAATTTTGATGTTAATAGCAAAATAATGCAAAAATCATTTGATATGTACTCATATTAGCATAAATTAAATGTAGTGAAGGTGACAATCTTCAGTAAAATGAAAGCAGTGCAATATACACAACATTGACTTCAACTGGTTAGTTAAAATGGCACTAATATTATCAGAAATGACACACAAAACAAACTTAAGGCAGCAAAATGACAGAGGACTGTCCATTAATTAGGAAATTAGGCACATTTCTATTAGGTGCAAATATAGAAATTAGATAATTTTCTTTTTATGTGGACTCTAGAATTAGATTTTTGTGGACCCTTAGAATTGTATGTGGACTCTAGTATGTTATTTTCATGCGGATTTTTATCAAAATTTTGGGTTTTTCTAGATAAACCCATGGTTATGTTATTGAGAATAAACTTGAATTGTTAAGATTATAAAATATTGAGAATTCCTCCTCTCTTCTGCCTTATCCTCTTCCTCCTCTTCTCTTCCCTCTTCTTCTGCCTCTCCGACTCTCCTTCTTCTGTCCAGCGTCACAATATCTCTGGCATGCAGCAACTATTAGATGACTAAAAAATATATATCATGCACATGGAAGAAAAGAAAGAGCTGAAAGTCTTCTGACATCAGCAACTAGTGGATGTTGCCTTGAGCTTTTGCACGATCAGAAGTATAGCATCTCTGGCTGCAAAATGACAATGAGCAAATCAAATTCCTTTAGATATTTCTTGAAAAAGTTTCAGTTTTTTCTGGATTTCCTTACCTTTGCCCTCTCGATGTTTTGTCAATCATTACAAGATTTCAAGGGAACAGTCATATATAGATTGATTTTATAGCTCTCGGATGCTTAATTTGACTTTGGAAAATTATCTTCCGGCTGGATTTTGCTTATTTATATGTCAATCAATTGTCTTTTTTCATGCCTATATTCAGAGTAAAGTTTGCTAATTTTGAAATTACTATAAATATGCTAACAAATATGCCGATAATCACGACAATAATTTGTCATAGTAAGTACAATTTTTTCTCCATACAATTATTTTGAGATCCTTTAATTGAGAAGGGCGTTGGAGAGGTTTGTTTGTCCAGGCCCTCGTCGTGGCATTGAAGGGAATCGATGAAATACTTTTTGCAATTTAGCTACTTCTTTTGCAAGTCGCCAGAACAACATAGTTTTCAAAATTTGTGGCATCTATGAAATCCAGTAAGTTTTCATAAGTTACTTTCATATTGAACAAACCCAGGGCTTGCTTTAAACCTATAATATTTTGGCATATTTGCATTTCCTCATAAACTATCCTAGGTGGACCACCACCACCACCACCACCAACAAACCCAAATAGTTTGGACAACGCTTGACTGTTAAGGTTATCTTGTTGTTACAGTGTCCAAATTGGACAAATGTAAGGCTTGCTTTAAATTTATAATATCTTAGCATATATGCCTTCCCTCATAATTTATCAACTGCTGCTGCTGCTGTTATGACTACTAACAAATGCAAATTGTTTCGTCAACTCTTGACAGTTATAGCAACATTGTTTTTTGTACTTGTTGTTGTTATTATTTAAGTATATTGTTATAAAATAAAATCTTGTTAAACTAACCCTTGTTGAATTGCAAGGGTGCCACTTAATTCAGCAAAGGATTAGGCCAGCAAGGAGAACCACCTTGCATAAGCACTAGAGAAATCTAGGTGGCTGCTCATGATAACAATATGGGAGAACCTATCTGCGGTATGGATTTCTTTCAGAATCCTTCTAAGTTAGTCCACCATCCATGAGGTTCCCATACACAACAGATTGATCAATGAAATACAATTCGTTCCTTTTCTGACAGCAGCAAAATCTGCCAATTTTTCTGATGTTATCAATTTGTTGTTGGAAACCTAAACCTAACCATGAATAATGAAAGCCTTACTGAATAAAATCAGTTGAGCTATGGGACCGGGGGTATTTCGTAATTAATAATAAAGAAAAAGGCAATGGAAAATTAACTGGGATGGTCATGCAAAGGAAAGTTAAGGGGCTCGAATAGTTTTAGATGGGTTAAGCAAGAGGAAGATGACACTGAAGAAAAGACCTGAAAGTAGGCTGCAAAGGTTTGGGGATAAGGCTATACTTTTGAACCTTGATTGGCCAAGTTAGCACGGATTGATTAATACAACAAACAAAAGGAGGCTGGGGTCCGACTTGCCTAAAGTCTAGAGTTTATATATCTTGCAAGGGCACCTTGGATTGTCTGTCTTAGTGCAATACAAACAACACTAACATAAACCAGATAGCAAACATATAGAACTATATATGCAGGGATAATGCACCTATCATATGGATCAAAAGCATAACATTTTCCTTTAGCAGGCAGTGAATTAATCTTTGCCAAAAGCATCCCCTCAATATAGAATCTTCCAATAAATTTGTTAGTTAAAAAATAAAATATTGTTATAAACAAATGTAACCACATCTAGTTTGTCCTCGACTCCCTGTCTAATGGTCCCTAATCCCTATCTAAAGCCAATTCTTTGTTAAACAAGATGCATGGATTCATTCGGTAGAAGTAACTGCATAAATATTGTGGCTTACCTGGTGAAGTCTAACGAGTACATAGAAGGATTCAGCACCATAAAAAATTCAAGAATCATTTCTCTCTTTGTAATAGAAATTTGTAAATGTATAGTCAGCAATAGGTTTTGCCTTCAACAAAGAACAATTTGATATAAAGAATGATCCATCTCCTTGACCATTATGCAGAAATGAACCTCTTTCAGCGTCAGATCATGATCATCGTGGATGGCATCTGCAGTCCCAAAAATTTCTTCAGTGTCTGAAGTACTCTCATTGTCATCTACAAGCCTTTTCTTATGACTCAGGTAGTTGTTAAAAGAAATCACATATTATGTACCAGATTTATCTTGAACTTGAGGTTTCTCATAAACTATCATGTTCAAGCCTTCAAGGTATAATATTTGTACTGACATCTCCACGGAGCAGCGCTTTGCACTCTTCTCTTTCTTCTGTGAGGATATTACGGATATGAAAGTTTCATGATGATTACAAAGCCTTCCATATGAAGGCAATGCAATGCTTCTTCCCTAATATACCGGGTCTAGTATTTATGCCTCTCTAGAGTATCAAAATGAAAGAAATGACCCAATACTTAATTATCAAGATCATGGAGAAAAAGAAAAACCTTGTGCCATATTCACACATGCTAAATTTGATGAGCAGAATAAAGTTATGCATTAGATCCTTAAAGAAAAGCAAAATGGTAGATAAGCATATGGTGGAAGAAGGGGAGGAAAGACATTTAGATGCTCAATTTAATATGGCAGCACAATTTTAGGTCACTCCAAAATCTCTTTTATGCATGATGATCACAAACATGATAAGAGTCATACAAGACAGTGAAACTAGAAGTTGTTTGTTCGCTTGTGAAAACTAGATAAGAGAAAGACAGGGAACGTGCAAGACCATTGTGGAGATTAATTAAACTATAATCTGATAGTGGTGCCCAACTGCATTATGAACTTGAAAAGTGGAGTGTAGAATGTGAAAATACATGAATCTACTATAAAATTTGCTAATTGACCAATTAACCTTAAAAGGTTGAGCTAATATGGAACGTATCAATAATGTATATCAGACTTAAGACTCTCATGTCCGGCTTGGATCACGCACATGGAGGGATAAATGAAGAGCCGGAAAAAAATAAGATAACAACAATAATGACAAGAATAAACCAATATGATAACCTGGTTAATTAAACAAAATAGTTTGCATAGAGAAGATTTGAACTCATGACCTCTATCTAATGTGGCAACTTATGACCCAATCCCACCAGCCTAATCCACAACAGACCCAAGTTACGCTAGTTCAGGTTTGCATAAACGAGTTTGAGACAAACATAATTACCCGCTTTGACTTATTTATTATTTGGGTTAGGTTCATATTGAGTTGTGACCCATTTAACCTATTCTGGTTCATTTAATAGTTGGGTCTGGTTGACATAGTTACGACCTGATCCGTTTAGCATGACTGCCTTGTTTGTTAAACAAGTTATGCAAGTTGAGTCGGGTTACCTATTTAATAGAGATTGGGTTCAGTTTTTGATATTTGACTCGTTCAATAAACGGGTCGGTTTAGAATGACAGATTTCCAATACAACACATATCTGACTGATGCAAAACAAGCCATTTGTCATCCCTATCTCTAGCAAACATGCACTCTGATACCATATTAATAGACTAATTGATCCGAAAAGTTTAAGCTGATAGAGAATGGCTTAACAATGTATATCATGCTCAACAAAATAATGAGCAGCCATAAGGTCCATAAAATTGAAGGAACGAGATATAACATAGCAAAACTAGAAACCCTAGTAAGTAAGTTAGCAAAAAAATATGATACATTTGTTGAAATTGTTTGATAAGATAACTATAAGAGGCCTAGGGCAATACTAGATACTTGAGATGCATTGGCAAGAGCTTTAACTAAAAACTTGCTTCTTCGATCAACTTTGGCAACCATGTTTATGCTGGGATGAGAGCCAACAACGCGTACAACACCAAATCTATGAAGAAGCCCAAGAAGTGGAAAACTATGAAGAAGCCAAGCACAATACTAGTGTCAGACCTTGAAAAACTAAATGGAAATTTCAAAATGTGGCTGTGGGTTGTGTGTCAACTACAATCTTTGCATAATCAAATTTAAGGGGCAACTGATGACTTCTAGAAAGAAATTATGTTGTCTAAAAATTTTAGTGAAGCCCTATAATTTAGCCAAGTAAACAAAGCACATGCTTGCATCATCACAAAAAAAACGGGCACAAGTGACAAAATATCGGTGCAAGTTATCCTAGATGTATCCTCACTATCCCAAAAAGAAGTCCTAACTGCCACGTTGATTGGAAATTGTTTAGCACGTAGCAACAATTCAACTGTGATCATTCGATTGGAATATTGGTCGATCTCGAGTCCTATAATATAGGATTAATGAGATGGAGATGCAAGTGGAGTTGGTGACCTTTAAGGACACATCAATGGCCTAGATTTCAGCTGCATGGATGGCCTTATCAAATCAAATAAGTTGCATAAGAATATTCACAAACTATACCATCAAACAAGTTTTTACATATCAGACTATACCGGTCCCTATTGGATGGCATGGTACCATAGTCATAGGGAATTAGTATGATACAGGGCATGATTTGGTACGGTGCCAACATATAGTATGGTTGATGTTTCAATTTAGCACCTTTGCCATATGTTGATATGATGGTTTACAAATAGACAGGAGTCCTAAGGGTCTGATCAACTTTTAATGACATTATCGGTGGTTGGGCAGTTCTTAGTAGTTATATTTAATAGCAAACTTTTGGTATTGCCAAGAATTACCTTTGCATAGTTTATAATGCTACCCTACATAATTCATATTGTATCACCATAAATGTATGCAAGGTTTGCCATCTCCGTATCAGACTATATACCGGTCCACTCTAGCACTGTTGGTGTGGTATGATACGGAATCTTACCGTAGCGACCATCTAATTAATTAAAGAAAAATATAATGAGGACGGTTAGTCGGAGGTCATATGATGGGTCTATTTAGGTTTATGCAGTGGATCAATTATTTGTCGATTTAAATAAGTTGATTTATGATAGAAAAGGATATAATGGGTTTTTTTTATCTCTCTCCCTCTTAGTCTCTTCCTCTCTCCACCGCTCTCTCACTCATCTCCATGCGCCTTTTTCTTCCTCATGCCCCTTCCATAAAAATGGATGGTTAACCATTGTGGGCCGACCAAGGAATCCAATGAAACAAAGGATCTTTCAATCAGCACACTTCTTTGCATCTCATTTAAAAGTCTGCTGAAATTTCAGGTAAACTACATTGTTGTTAAATTTCAGATCAGTAAGTTCCAAATTTCTTACTGAAAAACATATCACAGAGTGTCTTGAAACTCAAGATTTTTGGTTCCACAAACCTTAAATAATGATCGTACAATCAGAAAGGTGAAAAGTAGTATTTTTTTTATAAAAAAAGGGAACCCTTGTAAACTTTCAGGGTTTTCTTAGTTCTTTTCAGCATATTCACAATATATTAGATTCTCAGATATCTAAGAGAATTGTATTGAACGGGATATGCATCATTCCGCCCCCATCCCGCCACTTGGGACAGGAGATGTTCCAAGGTGCACCGTTCAAAATGTTGGGATAAGGGCATCCCGACACTTGGGATGGTACCCTATCTCAGAGTTTCGTGGGATGTCCCACCACAATCTAAGACCAAAAAAAGTGCATTTAGACCTTCTGTCATAAAAATACTTGACGGTGGGAACAAGAAGTTAAAGAGACATAGCATGACAAGAGAAAATTAAAAGGGTAAGACATATATACAACTTGTTCCAACTCAACATGGAATTTCTGCTGCATGGCATAAGCATTTATAAGATTCAACAAGGACATGAAAACTTGTTTGTCTAAAAAAATAAATACTCCTAATGATGATGGCCTTCATTTTTGCTCAAATAATCAATAGATACTAAATGGTTAAACAAAGCTTGAAGGCTTGAGATATTATAAAAAATAAATAATAAAGATCATGCTAATGTCTGAAAAGAAAATTGTTCATGATGGAGGGATGGTGTCCCTGAGCCTTTTTTCATCAGCTATTTAGAAAATTGTTGCGAAACATCAAGGGAGAAATTGATTTTTCCCACTAATAATAATGTAATAATCTAGAATATGATCCCACAATCAGGCCTAGAGGGTGTTAATGTAGTAAAATCATCTACAAAATAAGTCACCACAGGAAAATTTTTCAAAAGTGTATTATAGAAATTGACTATTCAACATCAGCTTTGTCCCTAGCTGTCATCACCAATGTTGCCTTTTCTTTTAACATAAATGACATTTCCGCCACCATGTTATGCATTCTCTAGGACAGCCAAATGATCAAAACTAAGCCAAATGAACTTATAAAATCCTCCAAGATAGGGAGGTAAACTTCTATTGAGATTATTTTCAAGTTGGGTGTGAAGATTAAGGAAAACCACTTACATATCTGGAAATGTACAGAAGATTGGAGGGACAGTTTATATAACTTTATCTTGAGGATGTTTTCTTTTTTTTTTCATCCTACAATATCTTGTAGTGGCACCAGGTCTTGCAATACTCAACAGTGCTCGACGGCCCCTTAAGGTCTGATATTACGCAGAGGTTAATTGTCTGAACTCCCCTTCTGATAGATTTGGATACTCTACATTTTTTGGGAGAATCTTGTTATTTTGGAAATTTTTTTTTAAAAAAAAACTGTAGTTGAAAAAAAAAGGCTCAAACCAAGTATCAGGCAGTTGCTCTTGCCATGTATGAATTGATATGGCTTTGATTGGTACCATTCGAGACCAGGGATTTTGGTCTCACAGCCTAATTAACTCATGCATGACAACCAAGCAGCTATCTACATTGCAAGCAACCCAATTTGTCATAAAAAAAACTGTGCAGTGGAAGTAGATTTACATGTTTGAGCAGTAGGTAATGGAATAAAGGCCATTACACCTCATTTGATGGTCCGAGCTACAATTGACTAATCTGCTGACCAAAACATTACCATGTCAGCAATTGAAGACTATTATTTTCAAGCTGGGCATGAGTGACATCTATGCTCCAGCTTTAGGGAAGCATTTGATGTATATATGACAATGTACATTGACATATATCAGCCCACCAGATTAGGACTGATCTAGTAATGCTAAAGGGATCTAAATTGGTCTGTTACATTGCAATGGGTCATTAGTCAACCCCAGATTGTGTCAAATGAAGCCATTTTTTTGTATATATTGCATAGTTTATTGCTGGCCGCATATTAGGAATGATAATATCATTCTTTACTTACCTAATTAGTTGGCCAGCTCCATATTAACAAAAATCAGATGCCACAGGGATCAGGAATTGGTCCGTGCAACACATCCCTTCTCTCCTGTGCGTCCCTTTCTCCTCCTCTCCTCCCTTCTTCTTTCATCTCTTCTCCTTCCATTCTGCCACCTTTTACCTCCGTTTCCTGCCTATACACCGACAAGCTTTGTTCCCAAACTCCCCAATGTTTACCTAATTCCAAAATCAAAATAATTCAGCATTACACCGAATTGGTCCAAAGCCAAGGTTGATTCCAAAAACTGGTTAAAAGTAATCTAACAAGACCACATCTAATACAAAAAACTGGAAATCCTTTTTTATCGCTTATTTATTTGAATTTCAGCAAGTATTTAATTTAATTTAAGACTTGGATTTTGCAAGTTGAGTAAACATGAAAACATCTTTCATGGGGCTTTCTTAAGTTAAAGGAAATTCAAAATTAAGGTTTTCTTAAGTTTGAGAAGTTTCTTGGGCTTTTACATCTCGAGGGAAAATGAGAAGTGGTTTGTGGAATTGATTTGAAGATTTGATATCAGATTTAGAAAGTCTGGGTTTAAAAATACTTTACAGGTTATCAAGTTTGAAATTTAGGAAGTTCCAAATTCTCCACTCCTATATGTTTTAGATCAATCATCCTTTATATACCGACAGAGGAAGCTCGCCGACTCTTCCATCTAAAACTGTCTTTGGGAGCTCATAACATATTTGTTGGATTTAATTCTGCATCGCCCACCATTGAATTCGATGCTAAAGATGAAACTAATTTGCAACGTACGGCAATTGTAGACAGGAGAACTGCATGAACGATTCTCCTGCATTTCTCCTTTCGGGCTTAGAAAGGTGGAGAAAACTGATGCCTAGTAATTATAATAAGAGATGATTAATAATTAGTTTAAAATACTAACTTGTTACGTGTCGTGGGATGTGGCCTAACCTTGAAAGAAATCATGGGAAATGAGGGCCGTGCCAGGGGGAACAAACTCAATTGCTTTGCTTTGCCCTTGCCTTGCCGAACAAGATATATCTTTCTGGCCGCTTCTCCTTGATTGCCAATTGCTATGGACGTGCCATGAGCATGTAAGATTGGGAATTCGATTGTGTTCTGTTAGAAAAAGACCTAACACTCAACTCAAATTCCAACTTCTTATGGCTATCACAGGACAAAAGCTGGAGATGCATGGCCCAATTTTACGTGGAATCTTAGCTTGATCAGCGATGTTATATCTTGTTTGGCATAAACTAAATTGTTCCAGAGGGCGTGGCTTTTATTGACTCCTTAATTACTGTATTGGTTGCAACCCATTCAGGTTCGACCCTTTCTTGTTTTTTAGGTAAATTCGGCTTCAACCTTCAAATTTTGACCTTTTGTAATCAGAATAGGGGGCTTGAGTTGCCCATGCTTAATGTATTTAGCAGCTCTGTCATGTGCCCCATAGCTATATTAGCTCCAACAATAAGACTGCAAATGAGTCGGATTGACCTGTGACCCCGACTGCTTAGATCTGACATGATTCGATCCGTTTTGGAGGATCATAGGATCGGGTCGGGTTCTAAAATTCGATTCGTTCTCGTTTTTGGGTTGGATAAGTGTTCATTAATTTTCGATCCATCTCGATTCATTTGAAATTTGGTAATTGGGCTCTTGAACCCTCTCGAGAAACCAAACCAGATCTCCTTCCCACACAAACAGTTTTCGCCGGTAAAGCTTCTAGCTGCTTGTATCAAAATTATATCCATCCTGGTATGGCACGATATTATAGCTAGGTTTAAACTTCCCCATATTAATTCCTGCCCTGACGCCGATTCCTCTTCGCGCGAGCCTCATTCCCTCCGTTTCTCGTCACCGGTTACGGAGGGGCGAGAGAAATGGGAAGTGCGTCGGCCCTCTCCTCATTCCCTCTCCTGGTATGGCATGATATAAATCGGAAGGGCGTGGTCTCCGAGAGCTCTTGCCATCCTCATCGAGGCTTCTTCCAGCGTCGGCCCTCTCCTCCTCCTCCTCCTCCACTCCCCTTCTTTCTCCCCGCTTCCAAATCCAAGGCCCCGATCCCCAGGTCTGCTTCCCTTCTCCTTGATATCTCGCTATCTCTTTCTTCTACCTTCCTTGCTTCCTCTCTTCGTCATAATTTTTTGGGGCTATTGTACGTTATTTTATGAGAATAGGCGTTTTTTCGTCTTTCTTCTACCATAGTTCTCTCTTGAGTTCTTTTCGATACGCCCATGAATTTGTTAGATTTACCTGAAACTTTGATAAATTCCATTGCTTTTCGATTCGCTGGCACTGAATGCTGTAGAATGGCTTCGAATATATTTCAGCTTGCGGATTTCTAACTGTCAAAGAGCTATCAGACATGTCATCTGTCTGAGTGGAACGAATTCTGCAGAAAATTATACGCCGGACGATACCACATCTTCATCTAAGGTTGTTTACTTTACCAACCCACCCTTTCTTCCAGAATTGGTCGATCGTATTCCCTTTTCGGATAATAATTTGTTTCATTCTTTCTTGATTTCCTTTTCTTTTAAAGAAGTGGTGCCTGTGATGAAGTTTATGAAGCACGGCACGTGCACTTTAGCTTGCTGAGATGTGAGAAATTATGGCTTCCTTCCTGCTCTGTTTTTGTAGCCAACCCGTTGGTTAGATTGTGGCTTGCCTTGGTCATGAAAATGGCGATCATGTTACTATTAGTTATTCCTTTTCTTTATCCTAATTCTTGAATTGCTACTTGAGATAAGATTCTGACTCAAGATAGTATTCTTTATTAATTAGAAGCGCAGAGGTTTTTCGGAATTTACTTTTCTTGCAAACTTTAGTTATAGGTTGGATTTATAAGTTTTCTTCCATCATCATTATTAATGAATTTTGAAGATGTATCATCGAGATTACCATAGGGAATTAGGAATAGGAAATTGCATGTCATTTCTATTTTCCTTTCCTGTTTCTGTGAGAGAGCTTCTTATGTAAGGGTTAAAAATCTTGTTTTATGTTTACAATAGCATTTGCTTGTACACCTGAAGCTGTAAAGAACCCAATAGGCTATACTTGAATGTAATTCCATTAAATATTTACCTTTCTAGTTCTTTTATCTGAATTCATGTTTCATTTAAAATTCCACCAAGTATGCTTTTGATCTTTTGCTATCCTAAAACCTTTTGAGCTCCAAAGATCTGTCCCATCCTTTCCTACATTTGGTAGTGGATCTTTTATCTTATTTGTATTGCATCGAGGTAAGATCCAGATTTGATAATTAGGATTTGAATCCTATCAATTGTTTCAAAAGATTCTTTTGAGTGGAAAATAATTAATCCTTGGCATGAGGCTGAATGCAATCCTGATTGATGATCATCACCTGAGTAGAGATGTATGCCTTACTATGTGCCTGACTCATAAGGAAGAAAATGCAGAGACACATAGGAAGATATATTTTTTTAATTGAATTATCTATTTCCAATTTTAAAGAGTATATATATTAGGACATATTATTTGTTAAAGTATTTTGATAACATTTTCCTAATCCAAATTACAATATATATTAGCTTACGAATTCAACAAACATGGGATGTCCTAAAGCTATTTTAACACTTATATCTTTAACTAAACTCTAAATATAATAAAGCCTACTTCTGGTGACATTTTGGTGGTTTGATATCATTGCTAGAAAGGCCACCTTTCCATGGATCTCTAAAAGATGCAAGCCAAGAATTTGATAAATATCTAAGTTTAAAATGCGTATCTGAGTTATGGACATGTCTTCCAATATGGATTTTTCGAGGTGAACTATAGAGTCTAGGTAACTTGGCTTGAAAGTTCAAAATGGTGTGTAACTGTACACCTTGTTTTACTTTGCTTGTAACCTATGAACATCTTGTTTATGACACTTCAGAATTCACTTGGTGATAGCCATCTTTATAGTCATCTTTTGAGAAGTTAGTTACTTTTCCTGAGAGCATGCCCTTTTGCTTATTGCAAGCTCCTCTAATATTCTTTGGCATCAAGTTGTTGAAGTGGCGAATTGGGTGATATACTCTTTGTTTAAGAGGGACATGTAGTGTGCCTCTTAAATCCTATGTAATCATGAGAATGAAATGGCATCTGATAACCAAATCTCTAGTTTTAAGAGAAAAAACTGTTGAAGAATATTAGTGATTCTACGATTGAAAAAGGAAACAAAAGTAAAATAGAGGAGTAGAAAAGGGAGGAAAAATAAAAGAAAAGAGATCGAAAATACAGTCATAACATCACAATACTAATATATCCTTATGTAATCATAAAGGACAAATTATTATGTGGGATTTTGAAGGCTGTCATGCCAGATTGTTATGGACGCATTGACACTTTTGTCACATACACTGATAAGTTGAGTGTAGGGGAACACAAATAGCATGTTTTCTGCTCAAATTATACTTCTTTGTCAGATGAACTTGCTGCATAGAAAGAAAATTGTCTTTAGAAGAAACCTTCCAACCTGGGGATTTTCAAGGTGTATAGGACATTCTGCATATACAGTATGAGACTACGAAATAGTAGAAATGCCTCACTCTTTGAAGATGGATGAATGTGTTGAGACTTGCATGCTGGGAACTCTTTCTTGACTTTTACTTAAACACATTGATACCAAAAAAAATAAATCTGGTGTTCCTCAAATTTGAAGGAATTGTAGAGGTACTAGTGGATTTTATTGCATACTGCTTGAATTTAATGTCACATGTAGCTGGAAATGATCTAAATACACGAGGATAAAACTATTTAGTTATTACATATGGGTCATAGATGTAAACTTAATGGTTTTTATTTAGTCCCCTTGAGTATCCAATAGATGGCATGAGAATTCATGAAAATGTTAATGCTTAGTGCCTACCTTTTAGAGATGCATATAAATTCAGAGTTCCAGACTTCTGCTTCCTGACCTTGAGTCATTTAAACTTGGCTTTCTGTCTGGTCTCCAGATTCTGTCCTATTGTTCTTAGGAGGCAAGATGCTTAGTCTGTGAATCCAAAAGGGAAAATAGTAAAAAGAGTATCCAATAGAAAAAGAACAGATGGACTCCTAATTTGAGACTGGTAGTTTTGCAACAGGCTTGTCCCGTGGGAAGATGGATGATGGGCATGTGTTTTGAACCCTGCTAAAAACATCTTTGCTGACCTTGGTAATAATATTCAGGAACGGGATTACAGTTCTTGCCATGCTATTTGTTCTCCATACCATAAGATTATGGCTCAGTTAGTTAAAATTAGGATGGTAGAACACTCTTGTTCAAAAGTTACACAAGCAAAATGGTTAATAGTATTATAATTGATGGTTCTGCCGCTTCAGGGAACTCAAAATTTGCTTGTCAGAATCATTTTGTAGATGTAGTGTAGATGAATTTAATACACATGCAAAGTGTCCACTGCGAGTTGTCATATAACCTTGTGCGAAAGTTACTTCGTAGTGCAGTTTTTGATTGGGAATTAAATTAAATTCGTATTTCTTTCTTTTATTCCAATTCTCTCCTCTTTTTTTCGTTGCTTTAAATGACACAATCTTTTTTATTTCGTCATTGTAAAGGATGCAGCTTTTGATATAGCACTTCCTAGGAGAAGTTTGATGGTGCAGTTCACATGTGATGCCTGTGGTGAAAGAACTCGGCGTCTTATCAATAGATTAGCCTATGAGCGTGGGACTGTTTTTGTACAGGTGCATTTTGTATTTAAGTCTTCCTCTAGTCCATGTACATTTGTTTGGAAATTCTAATCCCTGATGTTTAGAATGGTAATATTGTTTTTTTTTTTCTTGCTTAAGGTTTTCCATATTAAACTTATATGTATGACTGAAAAAGTGAGCATTTGAAATGACCTTATGATAAACAAACTGTAAAATTTCACTAAAAACAGCTGAATAAATTTGTATTCTTCAAGTAGCAATTTATACGTATATTTGAATAAGGTAGGCCAATGGCTTGGTATGTTGTTGAAACTTCACTTAAAGAAATGGTAGTGTAGTTATGGTATCTTCCCTGCGTTTTATATAATGTTATCTTATTTCAGCTCTTTTAGGAGTTTCCTCGGTGTAACTCAATAGAAAAATAAAAATGTCCAGTTGTTAATAGTAAAAAATTCATCTCTATCATATGGATGGTGTTATCGTTTGCTGGTGTAAGATGCCACTACATCACAGTGGCAATTTTGTCCTTAGGGATATTACAAGAAATATTTTCTGTTTACTAACAGCACAATTTAAACAGTGTGCAGGGTGTCTTGTGTATCACAAATTTGTTGACAACCTCGGTCTTGTGGTTGAGTATGATCTTCGGGAGGAACTACATGGAGATTCTGATGGTAGTAAGTAGATACAGCCTCGACAAGTTATCATCTGATTATTTACATGATGCTTACTAAAGTAAATCCGAAAATACTTAGTTGCGGAGACTGGGACTTCGAATTCTGAAAGCTAAAATATGTCATGGATATCAAGTGCTCTGCCCAATCCGCTGTTCCTAGAAGCTTCACGGTTCGAAACTCAGCTTAGGCAAGGGCTAGGCAACAGAAGGGAAGCCATCTCGATGACCTAAAAAAAAAATCAAGTCGGTCTTTTGTTCTGCTCTTCAGATTCTCCAGCTTTTCAACCTAACACACATCAAGGTCAGTCAATGATGCTTTTCTTATTGTAAAGGTTATCAATATGAACAATAATTTGTCATCGCTTATGATGGTTATGGAGGCAAACATGTTCATCTTCATCTATTTTAGTTCACAAAATTTATGACTTCATTGCACATAAAGATAAAGCGGGAAGATTGATTGGATTTCATGCTACAATCAATTGATATGGTAGGTTTGACTGTTAAATAGTAAATCTTTGCATTCCTTATTTTTAGTCCCCATAATGGGTCTATCCCTTGCCCCCACCCCCCACGCCTCTTCCCCACTTTTTCCCTCCGTTGTTGCTTTTTCTGGCTAGATCTTTAGCATGTTCTTCCTCAGCTTTGACTTCACTGGCTTTTTTGTTTTATTCCCTTCCCTTGGTGGAAGTCGACCAGATCTTGAAGAGCAACAATTGGTGGTCAGTATTCGGGAACAATTGGTGTTGGCCCTTAGATGCATGAGGGATCCGGCCTGGCTGGAGAGGGGATGGGTCAAGTTTGTTTCCTTGTAGTTGGTAGCGAACACGATGACCCACTCCTCTTGCCTAGTCGAGCATAGCCCATTGTCGAAGTTAGAGCAGGCCTGAGAGTGTCACCACTAGTCTGACATTGTTGAACAAACCAATGTGAATAATGATCTATGATCGCTAGATCAGATTAGGATTGTTTTGAAATCTATGTAAGCCAAGTTTGTAGATGATGGGGTCTACACTAACCTCGTGATCCCCTGAAGAGGAATTCCATCTGTCCTGTGATCCACTCTCCTTCCTCTGCCCCAGCTCTGTCGTGCAATCAATGTTCTCAATCACTAGGATTGATCGATTCAACATTCCGGCAAGCAATCTTCAAATGGTCGAATTCCATATTACTTAAGTGGGTACCAAATTATAGATGTCAAACTTGAGATAGCCTTCCCAATCCTCTTGTAATAGCCTGTATTTACGAACCTTGCTCGATCCTCCTTGACTTTCTGCTTGAGCTCGGCATCCGTTGCCAATGGATCGAAAGTTGACGGGTGGTGGAGATCTATTGAGCTCCAACGTTCCCGCTTGTTAACTGGAGTCTCTTGTTGTCCTCATTTATAGCTTTTGCCCGGGCAAGGATGGATGGCAAGGAAGAATTCAGTGCTTTGTCCATGTGCTTCTTATGAAAGCCGAGCTCAATTGACCAGAGCTTGATGCACCTGCTTCTCTTATCATGTAAATTTTTGCTGATGTTTTTTTTTTGCTAGACCGAGTGATTTATACAACACGTGTACGGATGCATTCAAAAAAATCGGAAAACAAAATATCACGAAGCTTCCGAGGTAGCTCTCCGTCTTCTGCCCATAGGGTACTACTGGCATGGTTAGCCACATACATAGTCATCCAATCCGTAGCCCCATTGGCTTCTCTAAACACATGCTTCGCCTAGACCATCCCTTCGTCCCTCATCATCATCCAGTTATTGCGAATCAAGGGATCGTCGACAACATCGATCTTCTGACCCTTCTGGATCCAACTAATAACCGTAGTCGAGTCACCCTTTAAAATGTTTGAACTAGCTGAGAGCACACGCTGAGCATGTCGAAGATCCACCCAAGCAGCTCTCAGCTTTGCTCCAGGAACCGTGCAGTTAAATAACTGACAGCCTTCCGCCGCCACGACCATGGAGTTCAGATCCCTAATGACGAAACCCGCTCCATCTTTTATGCCACCATCCAGCACCGATCCATCAAAATTGACTTTAAAGAAGTTTGGGGGTGGGTGTTCCTAGGTGAAAAACACCGTACGAGAAGCTGCCAAGGCAGAATGGGAATTCCAGATATTTCGAACTATCAAAAGTCCTTCTAAGGAGAAAACACGACTAATCTCTGCCGCCTGCGCCCGGGTGTTCTCCGCCACAAGCCTTGGCGTCATGCTTTGCTCGCCAAAGGTTCGCGCATTCCTTACCAGCCATATCTGGTATACTGTGTAGGTCGTTCTAATCGCCTCTTGGCGTGTCAATGGGTTGCTCGACCACCAACGGATGGTCCGTAAGAACTGGTCCCCTTGAGACTAACCCTCCAATAGCAGCCTCGCCGTACGCCACGCCGTCCTCATCCATGTGTACTGAAACAGTGCATGGTCCACCGACTCATCGGCTCCACATGATCCACACTCAGGGGGCATCCTCAATCCCCGTCCGCTAAGTACTGCTCTCGTCGGAAGCCGATCCCATACGATTTTTCATAAGAACAGTGCGACCCTCGGATGGAGGCCTAGGCGCCAGACTCAGGCACATTCTGGACCTGACTCATGCTCCGGCCGGAGCACTCGGGAGAGCTCCCCCACCCTCACGTTGGTCCTATACGACGTGCTCCACACCCGGGTATCCGGACCCGCATACCTCGGAATCGGAAGGGACCAGACCCTATCAGCTAGGTGTGTCCCAAACATGTGACCCAACCTAGCCTCATCCCAAGCAGCCCTACTCGAGAAAAAGAGGTCGCAGACTCGCAGTCCCTCCACTACCTCAATGTCAACCATAGTCGGCCAGAGTCTCAAGGGTAGGACACCCACCCATGGGTCGCCAACCACATCAATACTCTGCCCATCGCCTATCAACCATCTAGTATTCTCCCCAACTGTGGGAAGGTATCTTGTGATCTCTTGCCACATAAATGAGCAGCGACGCCCACTGCGAATCGCCCCTGCAGTGCCCATCTGGCCGTATCTGGCAGCCATGATTTGACTCCAGAAACTCTGTAGCTCCAACGTGAATCGAGCTGCATATCGGGCAATCAGCGCCTCGCGCCGCTCCACAAGAGATGACACACCAAGGCCACCCTCCCTCACTGGTAGGCAAACACTCTCCCATGCCACTAAATACATCCCGTGACCCCTTCCATACGATCCCCACATGAAGCTCTAAAGTAGCCGCTCGATCCTCGTCAACACTATTTTCGGAACCACTGTGTTGGCCATGAAGTGGACCGGCATGGAAGCTAGCACTGATCTAATTAGCGTCAATCTACCCATCATAGAGGGCGAAGATGCCCTCCAGCTCTCCAATCTGCTCTGAATCCTCTGCACCAGAGCAGAATACTCAACCATCTGCAACCTCTTGCCCGTAATGGGTACTCCCAGATAGCTCCAGGTCCCATCCTGAACTGGCATCTCCAATATCCTCTGAATCTCCTGTCTAACCCTATGCTCAGTGCTAGGGCTGAAAGAGATTGTTGACTTCTGAAGGTTTACCTTCTGCCCCGATATTGCGTAGTACTCCGCTAATACTCTTCTGAGGACTCATGCATCCGCTGCCCGCGCCCTGGCCAGGAGTAGATAATCGTCTGCGAATAGTAAATGTGACATAGACCGAGACCCTGGGGCGGAAACAAACGCCTCCAGCTCCCGGTTAGCACAAGCACCCCGCAGAGCCCGAGATAGGACATTTGAAGAGATGATAAACAAATATGGGGATAAAGGACATCCCTGTCTAAGGCCCATAGTAGATCTAAAGAAGGGGAAAGGCGTGCCGTTGATCAAGATGGAAAACCTCGACCTCCAGACGCACCCCAACACCTACTCAATCCAGATCTCATGAAAGCCAAAGCACTCTAAAGCGCGTTGCAAGAAATTCCACCGAATTCTATCGTAAGCTCGTTTCATGTCTAGCTTGACAGCCATCATGCTTTGTCGCTTAGAGGCCTGTCGAAGATCCCACATCATTTGTTGGGCCAGCATGACGTTATCAGAGATATTCCTACCTCCCACAAAAGCACCTTGCTCCTGGCAGATGAGGCTTGGCAGCAGATGCTTCATCCTGCCCACCATTGTTCTTGCCACAACTTTATAAAGGGTCATGCACAAGCTGATAGGCTTGAAGTGGCTAGGCTCCTTCGCATCCTGGCGCTTCGGTATCAGCGTGACAAATGTAGCTCTCCAATCGTCGAGCATCACTGCCTGACTAAAGAAATACCGCACTGCCTCCACCACCGCAACCCGGATGACGCTCCAATATCTCCTAAAGAAGAAAGGTGGAAAACCGTCTGGCCCTAGAGCCTTGTCCCCTGCCAGGGCCCAAACCGCCTCCTGCATTTCCTCCCCTGTCACAGGCCGCACCAGGAGTGCGTTCTCCGACACTCCGAGTTGCGTATCTGCCCTCAGGAGCTGGCCGACATCCCTAGAATCCCTATCCTTCGTCCATTTGGACCGAAAGAAATCCAGCAATACCTGACTGATTTCCGACTCCCCCTCCACCTGTCAACCAGTCCCATCTCGCAAGGAACGAATCACGCTCATCTGCCTCCTGATAACCGTCGTCTGATGGAGGAAACTGGTATTTCGATCTTCCTCTCTAACCCACTGGGTCCTAGACTTCTGTCTTCAGAAGATCTGATGCTAGCATAGCAACAAGTGATGATCAGCAAGTAGCCCCCATAGGCACATCAGGTCCGCCTCCGGAAGCTCACCCTCCTGATCTTCTCTGGTTTGAAGATTGCTAATGGCAACCTCCACCACTTCCATCTTTCTAAACATATCTCCCACCACCTCGTGGATCCAATGGTGGAGCCGCCTCTTAGTTAGTTCCAACTTTCGCGATACCCTCTGCATGGCATTGCCGTGCACTGGCAAAGTCCACGCCTCCCGAACAATGTCTCAGGATTGAGGATAAGACAACCACACCTTCTTAAAACAAAAGGGGCTGTGATGGCTGGAATCCGAGAATGTTGATAACAACAGTGGACAGTGGTCAGAAGCAATGCGGGATAAGTTTCTGACCTGATAGGTGAAAAATCGGATGATCCAATTAGGGGTCATAGAAGCCCTGTCTATCCGCTCCCAACCCTAACCCCGCCAGACTAGTTATTACACCACGTGAATCGCGGTCCAAAGAAATCTAGATCCACTAAGTCGTTCCGTAATAAAAAATCACAAAACTCTCTCCGATTTACTGTATCGGTAAAGGGTCGTCCTCCTCTCTTTTCACTTGCATTCAGAATACAATTGAAGTCACCTATCACCGTGATCGAAAAACCCTGGGCAACTAGATTAGTAATCTCGTCCCAGAGGACTCTTCTATTTCTATGATTGGTGCTCGCATACACCTTACATAATACCCATGGAGCAGCATTAGGTTCTATAACAACTATGATAACCTGTTGGGGGCAGTTGTGGAAGACATCCACTGTCGCCACCTCCTATTTCCACAACACCAAGATATCCCCTGACAGCCCTTGGGAGTCTATGGCATAGGACTCCCAGTCGGCCTCCAGGCGGTGCTGCACTTGACGAAATTCGTTGCCGGACAACTGCTTCTCACAGAGGAAGCAGATCTCTGGGCTGTTGACCTGCACTAACCTCCTGAATGACGTCCTAAAAAATGGCTTGCCCGCCCCTCTACAATTCCATGCTAGAATCCTCATGGAGAAAAATCTGAGAGGTCGGCCACAGGCTAATCTACCCCTTGGGCCATCGGGTCCAGCGCTACCTCGGGATACATCCCCTACGCTGACCGTCATCCTCACTCGCTCCAGAGACAGCGCGCTGCCGCTCGGACCCTCTGTACCACCGTCGGATGATCCACCGCCGGTCTACTAGTGGTCCTTGCGACCGCAATCCGGTCATCACTGCTCTCCCTACTGTCCCCCTGAGGTACCATCTTTCGGAAGGCCTGAGCCAGCTGCTCTGCCTCGGGGTGGCTGACCGACACCCAGTCCTCTGCCCCATGGGCCTCTTCGTCTAGGTCACGCTCGTCCGGGCCAGACTCCCGCGGAGGGCCTAATGTGACTCCAGAACCCGCCGCGGGGGGGGGGGGGGGTGTTGTGGCCTCGATCTCTTCCCTATCTGGGGCAAAGAACCAAACCAGAACACTATAGCTGATGTTTCTTTTAGGTAATACCTTTATAGACCTATGGCCCAATTTTGTTTTGTTTTCTTGTAGAGAAGCAAAGTCTATCGCTCATTTCTCCATTGCGTTTTTTTTTATTATTATTATTTGGCTAGGTTGTTCGTTTGAAGTAGTTTTTCTTGGTTGGCTAGCCTTGCAAGAAACTTTTGTTGGAAGGCGTAAGTTCCAGTGTCCATAAAAAGGATCGGCCGCCCGCGGGTGTTAAGAAAGTTATTGTAGATTTGATTGAAAATTAATTGTCATCACCGCCATAAACTTGCAGAACAATGTCATATGTATCCAATTATTCTTTAGACAACCGCAATCAAAGTTGGAAGACTATATGCGCTTTAACCAAACCATTGTGTTGCTTAGCTGGAGATGATCACAAAACTACAAAAGGCAAGTCAGAAAAGACACTTGTGATTATCTCATCATAAATAGCCGAGCGCAAGCGGTCAAGACGCCCTACCATCCATACGATAGAATATAAGGGTGCTCGGTGGTATTCCCGGACGACAAGTGTCACACACTGAAGGCTGGCATTGGAGACCTTCGTGTGGCGCCATCCGGCCACTAGAGATGGGCATTGGCCGGGCCGCCCATGACCCGGCCCGGCCCGGCACGAAGCGGGCCGTGCCTGGCACGGTCCGATTGCTACAGTAACGGATCGTGCCTAGCACGGTTCATGAAAGGGGGCCGGGCTGGGTTACGAATTCCTGGCCCGCGGCCCGAGCCCGAGCTCGGCCCATAAGGGCCTGGGCAGGCACGATTCGCGAGCCAAGCACGGCACGGCCCGCGAGCCAGCCCGGCACGGCCCATAAGGGCCTGGGCTGGCACGATTCGCGGGCCAAGTACGGCACGACCCGCGAACCAGCCCGAAACGGCCCATAAGGGCCTGAACCGGGCCTGGGCCGGGCCAGGCACGGCACG